>BPTQ01000006.1:332335835-332388839 GCA_019973895.1 Chrysanthemum seticuspe | reverse complement strand
CAAGTCATCGAATCCTATACCCGCTGACGCTGAGGCATCAAAGCCTGTAAATGAAGAGCGAATAGATAATACATACGCAGCATTCCACTCGATAGTAGAACTGGAAATATCTGGGGTGAACTTTAAGCCTCACCAAGAGGATGTTTGGTCAATGACCATTAAATTTCAATCATCTCTTCTTGCATCCTGGTTTGGGAGTAAGGCTACTCTTCTTATGCCAACCCTGGTTATTGATAAATTCACAGAGCTAATTTTAAGGAACTTTATTGCTTACGAGCAATCGTTCCCTCAAGATCATTATTACTTTTCATCATATGCACATGCCATGGATATGCTTATTGATACTCAAGAGGATATTGCTAAACTGGTAGAATCAGAAGTCCTTGTCAACGACCTCGGCTCAAACCAAGAGGCTGCAGATATGATCAACAGGATATGCAAAAACGTTTTTGTTAAAGAATTCTATTACACCGAAGAGTTCAAACAAATGGATGAGTACTACAATCATTATTGGTCCAAGAAAATTGCATGGCTGAGTCGCGATTTTGCAAGGGTGAGACATGCATATTTGAATAATTCATGGAAAGTTATTGTAGTACTTGGTGCATTAGTTCTTTTTGGTCTTACCATGATTCAGACCATTTATACCATCAGGGCGCATAATCGTATACTCGCTTTGAGCTGATGGAAACAACCAATAAATTTGAGTGTCTGCTTTTCTTTATTCATTGTTCACAAAGTCACTTATTTTCCATGCTTGTATTGACTTATTTAAGTATCAATAAAATGTTTTACATGTTTTCAGATTTTATAATTGTTAGGTTACTGAATATACTGTTAAATTATAATACACTATCTCAAAAACTCATAGTAGCCTTAAACCGAGCGGTGTTAAACGGTATTTAAGAATTATTCGTATCACAGATAACAACTCGCGCCAAGTAACTCGCGCTGATGTTATGCGCACTTTTTGGACACGTGGTTACTCGTGAGTTGTTGATGACTAATGAGCAACGTGTCTTATATCTAACGGAAGCGCGCATGCTTGCGCGTTGAAAGATCATTTTCGTAAAATATGAATGCGTGGTTCATTTTCGTAATATAATCATAAGGTTCACATAAGAAAATTTTGAAAAAGTAAACATGTGCAACAGGGAAAAGATGAATAATAAAACATGACACAATGAGAAAATAGTCTTTCATGTCAAAAACTTTCTTAAATAGCTATAATTTTGTTAACACATGTGTTAAATTTTGGAGTATCAATCTGTGGGAAACATATCATTCTATCAATTCCTAATGGCTTTCAAGTTATGTTCATTGCAGAGATTCTACAGGGGTTAATCATGGACAAAGAATAAAAGGTTTAAAGTTCCAAGAAGCTCGTTTCTGCTGAAGCTTTCTCATTTCTGCTGATGAGTCATTTATAGCCGTTAGAGGGGTCTTAGTGTAACTTAATCTCCTATTTAATAAGTCCCTTAATCTAGGGTTACAAACACTTGAGTGTGCAGTCTTTTGTATCACTCTCTACTCTTCCTTCTGATCATTTCATTGATCTTGTCTTGTCTTTACATTTACATGATTATTGTCTCATTGACTTTAATCTAATCTTGTAACATTTGGATACTATTGTAAACTTAATCTAAGCTGACTATTGCTGCTTAGATCTGAATAAAGGTTCTATTGTTCATCTTGTGTTGCCTATACTTTCGTACATGGTATCAGAGCTTCAGGCTCATTGATTCTCTTCGGCAACAAATTGGTGGTTTGGGGTTATTGCTACTGGCGTAATCACTGGTTATCTTCCACTTACAATTAGCCCTAGACTAAGTGAATCTAGGGTAATTGTGATCTGTTCTTCCGCTGCATATTTCTCTGTAAGTCTAAGTCTTATCTCTTCTTCAAACATACAGTACTTAAGTTTTTGTGGGTGCAAACGGGTAGACTAATATCTTGATCTGCCACCTCTGAGTGGTATGAATACCTGCTCTGGTTTACCCTAGTCCACAGGCTTGGTGCTTGTTGTTTCTTAAATTCATAGTCTTATTTATCTGTCTATTTGGTCTTATTATTATCTCTGTCTGTGACTCTTTGTCTGTCTTATTATATCTGTCTGTCTTATTGCTTGAATTATGGCTATTGGTGATGATAATATTGGTGGCTCTTCCACTGAGAAAAGTTTATCCTTTGGTGATGCTTTGTATTTACACCCTAACAATACCAATGGTACTCCCATTATTTCTATTAAACTCACTGGAACTGAAAATTATAAAATATGGAATATGGCCATGACTTTTGCTTTAAGGACCCATAATAAGTTAGGGTTTATTGATGGTACTTGCATAAGAGATGATTCGAACCCTAGTCTTGCTAATCAATGGGATACTTGTAACTCTGTTGTGGTTACTTGGATTCTTAATTCTCTCAGCCCTGAACTATTTGCTGGTGCTATATATGCTAAAACTGCTTATGAAATGTGGAATGATCTTAAAGATACCTATGATAAGGTTGATGGTTCAGCTATCTTTAATTTGCATAAAAATATAAACTCTCTTAGTCAAAGTGGGTCCTCTCTTGCTGATTATTATAACAACCTTAACTCTTTATGGAAACAATTTGATTGTATGGTCAGCTTGCCTCCCTGCACTTGTGAGGCTGCAAAACATTTTGAAAAACATAATCAGCTAATCAAGTTAATGCAATTTCTTATGGGTCTTGATGACTCCTATGTCCCCATCAGAATCAATATTTTAACCAAAGATCCTTTACCTAATTTCAAAACTGCTTTCTCTGTTGTCTCTGGAGAAGAATCTCACAGAAATGTTTCATCTGGGAATAGCTCTGCTAAACCCAATGCTACAGCCTTTGCTGCAAAAACGTCTGATGGTGGAAATTTTTTTGATAAAAAAGGTTTTAACAACAAAGGTTCTGGTTTTAATAATGGTAACAACTCAAATAGCAGAGGACCAAACATGAATCTCAAATGTACTAATTGCAAAAAACCTGGTCACACTGTTGATAGATGCTATGATCTTGTTGGTTATCCTGCTGGATATGTTAAAAGGAATTTTAATGGTAAACCTTTCAGCAGTAACAATGTTTCTGATGAAACTAATCATGTCACTGATAATAGTGCTAGCAACTCTTCTGTTTTCTTGTCTAATGAACAACTCTCCAGACTTATGAGTCTTCTCAATGACAACAATGTGTCATCTGCTAATGCCAACTTGGCAGGTAAAAAATTTTCAGGAACCTTCTTTAATGGCAGTGTCAAGTTTAATGTAAACTTTAACAAATTTTTTAACAGCAACACAAAATCTTTATCTGGAAACATCAGTCTTGGTTGGATTGTTGACTCTGGTGAAAATCAGCACATGACTGTGTCTGAAAACTTTTTAATCAATGTTGTTAACATTTCAAATCTTGGCTTAACTGTTGGACATCCCAACGGTACTCAGGCCTTAATTACTAAAATTGGTGATTTAAAGGTCAATAATGACCTAACTCTTTTTGATGTACTTGTTGTTCCTGAGTACAATGTTAGTCTGCTGTCTGTTCATAAAATTGCTAGAGACAATAAGATGTTTGTTGGGTTTAATGAATCTAATTGCTATATACAGGATTTACATCAAAAAAGGATTGTGGGGATTGGTAAACAATACAATAGGTTATATATGTTTGATATTGATTCTACATGTAAGATTATTTCTAATAACTGCATATCTGTTTGTCATGTTTCTAAAAATCTTTGGCATCAAAGACTTGGTCATCCCTCTGACCAAGTCCTACACATACTTAAACCCACTCTTAAATTTGATAGTACATCTGAAACTGATCATCTCTGTGATACTTGTAATAAAGCTAAACAAACCAGGGAACCATTCCCTCTAAGTGAACATAAATCAACTAAAATTGGTCAACTTGTCCATCTTGATGTATGGGACCATATAAAGTCACTAGCAGAGATGGTTACAAATATTTTTTAACAGTTGTTGATGACTATTCCAGGGCAGTGTGGGTTTATATGCTTAAGGGGAAGGATGATGTTTATGTTTCCATTGTTAACTTTACTCATACGCTATCAAATCAATTTGAGCACAATGTCAAGATTTTTAGAAGTGATAATGGGACAGAATTTGTCAATAATAAACTTCAACATTTTTTGCATGAAAAAGGAATTTTACATCAAACCTCTTGTGTTTATACACCACAACAAAATGGTATTGCAGAAAGGAAACATAGGCATCTCCTTAATGTAGCTAGATCCCTTATGTTTCAAGGGGAATTACCTCTAAATCTTTGGTCTGAATGTGTTCTAACTGCTGCCTATGTCATAAACAGGTTACCCTCTTCAGTTCTGTCTGGCAAGTCCCCCTTCTTCCTTGTGTATGGGCATGACCCTTCACTCTCTCTCCTTAGAGTCTTTGGCTGCTTATGCTATGCCACCATTCTCAACATCTCTGATAAATTTGGTAGTAGGTCTGAAAAAAGTGTCCTTATTGGTTACTTAAATGAGAAGAAAGGCTATAAACTCTTGAGCCTAGAAACAAAAAATATCTTTTACTCCAGAGATGTCAAATTTTATGAAACTGTTTTTCCCTTCAAAATGAAAAATACTTTGTCAAAACCTTTTGTTGAAACTTTTGTATCAAAAGATTTAAATCAAAAAAATTTCTTTGACTCACAAATAAGTCCCAATGATGAAGGGAGAGTGACATCCTATGATGATGGCACAGTGGTAAGTCATCATACTAGGATTGACGAACCGGTTGCAACATCTATAGATGATAATACACACCCTGAGGGCACCATATCACATGAATCACATCCTGCTAATGCATCTTCTGATTCTACTGATACAACACCTGATTCTGCTGAACAAGAAAGAGGCTTGCCAGCCACTACTGCTAGAAGGTCAACCAGAGTCTCTAAGTTGCCCAGTAATCTTAACTACTTTATTGTAGAAGGAAAAGTCAAATATGGTGTTGAAAAAGTTGTTAATTACTCTAATCTTAACAAAGATAATTACTGCTTTGCATCTAGTCTTAATAAAAGTATTGAACCTACCTGTTATGAAGAAGCTATCCTTGATAGTAATTGGGTTGATGCTATGAACTCTGAAATTGAGGCCTTAAATGAAAACCATGCTTGGGATATAACTGATCTACCTCCTAATAGAACTCCTAATGGCTACAAATGGATCTTTAAAATCAAATATAAAGCCAATGGTGAAGTTGATAGATATAAGGCTAGATTAGTTGTTAAAGGTTATAACCAAAGGGAAGGAATAGACTATGATGAAACTTTTTCTCCTGTTGTGAAAATGTCTACTGTTAGATGTCTTATTGCCTTAGCTGTAAAAAACAAATGACCTCTTTTTCAACTTGATGTTAACAATGCTTTCTTGTATGGAGATCTTGATGAAGATATCTATATGACCATCCCCAAGGGGTTCTGTAATGAGAACAATAAAAACAAAGTTTGTAAACTTGTCAAGTCTCTATATGGCCTAAAACAAGCTCCCAGGAAATGGAATGAAAAACTTGTCAGTGTTTTAAAAGAAAATAGCTTTGTTCAATCTGTTAATGATCACTCTTTGTTCACCAAAACAGAGAATAACAAGTTTATTGCTCTGCTTGTTTATGTGGATGATATTGTTCTTACTCGAAACTGCATTGATGAGATAAACCTATTCAAGGAGTTTCTAAAATCAAAATTTCATATTAAAGACTTGGGAAATCTAAAATACTTTCTTGGCATTGAGGTTCTAAAAACTGGGAATGACATTTGTCTCTCCCAAAGAAAATATTGTCTTGAACTCCTCAAAGAATTTGGCCTTCTTGGGTGCAAACCTGTGTCCACTCCTATGGAACCCAACTCTGTCCTTCCATACATTCCCACTGCTGATGATCCCTTACTTGTCAACATCACTGGTTATCAGAAGTTACTTGGGAAACTTATCTATCTCACCCATACAAGACCTGACATCTCATACTCAGTTCATTATCTGGCACAATATATGCATTCTCCCTTGAAATCTCATCTGGAATGTGCCCTCAATGTCCTGAGATATCTAAAAGGAGCTCCAGGAAAAGGTCTAAGGTACAATTTCAGCAACTCTGAAAATCATCTTGAAGGATATAGTGATGCTGATTGGGCCAAATGCAAGAAAACCAGAAAATCTGTCACAGGGTATTGTGTTTTCTTTAATGATTGTCTGATCCCATGGAAAGGTAAAAAACAAAACACTCTTTCAAAATCTTCCACAGAAGCAGAGTATAGATCTATGTCTACTGCTGCCTGTGAAATCATTTGGATTCAAAAAATCTTAAAGGATCTAAAAGTTGATATTAATCTCCCTGTTAATCTTTTCTGTGATAACAAATCTGCTTTACAACTTGCTGTCAACCCTGTTTTCCATGAAAGATCAAAACACTTTGAAATTGATGTTCACTTCATCAGGGAAAAAATTGCTAGAGGTGTTATTAGTGCAAAAAAGATTGGCTCTTCAAACCAAACTGCTGACATACTCACTAAAAACCTCCCTGTCTATCAACATAAATTTTTGTGTGAAAAATTGATCTTGTTTGATATGTTTGCCCATCAGATTAAGGGAGAATGTTAAATTTTGGAGTATCAATTTGTGGGAAACATATCATTCTATCAATTCCTAATGGCTTTCAAAGTTATGTTCATTGCAGAGATTCTACAGGGGTTAATCATGGACAAAGAATAAAAGGTTTAAAGTTCCAAGAAGCTCGTTTCTGCTGAAGCTTTCTCATTTCTGCTGATGAGTCATTTATAGCCGTTAGAGGGGTCTTAGTGTAACTTAATCTCCTATTTAATAAGTCCCTTAATCTAGTGTTACAAACACTTGAGTGTGCAGTCTTTTGTATCACTCTCTACTCTTCCTTCTGATCATTTCATTGATCTTGTCTTGTCTTTACATTTACATGATTATTGTCTCATTGACTTTAATCTAATCTTGTAACATTTGGATACTATTGTAAACTTAATCTAAGCTGACTATTGCTGCTTAGATCTGAATAAAGGTTCTATTGTTCATCTTGTGTTGCCTATACTTTCGTACAACATGCTAGAATAACAACATTTTTTCCGGGCTTGTTTGTTGTAATAAAATAAAGAGCATTATTATGAATCTAAATTTTTTGGTTTCAATGTGTACTCTCTTCATCCCACATTATATGTCCACATTGTTAATTGGCGTTTGAGTTTAAATTGTAGTACTATTTTTAAAACCTGAATATCTATTGTGTATCACCAGTATTATTCGTAAATCGTAAATTATTATATGCCAACAAGGCAAAAGTTCAATATAGAACCAAAATTTACCATATATCCAATCAACCAATAACAGCCATTCATTTTTTTATTATGATAAACTTTCACCCTTTTTAAAAAAATTAAATATCTCGCAAACCGTTAATCGTTACGCGATAAAAATTATACCATCGTGACGAGAATTAAATTATCTTTCTATAGATATGCACTACTATATATTTTTAACAATTTTTTTTTTCAAAATTTCGGTCAACAAAAATCATATATGATTTGTGAAAATCATATATGATTCGATTTTTACGAATCACATATGATTTTTGAGAATCATATATGATTGTAAAAATCATATATGATTCGTAAAAATCGAATCATACATGATTTTTTAAAATCATATATGATTCGTAAAAATCATATATGATTTTTTCGGACGGAATTTTTGAAAAAAAATGTTTGTCGAAAATATGTAAAAGTGCATATCTATAGAAAGATAATTTAATTCTCGTCACGATGGTGTATTTTTTATATTTTGAAGATTTACCGTTTGTAAGATATGTTGTTTTAAAAAAAAAGGTGGAAAATGGTTTTTTATTAATTTAAATAAAAAATGAAGGGTTATGATTGGTTCATTTGTTCTATGACAAATATGAGTTCTATATTGATCTCAACTCATGCCAACAATATATATAATTATTATTTACCAACCATGACTTTCGTTATACTCCATTAAGCTTGTTACCCCGGTTTACTTTTAAAAATATATTTAGTCATTATAAAGCTACTCTTTCCGTCTAATATTAATTGTCCATTTTAATAATACACAAATATTAGAAAATCTACTAGTTACACTCCTCACTAATCAAATACCATATCTACTCATAAAAGTCTATTTTAATTAGTTAAAATAAAGAACACATATTATTAGACATCTCAAAATAGCAATGTTTTTTTTTTTTTTTTTTTTTTTTTTTTTTTTTTTTTTTTTATCATGTCGATCTCTAAGCAGACACATATAGGGGCTTTGCATACTTGAAATGACAATCAATGTGCTAATGATATGTTGTTTGGTGTTTAGTTTTATCAGCTTATGTTCTAATTATAGTGATTATGGCCATAAGGCGTGACCTGTCTGATGCAGGTTAACAATCTCATGGGGTAATAAACGCTATAGTTGAATACGCGGACCAACTTCAATTATTGGATGTGGGGAGCCAAGATTTGTAAATTTTTATTTATCGAAAATGACACGTTACCAAAATCTACTATCTAGTTGATACAACTAAGTCGAGCTTTTATCATGTTACTCAAGTTTAAACCAAATAATCTCACACATTTTTGCCTAAGCTTACTTTGTTGAGTGCTTATAACAAATAATTTCATACATTTGTGCTGAGTGTTGGATTAGCTTATGCCACTAATAGCGCAAAAAGAAAAATAAGCTTAAAGTCTCCACAATAAGCAACATTTTAAAAGAGCTTATCAAAACCCCGTTGATTAAGACCATAAGCCTAATCTATTAAACTTAGCCAAACACAAACAACCCCCTTAATAAGCTCTCCAATAAGCTCTTTTTGGGCATATTATCTTGTCCCATATAACTAATGTTTTCAAAACCGGTTCAACGGGTCAACCCGGTTTACGCAACAAAAAACCTAACAGTTAAAACTATGTTTCTTTCAGCTTTTCAAACACTCAATCTCCTAAAAAGCCATCGGTTCGCACGGGGTTTCAAATATTAAATAAACTAGAACCGGTTCGACCGGTTGACCCGGCCGGGTCGAACCGGGTTTCCAACTATAATTGAATAAAACATTAATAAAGGTATAATATAACAATTTTTTTATAAAAGTTTACCAGTTACTTCAAATCAAACCTTTTTTTTTTCCTGGAATGAAGTCGGTAAAGTCAGTAACTACGATAATATTTTAGGGTTGGTCTTTAAGCCCAATAATCTTTTTGAATTGCATATATATCCCTCCAAAGTTGAATAATTACTATCTTTTTTAAATACTACTAGTCAAAGTCCCCACATATGTCTAGTAGCGCACAGGAGTAGTGCCACATTGTGTTGGTCGAACATACACGTTTTGTAGCAGGAATCTATAATTGTTCATAAATGAGAGCAAGTCTTGACCAAGCACGGAAAAACTCTATATCTGATTATGGCAATAAGGCCAAGACGCGTGTGGTTTAGCTTAAGAATGTCATGGGTAATAACGCAGAACTTCAATTATTGAAAGCCATGTCATTTCTACCGTCCACTGGATGTGAGGAACCAATATTTTTGAAAAATTATTAATTGAAAGTGACACATTACCAAATTTTACCATCTATGGCAATGGACGAGACCTTGATTCCTAATATCATCATTAACTATGTCGAAAAAAGTCTTCTATATAAGAAGATATGGCATCACTTGTTCTTGCTTCAGACAAAAGAGATGCATGAGGGAGGAAATAGATTAAGCACTAGACAAAAGTTAAAGAAAGTGCTATGGTCACCAGAAGAAGACGAGAAACTCGTTAACTATATTACTACTTATGGCCGCCATGGTTGTTGGAGCTCCGTTCCTAAACTTGCTTGTCTCTCTCTTTCTTTGTCTCCCTCAGAATATAAGAATCTTGTAATCCTAGCCCTCCTAAATTCTGGGTGTTTGGTTTAATAGTCTTAAACAAAAACTTATATCCTTCCGTTATTTAACTCATACCCATAGTGATTTCTAAGTGCCAACCAAACGCCACCGAATTCACTCTACGACTCACGTGCATAAACTTAAACATCAATGAGTTAGTATCTTTTAGTTTGATATAAATTTGTATTAACATATTCACGATTTTCTTCTAGAGCAGGGTTACAAAGATGAGGCAAAAGTTGCAGGTTACGATGTAAAAATTATCTGCAACCAGGTTTAAAAAGAGGAAGCTTTTCTTTGAAAGAAGCCACACTCGTAATGGATCTGCACAACACCTTCGGAAACAAGTATAAAAGACCAGGAGCTATTTTACATGCAGTAGTTTAGTATATGATTTCATAAAAATTTTAAAGACTCTAAATTCTTTTGTTAATTGTTTAACAACAGATGGGCACGAATCGCAAGTTACCTACCAGGAAGTACCGACAGTGCTGTAAAAAACTTCTGGAACTCCAATACGAAAAAGAAGCTTCTTCAGTTCCAACTGCAAACTGTCAATGAACAAGGTCGTCGTGTTGATGCACCATTGCCATTGGTCAAACATGATCAAGAAACGGAAAATGAAGTTGATCTTCATCCTCTTCCACCATCATTCATGAAAGAGTATTTTGACCCGATACTTGATCAAAATTGTCATCCAAATCATCTGATAACGCAAACTGGAAGCGAGAGCGATAGCATGAATTTAATCACTAATAGTCAACCAAATATTCAGTCCATAGGTCATAACTTTAACAGTATTTGAACTCTAAACTGTGTATTGACAGTTATTCTGTCCTCTCGTAGGTAGATTGTCTTGGCACATTTGGATCAAACAAAAGAATAATACAGATCATAACTGACAGCATTGTTAATTAAAATTCACCACATAGAGCAGTTATGTCTACTGCTAACTCACTAAAGAAAACGATTTTATGATATCATAAGTTCGGATCACATACAGTAAGATAACTCGATACAAATGGAAGTATGAAACAAACCAGCGATTTCATATAGGATATTAACAAAGATCACGAGCCTCGCAGAGTCTTGTGTAAGTGTGCATGTTAGTAGTATCATACAACAATACAACAAACTAGAAACACTAAAGATCTAAAGTGACGTTAAAACCAACAACTACTCGTCATCTTCATCTTCTTCAAATTCTTCTTCTTCATCATCCTCGTCGGTTTCTTCATCCACATCGTCGTCAATTCCTTCACCCACGTCCTCATCATCAACTATGAAACCACCCAACGTTTCATCAGTTTCATCTTCATCGTCATCATCTTCAACATCAACGTCCATTGCAGAACTCTTTCTAGTATCATTACCGCTTTTACTTGTACTCGCTCTCTTTTTGTTTTTGTTTTGGTCTTTTGACCTAGTCTTATACTTGGGTTTTGGGTCATTTTTTAGTTTCTTAATCAATTCAGCGTCTTCCTCACTCTCACCCGTCCACACATCATCATCCTCGTCATCATTCGCTCCACCTTTCTTCCTCTTTCGTCTTTTTCCCTTTTTTGCTTTTTTATTACCAACTTCATCTTCGTCTTCATCACTGTCTTCTTTATGTTCTACAAGAAACCAATCCTAACTCCGTATGTCACGTATCATTTTCTTCGGGTAGTTATCAAACTCGTGTCCCATAACAACAAAACCAAACTCTGCAATTTACCATCAAAATGATAAATAAGCAAACATTTGTTTGGACCCATAACCGTAAATGGCTTAAAATTGGGGGGTGTTTGTGAAAGGTTTTATGGATATTTAAATATATGTATGTCCGGATTCGAACTCGAGACTTCGAGATTGCATACATTACGTATGAGAGTTGATGTTAATAATTAAAATATAAAATGTTATTATTCATTATTAGTCACGAAATAAAACATAACGATAGTTAAATAATTAACGAGGTTTGGTTAACGGTCGTTAAATATAAACTATAAGGACTAGAGATGAAATTACAAAGTCGAGAAAGTTCTAGAAACCCTTGTGGGTTGCTTTGGCCGATCGGATGGGTTCCCAAACCCATTCCCTCTCAAACTTGGTCACCAAGTTAAGTTACCTATAAATACAATTCATTGTATTCATTCACAACTTAATCTTGGATCACCAATAACCTAATTTCTCCTCTCCTCTCTCCCTCTTTGTGTGGCCGGTCAAACACCCAAACCCCAAGGGTTTTCGATTTTGCTTAACTCAAAGATATAAGTGCTTGGTTTTATTTGTGATTCAAGAAACTAGCTTTTCACATCAATTTGCTAATAGTACGTGTGTACAAGAACGAAGAACAAGCACACTTGAGCTTGTAATCTTGGTGGTCGACTTTTGTGTAGGTCGAATATATAAACCCTAAAGTTAGGGTTTTGGGTTTTTGTTCTTGTTCAATCATCGTTTGATTCTTGAATTGCTAAAAGGTACGTACTTTCTTATTCGGTTAATTACTTACATATATTATTTCTATTTACTTCTGGTGCATGCTTTGATGATGTTATTTGTTTTATATATAATTGTTATGAGTATAAAATCCCAACAGTGGCATCATGAGCCGTTAATATGATGTAATTAATTACCGAAACACATAAAAATTGGATCTTTATGATTATATGCATGCTTTTTATGGTTTCTAGGGTTTTGAATTTGAAACCCTAATTTTTTAATGTATGGGTCGATTACCCTTATTTTATTTAATTAGGTTTTAATTTTGTAAAACTTGTAGAAACCCTAGGATTGCATGCTAATTTTATGTGGTTAATTAATGAATAATTGTTATGTGTCATGTAATATGCGTATCTTGGGTGATAATTGTTATGCGGAATCCATGGTGGAACATGCATGTTTTGCCATGGAGTATTGTTTTTTGTTTTTTGATTAATTGTTAAGTGATACACACATGTTTTATTTATTTAATAATTATCAAATTGGGGAAGACCTCAATTATAACTAATAAAATTCGTTATGTGCTAATTGGTATATTATTAACTTTGGCTTACGCAATCGACTTGTCGATGCATGTGGCTCATCTTCTTGCGAGATGAAAGCCCTAGTTAATGTATGCATTTAATTACGACTAGAATTGTTATTATAGTTTATTGAAATAATTATGCATGTGGCTAATTGTTTTTACATATGTTAAAATTGTTTAGTTATATGTTTATATTATTTGAGTGTGTTTAATTTTTATTAAAGTGTTTTTTTGTTTATAAATTGTTTGACATGTTAGTAAGTAAAAAGGGTTTTTTAGAATAGAAAATTAAATTGACTAAATAATGGCGAAACTGATTTGTTAACTAAGAATTATTCTTGAACTTTTAATCGATTGATGCGACTGTACTAAATGGTTAGAACGGCTCACCCACTAGAACAAACTATAAAGGGGTTAATTAAGAAGTGCGCACAGTCGCACTGAATGGATGTCTAAGGTTATGCTTCAGCGCTTACCTGGTCCTCTGCCCCCTGTGAGTTCGATTGGAGCTACCTAGTATAACCATTCTATGTACGAAGCATCTTAGTGCAAAGTTGTAAGTTTCTCAACGCATCGATTAAAACTTTGTAGAATTCAATCTTAGCAATTAAAATCTATTGTAAGTTTTTTCGAAAAATTTTATGTTATAAAGTTGTATGCATGCTTCTTTATACATAAGTTTTGATTACAAATCAAAAATTGTACCCTTTAAATTTAAGTTTATGCCATCTAATGATATGAAACACTTGAAGTTGTAATTTAGTTATGTGAGACCTTGATCTAGATTACAATAACGAGGTGAATTATTTTGTTGTGTGAGACCTCAGCTTTATGATTTACAGTTTCTAAGTTAGACAACTTAATTAAGTTAGTTAGTGAGACCTATGACTTAAGGCATAAGATGGGATGAAACATGCTTACGTTTTGCATTAATTGTTTTGGCAAAATTGTAAATCCCATACCTTTTGGAATTGAAAACTTGTTTGTCAATTATCGTTCTTCAACGATTACCTATTCTATACTTTCACCACTAGCAGATCAACTGATGTGGTGGAACTATGATAATGAGGATCCAAAATTCAAGGAAAATTCTATGGTTAATATGAATATTGACCAAAGGGTATTTTATTTTCTTGAATGTTTACTTATCGAAAGTACTAACTTTTGAACTTTTATTTCTGTAGAAATGGCTCAAGCTGAATCTACTGCACTAGCCTCGTCGTTCAAATCTAAGTTTGATCGAGAGAAATTGACTGGTAGCGCTGATTTTCAATGATTGGTATCGGCAACTCAGAATTGTCTTGAGGGTTGCCAAAAGACTCAATTGTTTGACTACGCCTTGTCCTCCTGAACCTGCAGTTGATGCTACTGCTGAAGCACGAGTTGCATGGCAATCTGAGTATGACAAGTATAATGAGGTCGCCTGCATTATGCTCGGGAGTATGAATCCAAACTTGCAAAAACAGTTTGAAAATTACTTCCCTAATCTCATGCTTGAAGTATTGCAAAGGTTGTTTGAAAAGCCTGTGACTGTAGAGCTGTATGATTTGATAGATGCTCTTCATAGTTGCAAGCAAGGAGAAGGGAAACCTATAAGCGCCCACTGCCTGGAAATGATGAGTTACATGGACCAGTTGGGGCGTCTTAACTATGTCTACCCAAATGACATACAAATTGGCCTTATCAACAGATCCCTTAACAAGGAGTTTGATGGTTTCGTGCACAATTATAATATGCATTGCACGGGGAAGACAGTCAGTGAGGTACATGCAATGCTCATTGATTACGAGAAAGGTTTGCCCAAGAAGGCCTCTACACCTGCGGTTTTGACCATCCAGAAGGGTAGAATTTCTAAGCCTAATAAGCCGTTAGCGAATAAGAAAGGGAAAGGTAAGGGTAAAGCTGATAAGGGAAAACAAGTTATGACTTATCAGCAAGAACCCAAGAAGTACCCTCCCAAGAAGCGTGAGAATCCGAAGAAGGATATGGTTTGTCATCACTGCACCGAGGTTGGACACTGGAAGAGGAATTGTCCACTGTACCTTGATGAGTTACGCAATAAGAGGTATAAAAATACTAGCACTGTGGCCAGTACTTCAGGTACTCTTTTGATGATAGAATTATTTGCTTTTCCTCATAAAATAAATTCCTAGGTATATGATACTGGATGTGGTATTCACATTTGTAATACACTGCAGGGACTTAGAGGAGCAAGGAAACTTGCCTATGGACAGCAATACCTGCACGTGGGTAATGGAGCACATGCAGTCGTTGAAGCTATAGGCACGTTTGATTTAGTTTTACCTTCGGGTTTAGTACTGTCATTAAACGATTGTCATTACGCACATTCCATTGTTAGGGGTGTCGTTTCTGTTTTCTTGTTAAAAGATATTGGTTTCGTTCATACATTTACTGATTATGGAATTTCGGTTTCTTTAAATGGTGTTTTTTACTTTAATGTTATTCCAGTAAATGGTGTGTTTGAAATTGATTTGCATGATAATGTGATTGATAAAAATAATTCTGTCTTTAGCATCAATAATAAAAGAATCAAAGGTGATTTGGATTATTCATTTCTTTGGCATTGTAGACTTGCTCATATAGGCAAGAAACGCATGCAACAGCTGCAACACGATGGGCTTTTGCAAGACATCAATGATGAATCATTTGATAAATACGAATCTTGCATATCTGGGAAGATGACCAAGAAACCTTTTACAAATAGTTTAGAAAGGGCTTCTGATCTTCTTGGTGTGATACATACTGACGTATGTGGACCACTAAGACATGTGTCAAGAAAGGGTGCTAGCTACTTCTTAACCTTTACTGATGATTTCAGTCGTTATGGTTATGTTTATTTACTTAAACATAAACATGAAGTCATTGAAACATTTAAGGTTTTTAAGAGTGAAGTAGAACTGCAACTAGGAAAGAAGATTAAAGCTCTTCGATCCGATAGAGGTGGTGAATATTTAAGCAAAGAGTTTAAAGATTATCTAGCTGAGTGTGGTATCGTCCAGCAAGTCACATCTCCATATACTCCACAACAAAATGGTGTATCTGAGAGAAGGAATCGTACATTGCTAGACATGGTGCGATCAATGTTTAATCTTACAACTCTTCCCTTATCCTTTTGGGATTATGCTTTGGAAACTGCTGTTCGCATATTGAATATGGTTCCAACTAAGAAGGTTGATAAGACTCCTTATGAAGTGTGGTATGGGAAACCTCCCAACTTGTCTTACTTAAAGGTCTGGGGTTGTGAGGCGTTTGTTAAACGTGACTCTGTTGATAAGCTGCAACAAAGATCTGTTAAGTGTGTCTTCGTAGGATACCCAAAGGAAACAATGGGTTACTACTTCTACTTTCCACCTGAAAACAAAGTAATTGTTGCTAGGTATGGAGACTTTCTTGAAAAGGATCTCATATCTCATGAATTCAGTGGGAGAGTTTATGATCTGGAATATGATCAAGAAGATACAACACCTTCTGAGAACACTAGCCAACCTCAAGTAGAACCTGAAAGTCTGGGCGTTCCACCTGAAGTTGAAGTGGTTCCCATTCGTAGATCCGCAAGGGCTACGCGTGCACCTGAGCGTCTATGTCTTAACGTAGAAGCTGAGGAAAATATGTTAGGGGATCTTGGTGAACATGCTAACTATAAAGCTGCCATGATGAGTCCTGAAAAGGAAAAATGGCGAGTTGCAATGAATGGGGAAATGTAATCCATGAAAGATAACGAAGTCTGGATAAAGGTTGACTTACCTCCAAATGCTAAGGTAGTTGGAAGTAAGTGGCTCTTTAAGATAAAGACTGACATGGATGGCAATGCACACACCTATAAAGCTCGTCTTGTAGCTCAAGGGTATACTCAAACCTATGGGGTAGACTACAAGGAGACATTTTCTCCTGTAGCAGACATTAGAGCTATTAGGATTCTTATAGCCATAGCTGCGTACTATGACTATGAGATATGGCAAATGGATGTCAAAACTGCCTTCTTAAACGGTCGCCTAGATGAGGACATCTATATGGCGTAGCCTGAAGGGTTTGTGAATCCAAAGTTTCCGAAGCGTGTATGCAAACTTCAAAGATCCATTTATGGGTTGAAGCAAGCATCAAGGCAATGGAACAAGAAGTTTGATGAAGAAATCAAGAAATTTAGTTTCACTCAAAATCTTGATGAGCCATGTGTGTATCACAAAGCTAGTGGGAGTAATGTTATTTTCCTTGTCTTATATGTCGATGACATATTGATCATGGGAAAAGACATTCCAAGTATGCAAGATGTAAAGTCTTATCTTGGAAAGTGCTTTTCTATGAAGGACTTAGGGGAAGCAACATTTATTCTGGGAATCAAGATCTACCGAGATAGATCAAGGCGATTAATTAGACTAAGCCAAAGTGCTTACATTGATAAAATATTGAAGAGATTCAGTATGCAAAATTCCAAGAAGGGATATTTGCCGATGCAAGTTGAACATGGCTTAAGTAATAAACTATGCGCGTCAACACCTGAAGAGGTGGCTTACATGAAGAAATTTCCTTATGCTTCGGCTGTAGGATCTATCATGTATGCTGTGAGATGTACAAGGCCTGATGTGGCGTTTGTACAGAACATCACCAGTCGGTATCAACAGAACCCAGGTGTGAAACACTGGCAAGCTGTTAAGAACATTCTTAAGTATCTAAGGGCTACTAAAGAAATGTTTCTAGTGTATGGAGGAAATCCAGATGCAGAACTTGATGTTACAGGTTTTTGCGATGCGTCATTCCAAACTGATAAAGATGATACGAAGTCTCAAACTGGTTATGTCTTTGTCATTAATAGAGGAGCAGTTGACTGGAAGAGCAAGAAGCAAACAACGGTTGCGATGTCTATTACAGAAGCTGAGTACATAGCTGCTTCAGAAGCTACGATGGAAGCTGTTTGGATTAGGAAATTCATTTCGGGACTCGGAGTAATGCCCTCAATCGAATTACCTTTAAATGTGTATTGTGACAACTCTGCTGCAATAACATTTGCCAATGAGCCTGGAGTCATGAAGGGCGCCAGACATTTTCCTCGTCGATATCACTATGTTCGAGAACAAGTCGACATAGGTGAAATCAATCTACTCAGAGTGCAACATTAAAGGTTATATAATCTCTTTATCTGAGTTAGGGTTATTCATTCAGTCTTTCTCACAATCAAAGTTGTATTACTCTCTCTCTAAACGTTTCATATTAGTCTGGTTATTGTTGATATCAATCTTGATATCTGTTAGGTTTTGTATCAAGATCAATCTCTTCATTTGATCTTGTAGTTTGTGTGTTGAGAGTTCTTGTAGTGAGGTTGATTGGTGTCTTCCTAGAAGAGATCAATCCTTTCTTGTGTATGTGTTTGGTAAGCACCCGATTGGGGACTTATCTACTTGACGTTGTTATAATAAATTACACCACGGGGTGGTTGGTTGGGTGTACGTGTGGATTGTTGTGTGCTCTTGATTGTTTTTACATGGTATCAGAGCGCACGGTTCTGATCTGGTGGTTTTTGAGATTCTAGGGTTTCTAGGGTTTCGAAGGTTGATTTGGGGATTTTTGCAATTGAAGGTTTATTTGGTTAATTGAGGATGTTTCCTTAACGGCCGTGGTTGATTTGATCTGTTTGGGATCTGGTGATTTTGTGGGTAATTTGGTTAGGGTTTCTTGAAACCCTAATTTGGTTATTTGGGGTTTTTTATCCCTGGTGGTTTCTTGATCTATTTGGGCCCGTTCTTGGTTACAATCTCGCTAGACTAAGTGAATCTAGTGAGTTTGTACTTCATTCCGCTGGTATCTCACTGTAAGTATATTTCTCATCTTTAAGATAACATTTACTTAGTCAAGAAGGTGTAAACAGAGTGGTTAACACCTTGACCTGCCACCGTGAGTGGTACGGAAACCTGCTCTGGCCACTCTCAGTCTTCTTGGCTGGTATTTGGTTACTCTTGGGTGTGAGTTTAGCTTATTGTGTCTAGGTCGAAGGAGGATAGGTATTGGGTTTGAGAAGCTGTGTTGAGACTGTTGTGGTTGTCTTGGTTTATTAGTTGTTCTTGATTGTTTTTTGTTCTCTTATCTGTTGTTTTGCTGTGATTTGTGTTCTTGGTTGTTATTTGTTCTGTTATCTGTTGGTTTAATTGTTTATCTCTGTCTCATTATGGCTATTGGTGAACCTAGTGGTAATAATGAAATCTTAATTAGTAATTTGGATGCTGGTAATCCTCTTCATATTCAAACTAATGACAATAGTGGTACTCCTCTTATTCCATTTAAACTTGTTGGAACTGAAAATTATAGAATATGGTCTGGTGCTATGAAATTAGCTTTACAAGCTAGGAATAAGTTCAGTTTTGTTGATGGTTCTTGTGTTAAAGAAACTTATTCTACTAGTAATGTGTTTGCTGCTCAATGGGATAGATGCAATGCTATTGTTTTAACATGGTTAATGAATTATGTATCTCAAGATGTTTATATGGGTCTTGTTTATTCTGATAATGCTGCATGTGTCTGGAAAGAATTACAAGAAACATATGATAAAGTTGATGGTTATGTGGTTTATAGTCTTTTACAGAAAATTAATTATGTTAAACAAGGTGGTACTTCTGTTGCTGATTACTATCATAGGCTTAACTCCTTGTGGAGAGAATTTGATGCTTTAACTAAGGTGCCTATATGTGTTTGTGAAGTTAAGTGTTCTTGTGCTGCTAGTGAAGGGTTGGTGTTGCATAAGCAACTTTTGAGATTAATGCAGTTTCTTATGGGTTTGGATGATTGTTATCAACCTGTTAGAACTTCTTTGTTGACTAGGGATCCTCTCCCAGAGGTTAAAGATGCTTATATAACTGTTTCTAGAGAGGAGTCTCATAGGGGTGTTCCTGAGTCTTCTAGTGTTACTGAGTCTAAACTGAATGCTTCTTCTTTTGCTGTTAAGTCTTTTAATAACAATAGAAGAGGATTTAACAATAATACTAATAGTAACACTAGGAGTACTCCTAATAATAATAACACTATTAATAGAGGTCCTAATCGTAATCTAAATTGCAAAAACTGTGGTAAAATTGGACATACTATTGAAAGGTGTTATGAAATAATTGGTTTTCCTCCTGGTTTTTCTAAACCAAATGGTTCTTTTAAGCAAAATGGCTTTAAACAAACATTTAATGCTAATGTTGAGGCTAAACCAATTGACAAATCTTCTTCTACTAGCACTTCTTCTGGTTTTACTTCTGAACAGATGAAGAAGCTTTTGTCTTTGATTAATGATTCTTCTACTGGAAGCATACATGCCAACATGGCAGGTAGGGCTTCATTCTATAATCATAATGTTTGGTTTAATATTAACTTCTCTAAGTATTATTTTGCTAATTCTAGTCTTACTATTAAGAGTTTGACATTGGGATGGATTATTGATTCTGGTGCTAATCCGCATCTTACTGTCTCTACTAAAGGAATGTTTAACATTGCTGATATATCTAGTTTACATATTACTGTTGGTCATCCTAATGACACTCTTGCTACTATCAGTCATGTTGGGAATCTTAAGCTCACTAATAATGTGGTTTTATATGATGTTCTTGTTGTGCCTGGTTATTGTGTTAGTCTTTTATCTGTTAATAAACTGATCAGAGATAGCAAAATGTTTGTTGGTTTTGATGAGGATAAATGTTATATTCAGGATTTGAAAAGGGAGAATGTCTTGGGGACTGGTAGCCAGTCTGATGGTCTGTATCTGTTTGATATGCATCCTGTTGATTCTGTGAGTAATTGTAGCCTGATTATGTCTCATAATGTGTCTAAGTTTGTGTGGCATAATAGACTGGGTCACCCTGCTGATCCAGTCTTGAATGTTCTTCAAACTGATCTTGGTTTCTCCAAGAATACTTCTGTGCCTGTTTGTGAAATCTGTCATAGGGCTAAACAAACAAGGGAACCTTTTCCTTTGTCAGACCATAAGTCAGATATTTTAGGTGAACTTGTTCATCTTGACTTATGGGGTCCATGCAGAGTCACTAGCAGAGAAGGTTATAGATATTTTGGACTGTTGTTGATGATTTCTCTAGGGCTGTATGGGTATATTTAGTTAAAACTAAAGATGAAGTTTTTGATGTTTTTGTGACTTTTATAAACATGTTTTCCAATCAGTTTAATTCAAAAATTAAAACTGTTAGGTCTGATAATGGAACTGAATTTATGAATAAAAAAATGCATCATGTTTTTTCTAAACTTGGTATAATACATCAAACTTCTTGTGCTCATACACCTCAGCAAAATGGGATAGCTGAAAGGAAACATAGACACTTGCTTAATGTGGCAAGGAGTCTTATGTTTCAGGGGGGAATTCCTTTGAAATTCTGGTCTGATTGTGTTTTAACTGCTGTCTATTTGATTAACAGGCTGCCATCTTCTGTTTTAAAAGGTAAATGTCCCTTTGAGATGATTCACAAAAGAAAACCTAATCTTTCCCACTTGAGGTCTTTTGGTTGTCTTTGTTTTGCAACTATTTTGAATAATCATGATAAAATGAGTTTTAGATCTGAAAAATGTGTTCTAATTGGTTTTTCTACTGTTAAAAAGGCTTATAAACTTTTAAGTCTAGATTCTAGAAATGTGTTTTTTCATAGAGATGTAAGGTTTTATGAAAATGTTTTTCCTCTGAAAATGAAAACCTATGATTCTGCAGATATACAATGTGTAAAGGAAGCAGATCATTTTAATTTTTTTGATAATCTTGAGTCTCAAAGTCCCTATGATGATGGGAGAGATACACCAGTTGAGGATGGTAGTGAGACACCCTTCACTGTTGCAACAGATAATACACAAGGTATTAACACAGATGCTGCACAAATGCAACATGAAGGGTGGCAATCTGCAACCAACTATGGTGACCAAAACTGGTCTGAGGGCAATATTAGTCAAAATCTAAATGAGTCATCTCAATCTAGTTATGAAAATGTTGATGTGCAGTCTGATACTCAATCTCCTATGTTAAGAAGGTCTAGTAGAGAGTCTAAGCAACCTATAAGGTTTAATGATTATGTGCTGAGTTCTAAGTTGAGATATGGTATTGAAAAATATGTGGATTACAAAAGATTGAATATGCATAATAGATGTTTTGCTTCTTCCTTGAATAAATCTGTTGAGCCTACTTGTTTTAATGATGCTATTAAAGATCCTAATTGGGTTGATGCTATGAACAATGAAGTTGAAGCTTTAAATAGGAACAATACATGGACTGAGTGTGATTTGCCTTTAGGTAGAAAACCTATTGGTTCAAAGTGGATTTGGAAAATTAAATATAAATCTACAGGAGAAGTGGATAGGTATAAAGCTAGACTTATTGCTAAAGGTTATAATCAAAGAGAAGGTTTTGATTATGATGAAACCTTTAGTCATGTGGTTAAAATGGTTACTGTGAGAAGTCTTATTAGTATTGCTGTTAAAATGTCTTGGCCTTTGTATCAATTAGATGTTAATAATGCTTTCTTGTATGGTGATCTGGTTGAAGATGTTTATATGACTTTTCCTGAAGGGTATAACAGTAATGATAAAACTAGAGTATGCAAACTTAATAAATCTTTGTATGGTCTTAAACAGGCACCAAGGCAGTGGAATGCTAAGCTTACAACTGCCTTGGTTGAACATGGTTTTGTTCGAAGCAAGTTTGATTATTCATTATACATTAAACAAAAGGAGTCTATTTTTGTTGCTCTTCTTGTTTATGTAGATGATATTGTGATAACTGGGAATAATGAGGCTGAGATCAGTAGTTTTAAAAGGTTTTTGAACTCAAAGTTTTTAATTAAAGATATTGGTGAACTTAAATACTTTCTTGGAATTGAAGTATTAAGAAATGATAAAGGTATTTGTATGTCTCAAAGGAAGTATTGTTTAGAATTGTTATATGAATATGATTTGTTAGCTGCTAAACCAGTTGATACTCCTCTTCCTGAGAATACTGTGTTGAATCATACTGAAACAAGTAAAGACAAGGGTCTTAAGAATGTTAATGCTTATCAGAAATTAGTTGGAAAACTGATTTATCTTACTAATACTAGGCCTGACATTAGCTATGTTGTACATTGTTTGAGCCAACATATGCATTATCCTTTGCAATCACATCTTAAAGCTGCTTTAAGGGTTTTAAAATACTTAAAAGGGTCACCTGGGTCTGGTTTACAGTTTAATAAAGAGTCTAGTCTTAAGCTGAGTGCTTACTCAGATGCATACTGGGCTAAATGTCCTAAAACAAGAAAATCTGTTACTGGATTTTGTGTTTTCTTAGGTGATTCTTTAATTTCTTGGAGAAGTAAAAAGCATGCAACATTGTCTAAAAGTTCTGCTGAAGCAGAATATAGAAGTCTTGCATCTGTGGCTTGTGAAGTCATATGGTTGGGTAATCTTTTGCATAGTTTGGGTCTAAGTGAATTGTTTCCTGTGAATGTGTATTGTGATAGTAGTGCTGCAATTCAAATTGCTGCTAACCCAGTTTTCCATGAGAAAACAAAGCATTTTGAAATTGATGTGCACTTTGTTAGAGAAAAGGTGGCTGCTGGTGTTATAGTCACTAGAAAGGTTCATAATGATGAGTAGACTGCTGACATTTTTACAAAATGTCTTGGTCAAGCTCAACATAAGGTGCTTTGCAAAAATCTTGGTTTGTTTGATATGTTTGCAGGTATTAATAACTCTGGTTCTGGTATGAGTGATGGTCAAGCTGAAGGGAGTTCTGGAAATCAGCTTGAGGAGGGGTGTTGAAGATATTGTTCAAGCTTATTTCTAATATTGGAGGACTGAAGTTGTCATTATCTTATTCTCATTCTCAAGCGTTTACAAGTCTTTGCTAGAGTTGTCAAGTTTTATAGTCCAGGGGCTAGAGTGCAACATTGAAGGTTATATAATCTCTTTATTTGAGTTAGGGATTTAGTCTTTCTCACAATCAAAGTTGTATTACTCTCTCTCTAAACGTTTCATATTAGTCTGGTTATTGTTGATATCAATCTTGATATCTGTTAGGTTTTGTATCAAGATCAATCTCTTCATTTGATCTTGTAGTTTGTGTGTTGAGAGTTCTTGTAGTGAGGTTGATTGGTGTCTTCCTAGAAGAGATCAATCCTTTCTTGTGTATGTGTTTGGTAAGCACCTGATTGGGGACTTATCTACTTGACGTTGTTATAATAAATTACACCACGGGGTGGTTGGTTGGGTGTACATGTGGATTGTGTGCTCTTGATTGTTTTTACAAGTCTTTTGAGCACTTTGGAAGACCTTAGTTGGAGAATCGTTTCTAAATTCCTTCGTCTAATTAATCAATTGAAACTGGCAGTGTTTTAATCTTGTTGTACAGAACTCTTTGTATTTGGATAATATTTATAGATCCTGAATAGAGTATTTAAATCTACTCCATCAATAAATATCTTGATTGTATAATTACGCTCGGCGAGATGTTGGCTGAGTGAAGGAATTGGTTTCTCAACTCCGTGACTATTTTATGCATCTCAAAAGTGACTATTCAAGACACAAAGCTAGTTGCTATAAGGTATAAAAGCTAGACCAAAACACTACACTAATCTAGAAATATTTTTCATAATCATCAATTGAGGCGTGACAAATTGAGTAGACATAACTAGGTAGTAATAAAGAATAAAGGTGAAAGCTGAAGATACGCAACATATTTTTTTAAATAAGTAAGTCTGCGCAATATACTTTGTAAATTGTCAAAGATACGCAATATATTTTCAAATAATTTTCGATCTAGCTAATATAACCGGTTGGCAGAAGGTTACCATGTCACATTTGATTAAACATTAAACCTTTGGTCCCCTAAACTGGACCAAATTCGCGCAGTTAGTCCAATTTTGATAATGCTCGTCAAAAAAAAAAAAAAAAAAAAAAAAAAAAAAAAAAAAAAAAAAAAAAAAAACTTTTAAATTTTTTTTCTTAAAATCTACTTAAAATATATATTTTTTTTAATTTATAATTTAAAAAAAAATAGATGAAATTTTTATAAACTTTTTTTTACGTTCTTTTTTTAACGTAATTTTATTTTAAATAAATTAAAAAAAAAAGAAAAAAAAAACATTTTTGAAATCAAATAAAAAAAAAGTAATTTTTTTTAAAAATCGGAAAAAACTTTTTTTAAATTCAGATTAAAAAAAATGTAATTTTTTTAAAATCAGAAAAACTTTTTTTAAAAATCAAATTAAAAAAAAAAACGGTTAAAAAAATTACGTTTTTTTTTTAAAGTTTTTTCTGATTTAAAAAAAAAATACATTTTTTTTTAATCTGATTTTAAAAAAAGTTTTTTCTATTTTTTTTTTAAAAATGCGTTTTTTTTAATCTTAATTTTTAAAAAAGTTTTTTCCGAATTTCAAAAAAAAATTACCTTTTTTTTTAATCTGATTTTATAAAAGTTTTTTCTGATTTAAAAAAAATTGCGTTTAAAAAAAACGTAAAAATAAGTTTATAAAAAAATCATCTATTTTTTTAAATATATAAATTAAAAGAAAATATGTATTTTAAGAAAAAAAATTAAAAGTTTTTTTTTAAATTTTAACGAGCGTTATCAAAATTGGACTAACTGCGCGAATTTGGTCCAGTTTGGGGGACCAAAGGTGTAATTTTTAATCAAATGTGACATGGTAATCTGCTGCCAACCGGTCATATTAGCTAGATCGAAGATTATTTGAAAATATATTGCGTATCTTTGACAATTTACAAAGTACATTGCGTAGACCTGTTTCACCCTAAAGAATAATGCACTGTAGGTACGTTTTTCTCATTTATAAGTTTTCACAACAATTTCCTTTCCCTTGCATTTTATTTTAATTGTCTTTTAGGTTAATATGAGTTCTAAAATCAAATCACTCAAAACTCTAATAGTTTACTTGCTTTCTATTAAAATACAAAAAATATACCAAAAATAATCTCTTTTAGTTTTTTTAGATCATTTCGTCGTCATACTCTACGAGTCTACGTCGACACTATTCCCCTTAACAACGATCAATCCCATGGATGTTCATTTACTGCACTACGTTGACTAGGTACACTCCCTAGAGGTTTGTAAAGCTTGCCTTGCATCAACCTCACATCAACTAACTAGTAGAATGCATGCATCATGCTATGTGTTTCCTGAAGACGTCACATATGAATTTTGTGCATGTGAAGTGTTAATATTCTAATCTACTTGAAGCAGCTCTTGCACGATCTGAAAAAAATGGCATGTGACGACTGGGTCAAAATAGGTTTAGTACAGTGCATCTGTAAGTTAATAATGTGATGCTTAGTTGTTAATACGAGTAACTTTAAATTTTTTGCCAGTGTTGCTATTTACTAATACGAGACTTTGTTTATCATCCAACATTTTTTTCTTTCAACATCCGACCCTCAAATTCAAAGCTCTACTGGATAATGGATCCAGTTGAGTAAATATGCAGAGTAACTATGAAACAAAGGCAGAAATAATCTGAAGTTTAGAATGTCCTAATCCCAAATCATGAGGAGCTGTAGTAGTCCATAGAAGCTCACGACAGATTGGCTGAAGGAACGTTGGCCCAACCATAAGTCCCAGCATGCTTTATATGTAGCACCTATTTCAATTTACCATAAGTATATGGCATTCGTCTTTTATTTTGTTTCCTACTATATCTTATCTTAAAAAACTTCGTGTAATATTAAATTAAGTTTGGATCATAGATTAATAATTGTTCTTCATATTTTTTTCATTTTGATCGTTTACAAAAGAGGTATTGTAGCTCAAACTTAACATCTTTCTTATAACATATGTAAGAGCATTGTTAATGGGGATGCATCTAATACATTGTCTTATCAGTTTAGGCCTCTCTAAAGGGCTGTCATAAAACCAAGTTTATTGTAATAGTTAAAATTTCATCTTAAGCAATTAGACTACCCGCTGCTCAAATAAAAATACTTGATTACTTATTTAATCTCTATCAACCTGGTAGGCATATGAAGGTATTAGTAATAATTAATTAAAACTATTACCTCAAAAATTAAAATATATACGGATTAGTCAAAAGTCCTCTTTCATTTATTTGTGTTATTCCGAGTTAACATAATCAGCGGATCTGCGTATCTGAAACTCTTATTTTATTCCCAACAAGCTAAACTGGCCGGACGACCTACATAAAAAGAAAAGTATAAGGGTATGTTTGGTGAAAATAGATTGTGCTTATGCTGGTGCTGTTGCTGATGCTGGTGCCGGTGCTGTTGCTTAAAAAGATTATAAAAAACAGATTATTTTTATAAGCTACATGAAGTAACCTTTTATTTTCAGAGATTATGGAAGATTATTTTTTTTATAATATCTTATAAGTTATGTCTGCCAAACAAATATTATTTTTTAAGTAGCTTATTTTTTGAAAAAATAAGCATAATCTCTCCATAATCTTATGTGCCAAACATAGCCAAACTGTTCATTACGCTTATAATATTAAAGCAGTTAAAGGCTCATTATGCTTTGGCAAAAATAAGTGATTATTAAATTAAAAAACATATAAAGATTAGGTTGTGTTTGTTTTTCTTAAAAATGTCTTAACAGTGTCTGAATGATTGCAACATCTGGTTCGGTCAGAGAAAAACACCAAAAAGAGGGTTTGTTTTTTTTTCTTTATTCAGATGCGTGCAGAGGCTAACATCTTGTTGGACCAGACTTGGAGGGGCAATCTTAATGCCTCTAAACCTTCAAAAAACAAAATATTGTTGCATCACCTTTATAATATTGTTGCATCACAAAATATTTTTCAAAACACCTATGCTTCTTCCACAATCTCATAAAAAGAAAAAAAAAAGAAAAAAATACATATAAGCGGCGACTTCTATCACAAACTCAGAAAAACATTTTTTTTTATAGATTTTCATGCATCACGGTAATACACATCCTCAACCATCTATCACGTTGCCGGAAAATCTTTTGACAATGTTTTCTTCTTCTTCCTCTTTTACTTGAACCATTTTAGTCGGATACGTTTGTAACTGTTGTAGTAAAAATGAAAGACGAATTGTATTTGCAAAGCAACGAGTATATTGCACTAATTCTTATGGTAGCAAAGCAAGTTGTACAAATAAAGTTCAAGGGGAAGATAATTCAAGTGCTCGGAGGGATGGGTCTATGGCTAAATAGTATATTTTAATTTGATAGTGGAACTATGTCAGTAGTTAATTTACAATGGGTTAATGCCTCGAAGGTTGTAATTGTTGGTCAAAATTATAATAGATGTATTTAGAGTAAATTACACCGTTCGTCATTGTGGTTTGCGTTGACCGCATGAGTTCGTCCTTTGATCAAAAAAGTTGCACCGTCCATCCTTAAGTGGCAAACGTTATGCGCCATTAGTCCCTCTCACTAACGGAGCCCACTAACGGTCGTTAAGTCTTGTTAACCTGAGGGTATAATCGTCATTTCAACACCATAAGGACGAACGGTGGAAGGACGAACGGTGTATTTTACACTTTTTGTCCGTTTTTTTACGTTTTCGTCCATTTTTTACGTTTACGTCTGTTTTCTTACGTTTTCGTCCATTTTTTTATGTTTTAATCCGTTTTTTACGCTTTACTCCTTTTTTTTACTTTTTCGTCCGTTTTCTTACGTTTTCATCCGTTTTTCATCCGTTTTATACGTTTTTGTCCATTTTAATACGTTTTCTTCCGTTTTTCTTACGTTTTACACTGTTTTTTTTACCTTTTCGTCTTTTTTTTACGTTTTCATCCATTTTCTTACGTTTTCGTCCGTTTTCTTACGTTTTTGTCTGTTTTTCTTACGATTTACTCTGTTTTTTACGTTTTCGTCAGTTTTTTTACATTTTCGTTCATTTTCTTACGTTTTCATCTATTTTTTTACGTTTTCGTCCGTTTTCTTACGTTTTCGTCTGTTTTTTTTACGTTTTCGTCCGTTTTCTTACGTTTTCGTCCGTTTTCTTACGTTTTCGTCTGTTTACTTACGTTTTACTCTGATTTTTTACGTTTTCATCAGTTTTTTTTACGTTTCGTCCGTTTTCTTACGTTTTAAAACGTAATAAAACGGACGAAAACGTAAAAAAACCGATGAAAACGTAAAAAAACAGAGTAAAACGTAAGAAAACAGACGAAAACGTAAGAAAACGGACGAAAACGTAAGAAAAAAGACGAAAACGTAAAAAACTAGACGGAAACGTAGGAAAATGAACGAAAATGTAAAAAAAACTGACGAAAACGTAAAAAACAGAGTAAATCGTAAGAAAAACAGACAAAAACGTAAGAAAATGGACGAAAACGTAAGAAAATGGATGAAAACGTAAAACAAGACGAAAACGTAAAAAAAACAGAGTAAAACGTAAGAAAAACGGAAGAAAATATATTAAAACGGACAAAAACGTATAAAAACGGATGAAAACGTAAGAAAACGGACGAAAACGTAAAAAAATGGAGTAAAGCGTAAAAAATTGGATGAAAACATAAAAAAATGGACGAAAACGTAAGAAAACGTAAATAAACGTAAGAAAACGGACGAAAACGTAAAAAAACGGAGTTAAAAGTAAGAAAACGGACGAAAACGTAAGAAAACGGACGAAAACGTAAAAAAACGGACAAAAAGTGTAAACTACACCGTTCGTCCTTATGGTGTTGAAATGACGATTATACCCTCAGGTTAACAAGACTTAACGACCGTTAGTGGGCTCCGTTAGAAGGAGGGACTAATGGCGCATAACGTTTGCCACTTAAGGATGAACGGTGCAACTTTTTTGGTCAAAGGACGAACTCCTGCGGTCAACGCAAACCACAAGGACGAACGGTGTAATTTACTCATGTATTTATATATCTTATTTTTGTTGTGTATAGAAAGTTATAATATGTGCATTTTTGTATGTGTATATGTCGAAAAATTTATTTGTGTTGGACATCTAGTGTATAATAGGGTTGTCGTCGTCAAGATATACAAAGAACATTTTTGCAGTATGTGAGTGGCCGATCAACTTAAAAGTTGTGGGTTTGGGTCTCGTTGGAAACATGTAAGATAGAATTTGTGAGATAAGTGGTGTAAGTTAAATTTGTCGTTATAAAAAAAACACCTTGCAGTCAGACGTTTTTAAATGAAAAACAAACAGTCTTACTGTATTCAGATTCAGACATTTACGCCTCAAATTCAGATTCAGATATGCGAATCAGATTCAGATTCAGAGCCTATTAATAAACAAACAGCACATAAACCCTTATTTTTGAAATCTTGATCTTGAAAACTTAAATTAATTTAATTTGCCTAAATTACCCCTAAGTATCTCTTATTACACTTTAAGTTTGATCAATTATAAACTTGACAGCTTTTTAAAAACCCAAATATATTAATTTTAAAAAACACATGTTTTACATCAAAGGTCGAATTTGAATTATGATTTCGTAAATATAATTATTTACCGATATACACCGTCGCTTTATGTGGGTATACGTCTGGTATAAATTAATATACAATAATCCTTTTAGATATGTTTTCTATTCTAGTTATTTAAAATTACAAATATCGTGACTTGATTTAACTCTATATATATTAAATTATTAATCTATAACTAAACATGTTTTAGTCAAAAGTCCCTCAGCATGATCCACCTTTTGTGTTCTGAGATCTCGTGTTTAAGTAGATTATATTATTATATCTATATTAAACCATATAGATCTATTTTTTATTTTTTATTTTTTTGGTTTCTGACCTTTTGACCGACTAATCCATGGGATTTGAACCCATCACCACACAAGCTCAAACCAGGTAAAGCCATGTGAAAAATATATGTCGTTAAATGTTATTCATTTACCCATTATATAGTGGCTATTTGCTTGGAATTAGTTTGACTGAGCGGGCTTTGTTTGAGTTTACTAGACTCATTTTCATGTGCCAGGGTTTTTGTACATTATACTAAGTTGTAATTGTTTTTACTGGACTCGTCTTGTTGGGCGAGGCTTTTGGACATTTACAATAAGTAGTAATTGGTTATTAAAGATGTAAGAAGTAAACTTTAACGCAAAAAATTAATATGATATGTATTTTAATTATGCAAAATTTATTTGGTTAATAAGCTTGATTTAACCTAATACAGGAATAGTCGCATAAAAATACACTTTGAAGTTAGCATTGCCTAAGTACAAATTAAAGAACAAACACCCAATTGTATCCGGATTCATCTATAATTCATATAAAAAAGAAAGTGACACAAAATGTTATAAAAATGTATATAAATAGTTGATCAAATAAAATGTTTTCATAAAAACTGATTAGGACTCCCTAATCACAAAGAGTAACATATTTCATAATGCTTTGAAACAAAAAGTACTAAAGTAGCAACACAATATTATTGAGAAAACATAAATCATGTTGAATCACGATATTGGCAATCAAAAATCACCATCGGTAGATTTATCATCGTTAGAATAATAACCTTGAGATTCGTCGTCAATGAAATTGTCTAAATCATCTCCATCAGCCACCGATGAGACGCTATGGATGTCCGAATCTTCTAACTCTTCTTCGGCTTCATCATCAATGTATTTTTTAGAATAATGAACATCATGAGAAGCGTAATCAAGATCATTGATATTAATCCACACACCATCTTCACTTGTAATATTCTTGTTATCAAGATCTTCATCGGTCTCTTCATCAATGAGAGCATACTTGTCTTTTTAGAATCGTGAAGTGTGTTGTTCGTAAACTAAAGGTACGTCATCAACAAAGTCATCCAAATGGTGTACTTGATCAGGAGATTGACCCAATAATTGTTTATCCTCTTGTTCAACTTGTTTGCCTTTATCGTTGACGTAATCAGTGGGTTCATCAATAATTGAAAAACGACATTTTTTTGAAATGGAAGTTTGTGTAAAGTTTCTGGTGCACTTACACCTAATAGGGCTTCCATCATCGAATTCCTATTTCAATATTGGTATAATAGACATCAAAGTTAGACACATATGGTACGACTCTCCTCTTATTCAAGACGGTAAAAAACAAATATATGAAACTGAAATAGTCATATGCTTCCCTACCAATTTTTCTGCCTTCTCAACATGATCTTCAACTATTTTCTTATTCAATAAGGGTAATACGTCATCATCATCTGACGAAACATAATGAACAACATTTTTGTTCACAAAAGCAAGATGTTGCTTTGTAACTATTTTGCTTTTGTTGTTGATGGACAAATCTTGTATGTATGGTAAAAAAACAGGATTATAGAATACAACAATTTCTTGTAACGAACTTTGTAACATAATCAACACATACCAAGTCATCATCAGATATCTCAATAACCGGTGTATTTTTTCCGGCCAGATGGATAAAATTCGATGGTTTAGTGTCTTCTTTTTGTTTGCTTACCTACATTAAAACAAACTTCTTTCAAAATTAAAACTAACGTATACAAAGTGAACTACAAATGAATTCAAAACTACAAATGAGTTTAGTGATTTGTTGGTGTTTATACCTGATAAGGATTTTAAACGTACACTTTTAAGGGGTCTTTTAAGCCCTTAATCGCCCACTTTTATATCTGTTACTGCTTAATTTCGTTCCTTTTCACTTTTTAGGTCTCTTGGAAGCAAAATGCTGGAATGATGCATTTTTTACGAAAAGGAGTGAATATATGAAGAAAATGGCTAAGTCAAGATCAAGACACTTAAGCTGCTGGAATAACACCTGACGGCGTCCCAAACAGAGGGCGACCCCGTCCCTGATTTTGTGACGACACAGTAGCGAAATTGCTATTTTACACCTGAGGGCATCAGGATTTGAAGAGTAGGGCGTCACGAAGACTTTTATCCTCGGACGACCTATATCCAGATTCAGACGACATCATGACTGAAGACTGACGACATCACAACCACAACGTGACGCCGTCCCAAAGTTGACTTAGCCAAGACGAAACCCTAATGGCTTGTGGAGTAAAAACCTAAAACAATTAAAAGGTGACGCCGTCGTAGTTGTAAATCTATATATAGAATTCGATTTTCAGACTTTTAAAAGAGGTAGACTTGTGGAGTAAAAACCTAAAACGATTATAGTCCGGTTTGGACAGTATTTTAGGTTCTCCTACCCTATTTTACGTCGAGATAAGTTATTTATTCCCTTGATTTCATTATGTCTTAAATTGAATGTGTGTATGCTTGCATGTTTAACATGCCCGGCTAATTTACTTGTGTGTTTGCTTAGATCTATGAAACCTAGTTATTAATTATTGATTGGTTGTCTCTTATCTAATTGTAATTGGCTTAGGAGTGCATGAAGCCATCGTTGTGTTTTTTAATGCTTGATTAATCTTTGTTGAACATTAGTTTATAATTACTAGTGGAATTGTAGGCTAAACATCCAAAGATAACCTTAGTGTTAAGTTTATGAATCCTAAAGATTTCGTAGTCATTAACCTTAAGGTAGCTTCAAAGAGTTAGGGATAAAAGCACACCCTACGACCTTAGAAAACAGAACGCGTTAAGAATAAGGACGTGACAATTCAACCACCAATAAAAGATAACTAGGGAGTAATAGTATCTAGGTAGACACATCTTTAATCATCATACGAGCACACTTCAATAGACATAGAATACCCCTTAGATTAGATAATTAGAATAGTAGAGTAATCGGTAGAAGTACTACCCCCAAATTCAAACCCCGAGATCGTACCTTTAGTTTCTAAAAATAATATAAAAAAGATAAAAAAAATAATCTTCCTCAACCTCAACCTTAGCGTAGTAATTTCTCACTAGCATTCCTATTCCCCTAGAGAACGATATCAATCCCCGAGGCTTACCATAATACGACACTACAACGATTAGGTTCACTGCCTAGGTGGTTGAAAAACTTGCTCAAAGAAAAGGAAGTTTCCTTTGACCTCGAACGCGCGTTGTACGCGTATCAATACATAAAATAAAATACAATATCACCTTGGGTGATTTGATGTTCTTCATAATGTGATGACTCTAATATTTGGTTTTGATGAAAAATACTTAGAAACCTGCAAATGCACACATAAATTGAACATGTATTACGTTAGTTTTCATAGAAAATAAAGGGAAACATATATTAGGGAATGATATATTTTGTATTTGTATGTTTTTGTATTTGTATGTTACGGTACTTTATTTTTAAGGTGATTATACCAAAAAATTTTATGTATAAAATCAATGATACAAAAGAAAACATAATTTTATCTTAAAATAGCAAATAAGACTTCTTTTAATATGTACATAGTCAAACGTGTTTATACACTATTGTATAATAAAGAATTAAGACATAAGAGTACACTAACATCACTTGTAGCAAACAAAACTCGTGATTGCAAAGAGAAGTTGGTGTTGATATGTGTGAGAATAGTTAAGAGATAAATTAGTTTTCGTTCAATCTTCATCCTCATCTTCTTCAACTCATAAGGTACATCTTCAGGTAATCTCACAACTTTGTTTTTTTTAACCACCCACTACAAATGTATACTGATTGATCTGCATGTTTAGGATATCTTGATGGTTACAAATGCATGTTTGGTTTTTTTTATATGTTTAACATATCCTTTAGAATATTGTATCCTTTGATCATAATAGAACATCCGTTTTATAAGTAATAAGCGCGATTTGATTCTTTAGAATATTGTGTCACATGTAAATATATGGTGATTTGAATAAAAAGAATCATTTATATTTGTATTGATTTTATGCATATTTCATTAAACATGTTTAATGACATTTGAAACATGTTAATCGTATTAGATCTTTCATATGTGGTTTGTGGAATACGTATCAACTATTTCTTAAATAGGTGGTCCCAAAATAATTTGACAACTTGTAAACATATGTTTAATCGTTAGGTTAGTATAGATTTTATATGATTTGGTTAAGCACTACACCTTATGTAATTATCTGAGCTTAGGTTTAAACATTGTATGAAGCAATGGCGGATGGTATGTGGGGTAGATTATCGATTTGTTCATAGTTTTGAACAACCGTATGGGGTAAGATAGTTAACCGTAAAAAAATATAGATAGGTACTCTAAAAGGACTATATGATTATTGATTTTTGAAACATAGTTAAATATGTAGTAATATAATGCTCATTTTTTGTTTGACACCTTAAAGATAAAGGTGTACTGGTCATCTAAGACTTATATTAGTTGGTAGAAATATTATCTACATGTGAAAAACTTATTGACCATTCAGACGATTGTGGTTTTAAAATAGAATGAGCATCCAATTTTTGGTGGAGGCAAACCGCGTATAGGTAATTTGTATTTGAAATACTTACATAGCTAATAAATTTATCAATGTTATCATCAAATTGATATACATGCTTACTTTTTAAGTATAAGATGCTTCCTACTTTATTTACTGAAACGTTGTACCCCAAGAAGTGCTAGATATACATTGGGGAACCAAATATAAGGTGTACTGGAAAATGATTGTGGTCTTATTACTTTGTATGGATTCGAGTGGCAAGCTTTTTTAGATGACAACAAATACATCAATGTGGCCACATTCCATTTCATTCATCAGGAAGAAGACTGTTATTATGTAACAGAGTACAACGATGCAGGGCATGAATGCAATGGATACAATCTGGTTCTTGTAGGTTACAGACAACGTAAATGCTTGGTTACGTTGGAACATCCTGAACAATCTCCGGTAACAAATAAATGTTAATCATTACATTGTATTAGTTTATTGAAAATGTCGTTTATTATAATTTTTTGACCTGCTAATTTTTCTTTAAACTAAACTATTACGTAGGTCATTCCTTGCAATTTCCTGACCAACACTGACAATGACCAATTTGACGTTCTTGTGGCTGGCGTGCCCGTAGCAGCTGTCACTCACCGTGAAATTGAAATACTGGATGAAGAAAGACACGTGCATGAGTTTGGAGGACACGGATGGAATGTATTGGTTCAAGTTGAAAACCTGATTGCTGGCTCAAGAGTGGTTTTCACGAATCTACTAAACAATGTTGTTTCCCTGATGCCATTTGCCGAAAATGGATTGGAGATGCGTTCTGAACCCGTAGAACATATGGAGCTGAATTTTCGAAAACCGTTCATGAGAAATTCGATAGATGAAGGTATGATAATCTAAGTGTAGACATAATCTATGTATTTATCTTAAAAGGAAACCTTTCCATATAATAGTTTTTAAATTATTTAACTTTTCTTTTCAAATTCCAAGTGCAGATGAAAGAATGAAACACATATGTGAATGGGATGAATGTACAGAGCGTGACAATGAAAGGGACTATTTTTACGCTCCAATCCTGCCGTATGTCACAGACAGAATTCGTTTAGTAAGTAGTGATACATATATTCATTTCAATCATTATCTACTTTCAGAAAAAGTAATATATACTTCAACACATGGACATACTTTTGTTGAGTATAATACATGTTTTTTAATGCAGAACATACAACATAGGTTTGTGAAGCGACATAACATATGGAAGTACCATAATGCTATGTTGAAATACCGTGAAGGAACGGAGTTCTATGTGAATGTGGATCTGAAACACCACAACGGTAGGCCTAAATGCAAGAATCACGTTACCATAAATGCAAGAATCATGTTACCGATTGTGAAAATGGTACTAGAATTATAGTGGGATGGGATCCAAATTGTGTCGATGTGATGGTTATGGATCAGTCTGCCCAAGTTATGCATTGTTTTGTTCAACCTTTGAATGGTGATAGAGGTTTTCATTGTTCTTTTATCTATGCTTACATCCATACTACTGATAGAAGAAGTTTGTGGAAATCGTTGCATATGTATAAGAAAACTGTTAAAGATATGCCATGGGTGATTCTTGGTGATTTTAATGCTACGTTGGACCCGTCTGAAAAGTCAACTGGTGGTTCTAAAATCACTACCGCTATGTCTGATTTTAGAGATTGTGTAGCTGATATCGAAGTTGAGGATGTTGCAATGTCTGGTCTTAGCTTCACTTGGAATAAAAAACCAGGAAAAGTGGTAGTCTTCTAAAGAAGTTAGATAGAATTATGGGTAATGTTCAGTTCTTGACTCTATTTTCCAACTCTTATGCTCATTTTCTCCCTTTTATGTCGTCTGATCACACTCCAGCTGTTATTGTCATTCCTGATGTTGAAAAAGTGAAGCCCAAACCTTTTAAGTTCCATAATTATCTTTCTAATAAAGATGGTTTTTTGCCTGCTGTTGAAAGTATTTGGAGTAATAAGGTTGATGGATTTTCTATGTATTCTTTAGTTTCCAAACTTAAGATGCTTAAAAAGCCTTTCAGAAAATTGAATTTTGATCAAGGGAATTTATTTGATAATGTGAAGAAGTTGAGATGTAATTTGTCAAAAGCTCAAGCTGATATGGTTAAGGATCCTCATAACAATGAGCTTAGAGAGGTTGAACTTAGGTGTCTTAAGGCCTATCACTCTGCTCTAAAGGACGAGGAAGCATTTTTAAGGCAGAAGTCTAAAGTTGAATGGTTGAAAGGGGGTGACAGAAATTCCAAATACTTTCATAATGTTGTGAAGGGTAGAACTAATAGGAGTAGGATTTCTGTGGTGGAGGATAATAATGGTAGAGCGTATTTTGGTCAGAATGTTGGAAACCAATTTGTGGATTATTTTCAAAATGTTCTTGGAATAAGATCTGATGTTTTGGCCATTGATGATGCTACTAGCTTGTTCTCTAAAAAGCTGTCTGAAGCGGATGCTCTTTATATGATTAGAAATGTTTCTGATGAGGAGATTAAGATGGCGTTATTTGATATTGATGGTAATAAGGCCCCTGGACCGGATGGTTATTCTTCTCAGTTCTTTAAAGCGTCTTGGCATATTGTTGGTGGCGAGGTTTGTAAAGCTGTTAAAGATTTTTTTCAGAATGGGAAACTTCTTAAGGAGGTAAACGCCACTATAATTTCTCTTGTTCCAAAAATAGCCACTCCTAGGAAAGTTTCTGATTTTCGTCCGATATCTTGTTGTAACGTTGTTTACAAATGTATTAGTAAAGTTATTACTAATAGATTAAAGAATTATTTAAGTGTTCTAGTTGATGAGAATCAGAGCGCTTTTATCCCGTCTAGGCAAATCAGTGATAACATCCTTTTGTCCCAAGAATTGATGAGGGGTTATCATAAGAATAGAGGGTATGCTAAATGTGCGTTTAAAATAGATATCCAAAAGGCGTATGACTCCGTGGAGTGGAAATTTTTAGAAGACTGTTTGAAGTATTTTGGGTTCCACAAAATTATGGTTAAGTGGATTATGAGCTGCATTTCTACTCCTTCTTATTCTGTCAGTGTTAATGGTGATTTGCAAGGTTTTTTTAAGGGGATGAGGGGATTAAGGCAGGGTGACCCCATGTCTCCGTATTTATTTACGCTTGTTATGGAAGTTTTCAACCTTATGATAATGAGACAAATTGAGAAAAGCCCTGGTTTTAGATATCACTGGCAATGCAAGGAGTTAAAGCTTACGCATCTTTGTTTTGCCGATGATGTCCTCTTATTTTGTCACGGGGATAGTAAGTCTGTTGCGGTTCTTAAGAAAGCGTTAGATGAGTTTGGTGGGGTTTCTGGTCTTAAACCTAGTTCTGCTAAGAGTGTTGTTTTTTTTGGCAATGTTAGAGATGCTTGCAAAAGTAGAATTTTGGAGATCATGCCGTTTCAAGAAGGGTCTCTTCCTGTTAGGTATTTAGGGGTCCCGTTAATATCTAAAAGATTGTATGTTAAAGACTGTCAACCTCTGATTGATAAGGCCAGAAAAAGAGTGATGGATTGGAAAAACAAAGCGCTATCATTTGAGGGTAGACTTCAGTTGATGTTATCCGTGATAAGTTCTATGCAAGTTTTCTGGTCTTCGGTCTTTATTCTACCTATCACTATCTCTAAAGATATTGAAAGGCTTATGAGGGACTTTCTTTGGAACTACGGGGAATTTAAAAGAGGAAAATCTAAAGTAAATTGGGATGCCGTCTGCAAGCCCAAATGCGAAGGTGGTTTGGGAATTAAATCGTTAGATTCTTGGAATTTAGCTCTTATGTCGAAGCATATTTGGAACATTATTACCCAAAAAGAGTCATTATGGGTAAAATGGATTAATACGTATAGACTAAAAGGTAGAAACTTTTGGGATGTACCGGAAATAGAAGGTGCTTGTTGGGGCTGGAAAAGAATTCTCCGGTATAGAATGGTTTTTAGAAATCATATTGTCCATAAAATTGGTAATGGGTTGAATACGTCTCTCTGGTTTGACAACTGGCATGCCATTTGTCCGCTAAGTGATTATATCACTAAAAGGAAAATTGCTAGTGTCAGGTTACCATTAGATTGTAAAGTGGCTGATGTTGTTAAAAATGGCGAGTGGTGTTGGCCTCCGGAATTGTCTAACTGTTTTGATGCTCTTGTTGCCATTACACCCCCTTGTTTGGAACCTGCTATGAATGATAGAGTGTTATGGAGGACTAATAAGGGAAGACTAGTTGATTTTTCTGTTTCGGTTGTTTGGGATGACATAAGGGAGAAGTCTTTGTTTGTTCCATGGGCTAATATTGTGTGGTTCAGTCAATGTATCCCGAGGCATTCGTTTATGCTTAGGCTGGCCATTCTTGGGAAATTGAAGACTCATGATTCTATGGGCTCTTGGGAGAAAAAGGATGACCTGGTATGTGCTTTTTGTAAAAATGTTCCTGATAGTCATGCACACTTGTTTTTTGAATGTGACTTTCCTAATGAAGTGTGGTCAAGACTAAAATGCTTGGTGAGATTGGATCATGCTCCTGATTCTTGGCAAGAGTTTCTTGTGTTTTTTATTAGAAAACCGGTCAATAAATCCATTTGGAGTATTCTTCAAAGATTACTAATTGGTGCTGTTGTTTATTTTCTGTGGCAAGAAAGGAATCTTAGAATTTTTCAAGGGAAAGCTAGATCTGTTGATGTTATTTGTAATCAAATTAAAGATATTGTGAGGCTTAGAGTTATGAGTTTAAGGTTAAATGCTTCTGTGCATGTTTTTGATGCTGCAGACATCTAGGGATTTCATGTAAACCAGTGTAATGGAAGGGGTAAAGTTGAGTTTGTTCCATGGAAGAAATCTTTTGGTTAGAAGTTAAGTATGGCGCTTGTGATTGGCAGTTTAAGTGGTATTGGTTTAAATGGAGTTATAAGGAGGTTCATTTGTTGTCATTTTGCTCCATAAACCTTAAGGTCTGCTTTCTACATGTTTTCCCTAAGTGGTGTAAGCCTAGCTTAGATGACTATGGGAAATGCATGTATTCTGATCTTATGGTTTTTCTTTTAGAGGTCTCTTTTATAACTGGTTCTCTGACATGGTGTGTGCCTAGCACATATGATGTTTGGATAATCTTGTTATGGACTTGGCCTCTAAATCTTGTTTATGGTTGTTCTGTTCAAGGTTCTTGGACCTGTGTTTCTGTCTGCAATGGGCGTATTGGTGATATTGATTATGAAGTTTCTTGGTGTAGATGTCATTTGGTTTGTATCTGGTACATATGGAGAGATAAGGGGTGTCTGTTTTTGGAGTTTTTTGTGTTTTTGAAGCATAAGGGGCGTATGAAGATTGTTAGTTTTCACTGGACTTCTTCCTATTTCTCTCTTGTTGGGCTTGGATCCCATTGGATTACTTGGGTTATTTTGGTTTCGAGCTTTTTGAATATCTGTAATGGGCTCTTGATGGAGATGAAGTTTGGGCCTAAGTATTGGTATATGGATTCCTTTCCTCATCAGATTTTCCTGTTATATTACTTTGAAGACTTGAAGGCCAATATTATCATATTGGTAGGAGTCCTAATCGAGAGTTGTACTCTTTTTCCTTACCCGTGGTTTTTCCCTCTGGGTTTTACTCGGGAAGGTTTTTTAAGGAGACAATCTCGTTTAGTGAAATGCTCTTTTTTGTTCTTTATTGAGATGGTCCCTGATTTGAAGAAGAAGAATACTGTCATGTTCTGGATTTTCTACTATGTTAGGGGTATTATGTTTTGTAATAAGGATAGTCGTAGTAGAATTTTATCTTTTCTTTTGATGTTTCCAAAGCATGTTTTGGGAATGTCATGGGCCAAATAACTTCTATGGGCATGTCCATAGTTAGTTCTCATTGTATAGTTTTTGTGTTTTAATATTTTTGCCGGGGTTTCGTCCCTTTTACCCAAAAAAAAAAAAAAGATGGAGAGACATTGTTATGGAGTGTCAGTGAGAACCTAACAAAATTGTTAGGTTCAAGCTTGTTGACTTTGTGAAAGACGACCGAGTTTTGATGTCTTCATGTAAGCCAGTTCTAATTCCAGTCTTTCACATGTGTTAAAACATATCCTGGTGTTGTTTAAGTTTGAAGCTTTGTCGTCCGTTATTAGTTGTTCTGGGTAGGCATGTTTATCATCTATGTTTTGGAATGTTTAGGATTTATATTTTGTGTTGTGGACTACTTATAAGCAGAAAAGTTTACGAACGGTTGTCCTTGGAAACTGCAGTGTCTTGTTATTATGATGCATTCTAATTTTATATGGTGTGTAATCTGGATGATCAAAGTACTTTAGTAGGAGTATATAAATATTAGTAGTATGGTATCAGTGAATTTGGGGTTATCATTTCTTCGTGTCATTCAATGAAGATTATGAATTTTGTTAATGTAATATTATGTTGTTTTTTAGTAATATATAATAGACATCAAAGTTAGACATATGGTACGACTCTCTTATTCAAGACGGTTAAAACCAACTAAATATGAAATTGAAATAGTCATATGCTTCCCTACCAATTTGTTTACAGTTGCAACATGGTCTTCAAGTATATTCTTGTTCGTTAAAGGACATACGTCCTCATCATCCGAGGAAACATAATGAACTTGTTCTCAAGAGCAGCATGTTGCGTTGTAACTATTTTGCGGTTGTTGTTGATGGTCAAATCTTGTATGTATAGTAATAAAACATGAATACAACAATTTCTTTAAACGAATTTTATTTACGTATTCAACACATACCAAGTCATCGTTAGATATCTCAATAACCGGTGTATCTTTTTCGGCCACATCGATAGAATTTGATGGTTTAGTGTCTTCTAATTGTTTGATTAACTACATTAAAATAAGCTTCCTTACAAACTAAAAGTAACGTATACAAAGTAAAATACAAATGAATTCAAAAGTGCAAATGAGTTTAGTAATTTGTTGTTGTTTATAAATAAAATTAAATACATTCGCACCTTGGGTGATTTGATGTTCTTCATAATGTGATGACTCAAATATTACGACCCTTGAAAAATACTTAGAAACATGCAAATGCACAAATATATTGACCATGTATTACTAATATCAAATTTATACAATATTAAGGGCAACATATATTAGCCATTGATATCTTTTTTACTAAAAAAAATACTACTTCAAAGTTTATTATGCAAAATCATCTTTTGTATAAAATCAATGATAAAAAAGATAACAATATATTTGCTTAAAACATATTACTTCAATGCTTATTAATAAAAAATTATTTTTTTCTATAAAATTAATGATAAAAAAGATAACAATATATATGATTAAATCAATGATAAAACATGACCATGTTAGTAACTCAATTGATTATCAAATAATTCATGTATTATCTTATTGATTCTCTCATATATTAATGGAACATGTTTACTTTTGGTCATTTTCTTATTATCTCATTTTCATATTCATTTTAAAAAAACTACTTAAATGTTCACCATAATGTGATGATGGGAAACTTATAAAATGAAGATCACAATATATTAGGAATTTATTTGTGGCATATTGTATTTTATTTGTAGATTACACATCATTTGTGAGTTAGAAAATACTACATTTTAATATTTTTGTGTTATTACTGTATGTTTTAAAACAATGAAACATAATACCCAAAAAAATATATTTGTTCTATCAATGTATATCATCATTTCTTAAAGAACTTGATTACCGGGTATAGAGATATTACGGCTATGATTTAAGTTACCCATTATAGCACATCAGACTTTTCACATACTCTCCAAGAAGTATTCTTCTCCAACAATCTCTTTCAACAACAGGTAAGATTTTTTTTTTTTTTTTTTTGGTTAACCCTGTTACAACTGTTACGAATGGAAACGCATTCTCGTCTATTTGAATGTTAGTGTTTATTGTTAGAACAAAGATAAAGATGAAAAACAAACATACCAACTACGGTTTCAGTTCAGAATGCATGTGTAGTAGACTTGTAAACTTAAAGAATTTACTTATAATATTGCAGCCTACAATCATAATAAACAGGGTTTTTAGTATTAATAGGCGCGATTAATAGATTAGTTAAGATATTCGCTGTAATGTAGATGTATGGTCAATTTACTAATATAAGTAATGATCTTTTGGTTGATGTTAGGATTTGTTTAGAAAAACTTGTTTAATGAAAGATATAATTGTAGTTAGTGCCTATCAGATCTTTTTAAGGATCCCCAATTAGTGGCGATATTATATTCATATTATTATGATTTGTTAATGATACATGTTTAATGAATATCGGATTATGGTATTGGTCTTAGATCTTTCATATGCTTATTGTGAAGTAAATATAATGTTTGTACTTAGTTAGGTTATCTTGAAATGAAACTGATTGGCTTATTGGATGATATACCTTAGAATGGTACATACTTATACTTATTGGTAAAGGTAAAAGGCATGTCGTTATGCGTTAATTTGATGAAAGCAAGATAGTTAAAGTATAATATGATGTCGGAATATAGATTTCGTTAAGCACATTGGAATATGATAACGGTTTGTAACTTTTATTTGATGCGGAAAACTTAAAATAATATAGTTGAAGTATGGCCGTATAATACTTGTGTTAGTAGCCTGATTTATGAATGAATACGAAAACGGTTATTTAGATTAATCATCAATATTTGGCAACAACATTGTAGCTGAAGATGAGTTATTGCAACAAACATGTAGGTATGCTAAATTGTGAAAATATGTAAGTTCCTTCTCATTCATGTTTATTTTTAATTAAATAGAATGACCACTCAATTTATCGTGGAGACGAACACACAAAACTTTCAAACACAACATGTAATTTTTAACTACTGTTACTTATAATAGATATCATATTAATTTTCCCAATATGCATATCATAAAACTCAAAATATATTTACGGGATATGTTTTCGAATTAAGATCCTCCCAAGTCTGTTTACGGAACAGCTATGCAGAGGCAGTGCATGGCTATATTTAATTCATAACAGATGTACAATACACAAAGTATGGCTTAAGAAAGTAAGTGGCAAACGTTATGCCCTGTACTCTCATGAATGGAAGGAATTTGTGCGTGACAGCCATTACCGGAACGTGTTAATACTTCATTTCATTCGTCAAGGAGAAGAAATATACTATGTCACTGCATATAGCAATGTCGGTGCTGAAATTGGTGGATACTTGAATGCTGATATAGGATCTCGTCAAAGGAGATGCTTTGGTACTTTAGGAAACCTTGATCAGTCAGATGTAAATAGTTCATCATTAATCTATTGAGGGTATAATAGAAGTTACAATTTTATATACTTTGTTTAATACGTACTAACAAATATCAACGTTTAGTCGTTATGTAGCTCCTTCATCATTAATTTCTGCCACAAATTAACAGAGTGCGAGTTATGTGAGTGGCCTGCTGACTGCGACCGTGACACGCGTCGCATTGATCTACCGGGGAACACGCACTGGCACGTTTTTCCTATACCGGGGTGGGATTTACTGGTTTTTTGGAACGCCTCGAGGTTGGATCGCAATTGGTGTTCACTAAAGTTGAGGATGCTACTGTCTCGATGATCTCATTTTCTGATACTGGCTTAGGAATGCGTTTGGAGAACGTACCACGTATAATATTGAATGACGATGCTCCGTTCAAAAGAAGCCCCATAGAAAAAGGTGTGTTTTTTTATATTTTAGGAAAAATGTTTTAACCTGTTTTTAAAGATAAGAAATTATTTAATTGCATCATATAATGTCAGTCCAATCTTTGAATTGTAGATCCTCGGATGAAACACAAATGTGACTGGTTTAATCACACCGATCAATAGGTTTTGTAATACTCAATCAGCTGCAATAAGAGTCAACGATTTCTTTTTGCCCTTGCTCCCCTTCTTATCATAATTATCCAACTCTTCACAGGCAGTGACATGACCAACAACATCTGATCACATAAAAAGACCGTAAACATGGTTATTACATTCATCTATATATCAAAAAATTCATCCTATATCTAAAAAATAACTCAAATGCCATTTAACACATTATAAAAGGATGGATTAAAGTACATACCAAACTGACCATTTTCTTCTATCTGCAAATCCGTTATGGATATGTAGTTTCTAAAATCAAATCCATACACCGACCCAACAAAATCGGGACAGGGTTCAACCACTGTATTGCTCAAGAAGCTGAGACGCAGAGCATTGTTCACCATCCTATACTTGGGCTGTATTTCCCCAAGTGAGTATCTTTCCAGCGTCAGAGCTACCCCTTCAACCAACTTGTGCTTGAATTGATTCACCAAGGCCATCTTGCATGTGGCCTGCATTTTTGTATTTTGTATACAAAAACATGTACCAACTGTCAACTACATATTTAACCTACGACTAACAAATTATTTTGTGAACAAAACTAGTAAGAAGATTTATGCTTACATTTTCATCCATAAGGATCATTTCCAGATTTTTCACATGCGGTTTATTGTACAATTCTTGCATCCAAGCTCTTAAAACTTGGACTCTCAAGCTAATGTTGTCTTTGATAGTGGATAGATCTTTGATATAACCTGAAACAAAGACAGTCATAGCTTGGTGAATTGGTATGGGACAATGAACAGAGAAAAGCTTGATGTGTGTTCTTAAGGCATAAACCATGGGCATTATATAGGCGGAATAAACCGTGTTATAATCATTGATATTTCACAATTTAAAAAAGGCAATCAATCAATTTATCAATTTAATTCAATAAATCCACATAATCAAATTTTAGGGTTTGTTCAAAAATAATTCCCAAACTATGATTTTTGAGCCTTTCAGAAAAAATTAGGGTTTGTTTAAACAGAATAATAGATTAAAAAAATACAATTACGATTTTTGGATAGATTTTCGGGCCTTTATTCTGTGTGTGGGCAAACTGTCGCAATACATGATAAATTGATCCTAAAATAACTTTTTGCACTAGTGCTCTAAAGCACGTGCATTAAAAAACTCATAAATATATTTACTTTCATGACTTTAATGCACGTGATTTAGAGCACTTGTGCAAAAAGTTATTTTATACTCCTCATATCATCTTCATGACTACAAGTTTACAATGGATTTCATATACATTTTTTTCTTCGATCTTTTGAATATTTTACATTTTATTTTATATTATTCGCAAGATCTAAGATCAAAATTCAAATTAAACACACCGTATAGTTTACCTATTTATACTCACTGTATCTCATGCAAAAATCACCAAAAACATCAGTATCAAATCTACAAGTAGTGATACGACTTGCACAACCTCAAAAACAAACAATGAGCAACAACAAAGAAGGGGTAGCCACCCAAGGTACCGTCACTCACATCTCATCTTCAAATCCTACCTTCTTTTTTCATTTTCTTTAAATATAATCTTGTCATTTTCTGCAGGTTTGACTATGGAGGACCGTGTTGTATCCATAGGCTTTCTTCTTGATTGTGCAAAAAGAGGACAAACTCGTGGCAAGCAACCTTCACCATCTATTTGCAAGGCTCCTAGAATTCTTAGAGATCTTAGCGAAAGTTCATTCAACCCTCAGCTGGTCTCTATAGGACCTATACATAGAGAAGATCCGAAGTTGAAAGAATTTGAAGGGTTGAAAGAATGTTATCTTCATGACCTATTGAAGCGTTTTTGTTCTCGTTCCACGCCAAAGGAAACATTAGAAGCATGTCTGCTAAAGGTAAACGATTTAATACCCCAAATCAGAGAATCTTATGCTGGTATCATCGAGAACTATAGTGACGTTGAGCTTGCCACGATGATGGTTATGGACGGTTGTTTCATACTTGAATTCTGTTTCAAGCATCAAGATCGAAATTTGTATTTGCCAAATAAGATGCAAATCGTTCGTATTGCCATGGATCTGATGTTGCTAGAAAACCAAGTCCCTTTCTTTGTTCTTCAAGCTTTGTTTGACTGCTCCATGGGGAAAGTGTCTTTCACTCTTAGCGACGTTCTCGATAAATATTTGGTACCCTACATTCATGGGCGATTTTGGGCTGGCGCGCCATCAGCAACCGAGCCGGGCCCAACCCACTAAGGGGCACTAAATTTTTTTTATACCCATTATATGCATTAGGCCCAAGATAGATTGAATGGATTAGCAATGATTTCTATAGAGAGTGATATGTTGGAGAACATGAATTATGAATCGTTGATCGAAGACTTTGCCTCAAAAAATGCGAGAAGAAACGCACGGTTTACTTAAATATATTTTATTTTGTAGAAGTAATACTTTTATTGCAAGAATGATTTTTGTTCGTATTTTTGGCTATGGATATTATAATATAGGGGCACTTTTTTTTTTTTCGTGCCAGGCCTAATTTCTTTTTTACGTTCTCAGCACCGCCCCTGCCTACATTAAGCTATTCCGTTCACCATTGCCTGAAAAAATTCCAACCAAAGATGTTGATCACTCAGATTCAACTCCTGCTCATGTTCTTGGCTATCTGCACAAACGCTATCAGCTTGTAGCTGCCAATTCATCGAAGACCCCTCCGGCATTCCACTCAATAGTAGAACTGGATAGATCTGGGATGAACTTTAAGCCTCACCAAGAGTGTTTTTGGTCAATGACCATTAAATTTCAATCATCTCTTTTTGCATGTTTACCCTGGTTTTGGAGTAAGCCTACTCTTCTAATGCCGACCCTGGTTATTCAAGATTTCACTGAGCTAATTTTAAGGAACTTAATTGCTTACGAGCAATCGTTCCCTCAAGATCGTTATCACTTTACATCATATGCAGTTGCCATGGATATGCTTATTGATACTCAAGAGGATATTGCTAAACTGGTAGAATCAAAAGTCCTTGTCAACAGACTCGGCTCAAACCAAGAGGCTGCAGATATAATCAACAAGGTATGCAAAAACATTTCTATTACAGGTTTCTATTACACCCAAGAGTTCAAACAAATGGATAAGTACTACAATGGTTTTTGGCCCAAGCATATTGCACGGCTGAGACGCGTATATTTCAGTAATCCATGGAGTATTATTGCACTACTTGCTGCATTCATTCTGTTTGGTCTTACCGTGACTCAGACCATTTTTACCATCAAGGCCGCATAATTGTATGCTCGCTTTGAGCTAATGGAAGCATAAAACTGACTGCTTTTCTTTATTCATTGTTCACAAAGTCACTTATTTTCCATGCTTGTTGTGACTTATTTAAATATCCACGTATTTTCCATGCGAAATTTGTGGACTTATTTAAGTATCAGTAAGTGCTTCAGTAAAATGTTTACATGTTTTCATATTTTATAATTATTAGGTTACTGAATATAATACACTATCTCAAAAACTCATAGTAGACTTAAACCGAGTGGTGTTAAATCTATAATCTATCTATCTACTACTTATATTGCATACATATGCATTCTTTAAATTTAAAATATGCTTAAAGTTTGAGTAAGTGAATTATTATACCCTTGATTAAGAATGGTAACATCATCAACATCTATATTAATATTTTATATAGTATTGTTTAATCCATAAACTTGTCATTTTTTGTTTCTAACTCATTAAAGATCAAACTAGAATCACAATTTCGCAAATATAATTATTTGCTGCTATACGTTATCGCTTTGCGCAGGTATTCGTCTACTAATCTATAATACATATAAAGGGTGCATAATTTTTTTTAAAACATTAAAAAAATAAAAATGAGTAATGTGCTATATTTAAAATTTGAAATTTCCTTTACTTTCTCACATAAAATTGTTTGACTTGTTTTTTTAAATATGTAGTCATACAATTATAATTAAAAGCTTTCCGATTATATTTAATACATAGTATATATATTGTTATTTTAACAAATATATATATATATATATATATATATATATATATATATATATATATATATATATATATATATATATATATAGGGAAGGGATCGGGTGCGTTCCAGCTTTAAAGTACGGATGGTACGGATGAATGTCAGCCGCACGATCAAGCGTCCATCTGATCTACGTTAAAAAAAACGCGGTTGCATTTTCGTAATTAATCTATATTATTATAATATCAGTGTAGATCAGAATAACAAAACATACAAAAACATAAACTAAAAAAAAAATCTAAAAAAAATGATTTCATCAAGTTTAAGATTTGCAGAAATAAACGAAGGTAAGTTTCTTAATTTCGAATTTAAGAATTTTTTTATGATAGTTAGTCTGATATTAGGGATATCTGATGATAGATAATCTGATATTAAGAATATTGCTATTCTGATATAATTCAAACTGAAGATAGCTATTCTGATATTAACATAATTAATTTTTTTCTTAAGATACTTATTCTGATATTAATTTTAACTGAAGCTTTCTAATATGATATTAAGATATTTCCATTCTTATTAACATTTTTATTAAATGAATATAGCTAATTTAACATTAACACAATAAAAAATTCTTAAAAACTTTATTCAGATATTAAGATATTTTCGTTTTCGTTTTCATTTTTATTCTGATATTAACGGTGTCTGAAACTGAAGTTAATAAGGTTCTGTTATAAATATACTGATTAAAAATTTCTTAACATTTTTTATTCAGATATTAATTGTAAACTGAAGAGAGCTAATCTGATATTAAAAATTCCCTTTTTCTTAACATTGTCATTCTGATAATAAGTATATAAAAATTCTTTTTTTTTTTCTTTATGTGCTTATTGTGATATGTAAACTCAAGATTGCTTATATCATATTAAGATCTTTAATTTTTTTCGTTATAATGTTTATTCGGATATTAATTGTGTCTGATGATACCTATTCTGATATCAACTAAATTTCGATTTTCTTATCATTTTTATTCTGTTAATAATTATAAACTGAAAAAGGGCATATGATAATAATTGTAGTTAATCAATTATTAAGAAATTTCTTTCATGTTTATAAATTGTCTCTGAAAAATTATTATGATAGGTAATCTGATATCAAGAATTATTAAGAAATTTCTTTCATATTACTTACTTAATAAATTTGATAAAGTAGTTAATTCAGTTAATCTGATAATTTATTCAAATTAGTACTAGTAGCAAAAAATAGTAAGTTAGTACTAGTAGCTGATAGTTAATCTGATATTAAAAAATCTTAACTATCGGCTTGTTATATAAAACAGAAGGAGAAGAAAGATTAGTTGATGAAGAAGAAAGTTCAGCAGTGGATGATTTTTTGTCTGATTATAAGCAAAAAATTCGAAAATGCTTGAGCCAAGTTAAACAAGAAATTAAGGCTGCAAATTCTTTATTAATTGAAACATTAAAATATTTGACATGCGGCAATAATCCTTATGACACAACAAATATATGTGTGCTACACTACCATCTCAAAAAGCTGGAGAAAAGAATGGAAGTATTTGAAGATTTTTCTATTTATGACAGTCACATTTACTTTGATTTGCTAGAATACGATAAGGATCAGGTATTATTGCTTTATATAATCATAATAAAGTTTTGCATATGCTATTACAAATTTATAAAAAAATTTGATATACTATCTATTTCTTGTATAGATTCATGAAACTTGTCTAGACAAAGTAAGAGTGATAGTTGATGCTGCAGCTTTGATGATTGTAAATGCTGTTAAAGAATTTAATTTGCCACCTTTGAAAGATGAAATACATCCAGCTATATGGGAAGCTCTTTGCAAGATAAGCAACGAAATTAAAGATATTAGAGATCCAAATTTTTTTACATTTGAAGATGTAGAAATATTTGATAAGTGTGCAGAAGAGGCAACAGGAAAAAAAAATGGTCAATGATGTTAGTCAGATTTTAATTTTCCTTATTCTTACGTGATATTAAGAAATTTTGATATTATTTCTGATGATTTAGAGAGATATTAAGAAATTTCTGATTTTTGTAATATAGATTTTATTATTCAGAAAGGAAGACTGTCTGATGATAGTAAACTGTATGGTACTCGCAATTTTAATATCAGAACAAGTTTGGTGTAACTAAAATATTACTGCTGCTGCAACAAATTTTTCTGCTGCTGCAAACAAATTTTTCTATTGCTGAACAAAATATTTTATGTTGGTGATTCTATTGCTAATGAAAAATTTCTACTTCTGTTTCTAGTATAGAATTTAAATGTGACAATCATAGCGTAAAAAAAGACATTAATATCAGAAATACTTTGACTTGTTTTAATAGAGATATGCATAATTGCATCTTACATTACACAGCAATTGTTTATATCACAACAGTTGTTTAAAAAATAAAAAACATTAGCAACTAATTAAGAAATTTCATACTGGAAAAGTCAAGAAAGATATTAAGAAATTTCTGATTTTTGTAATATAGATTTTATTACTCTAGTAAACTGTATGGTACTCCCAGTTTTAATATTAGAACAAGTTTGGTGTAACTAAAATATTACTGCTGCTACAATAAATTGATCTGCTGCTTCAACAAATTTTTATGATGCTGCACAAAAATATTTTATGTTGGAGATTCTATTGCTAATGAAAAATTTCTACTGCTGTTTCTAGTATAGAATTTAAATGTGACAATCATAGCGTAAAAAAAGACATTAATATCAGAATTACTATGACTTGTTGAAATAGATATATACATAATTCTTCATTTAAGAATTATCTTGAGTACATTACACACTCGTCTCAAACGCTCAATCATTTATATCACAAAAGCGTGAGCAGCAACAGTTATCAAAACACGATTCAAAATTTGAAAACAAAATGAAAAACACCAACAAAACAAATATATATTCTTCATAACCTATCTTGACTATGTTACGTCCTCGTCTAGAACGCTCGTTCATTTTTTTCCCGAAGAACCAAGCATATTCGAGAATTGAGAGACTGATGCTCCTTTCAATGGCAATATTATCAAATCTTCTGGAGAGATTGTGATATTTATCTGTTGACATTCCAGCTGCTTAGATTTGATAAAATTCGGTAAAATATTTAGGTTTCATTGAAAAATATATACAAAAATAATAATTCCAGCATTCTGGGGAAAAAAAAGATATAATTAGTCTAAAAGAATTAATAAACATAAATTAAAAGTTATTAAAAGGAAATCACTAACCTTTTTGTAAAAAGGAGCTTCCATAGATTAAGACTTCAAAGAAAAAAAAAAAAAAAAAAAAAAAAAAAGTTTTCTTAAAAAAGATATGTAATATTCCCTTTTTTTAAACACTTTTTTTTTATTACATTATTGAAGTAGGAATGATCAAATCTATATAGCAAAATAAGGATAAGGTTGTTGTTGAAATTTATTTCAAAACTAATAAATATAAACTGACATTGGTAGGTATATTTTCTGACATTATATTAAAATCAACTTTAAAGATTAAAACAGACAGTGATATTTTGTGTCTCGAGGAGATATCTTTAACCACTATAAAAATAGTATCTGACAAACAAACTATGATATTAAGACAATTTAAAGATTAAAACAGAAGACTCTGATATTAAGACAATATCATATATTAAAGACAACTAACTTTGATATTAAGACAAATATCATATTTGACTATCTGTTTGACTAAGAAAAATACATATATTATGAAATTTAAATACACTGTGATATTAAATAAAAATAGAACAAGTAACTCTGATATTTGAGTATTTGACATGCGGCAATTATCTTATAGTATCAAACAAACAGTCTATGATAAAAATATCACCAATTTCTATAGAGGAGCTCTGTGTTTTATAGTGACAGACAAAATTAGAAATTTCAACTAAAATTATATTACAGTCTTTTATATGGATGGTTACAGTCAAATATAAATAATCAAAACTTTATTTAAAGTTGTTGTTGGAATAGGAAT
>BPTQ01000006.1:332318454-332335825 GCA_019973895.1 Chrysanthemum seticuspe | reverse complement strand
AGTGTTAGAGAGGTCTTCTAAACTATTATAACGGTAACTTTCCTCGTAGTCAGAGAGTTAAGAGCTTATACAAACCAAGAAGCCCTTTTTTTACTTGATCGCAAGCTCTGCTCCTGCATTGCATCAGTTCTATCCAATACTTCTTATATATAAACAAAACAACCACAAAAAATAAAACCAAAGTTTAAAACTTAACACAAAACTATTGACAACGACGAGTGCGAAAACACTATATTTACTAACTCGCAAACTCTGCTCACACATTACATGAGTTCTATTAAGAATTTACTTCTTAATACATATATAGATAAAGTTGTTCAGTATCATTAAGACTATAATTACAGAAAAAAATGCGATACTAACAGTGTAAATTTAAGATATGATCTTTGTCGTCATCTTTAAAAAGTAATCGTTATCTAACCAAAATAAAAAACACCAACAAAACAAATATATATTCTTCATAACCTATCTTGACTACGTTACGTCCTCGTCTCGAACGCTAGTTCATTTTTTTCCCGAAGAACCAAACATATTCGAGAATTGAGAGACTGATGCTCCTTTCAATGGCAATATTATCAAATCTTCTGGAGAGATTGTGATATTTATCTGTTGACATTCCAGCGGCTTAGATTTGATAAAATTCGGTAAAATATTTAGGTTTCATTGAAAAATATATACAAAAATAATAATTCCAGCATTCTGGGGAAAAAAAAGATATAATCAGTCTAAAGAATTAATAAACATAAATTAAAAGTTATTAAAAGGAAATCACTAACTTTTTTGTAAAAAAGAGCTTCCATAGATTAAGATTTCAAAGAAAAAAAAATAAAAAAAAACTTTTATTAAAAAAGATATGTAATATTCCCTTTTTTTAAACACTCTTTTTTTATTACATTATTGAAGTGGGAATGATCAAATCTATATAGCAAAATAAGGATAAGGTTGTTGTTGAAATTTATTTCAAAACTAATAAATATAAACTGACATTGGTAGGTATATTTTCTGACATTATATTAAAATCAACTTTGAAGATTAAAACAGACAGTGATATTTTGTGTCTCGAGGAGATATCTTTAACCACTATAAAAATAGTATCTGACAAACAAACTATGATATTAAGACAATTTAAAGATTAAAACAGAAGACTCTGATATTAAGATTAAAACAGAAGACTCTGATATTAAGACAATATCATATATTAAAGACAACTAACTTTGATATTAAGAAAAATATCATATTTGACTATCTGTTTGACTAATAAAAATACATATATTATGAAATTTAAATACACTGTGATATTAAATAAAAATAGAACAAGTAACTCTGATATTTGAGTATTTGACATGCGGCAATTATCCTTATGAAACAACAAATATAATCATAGTAAAGTTTTGCTACACTACCATCACAAAAAATTGAGGTATATTATCTTTTGTGTATGACTTTTCCAGTATGAAACAACAAATATAATCATAGTATATTATTCGTCTTATGTGATATTAAGAAATTTTGATATTATTTCTGATCATTTAGAGAGATATAAAGATGTAGAAATATTTGATAAGTGTGTAGAAGAGGCAACAGGAAAAAAAATGGTCAATGATGTTAGTCAAATTTTAATTGTCCTTATTCTTATGTGATATTAAGAAATTTTGATATTATTTCTGATGATTTAGAGAGATATTAAGAATTTCTGCTGATAGTTAATCTGATATTAAAAAATCTTAACTATCGGCTTGTATATGCTATTACAAATTTATAAAAAAATTTGATATACTATCTATTTCTTTTATAGATTCATGAAACTTGTCTAGACAAAGTAAGAGCGATAGTTGATGGTGCTGCTTTGATGATTGTAAAGGTTGTTAAAGAATTTGGTTTGCCACCTTTGAAAGATGAAATACATGCAGGTATATGGGAAGCTCTTTGCAAGATAAGCAATGAAATTAATATCAGTTATTCTTATGTGATATTAAGAAATTTTGTGACATTAAATATTGTTGTTAGTCAGATTTTAATTGACCTTATTCTTATGTAATATTAAGAAATTTTGATATTATTTTTGATGATTTAGAAAGATATTAAGAAATTTCTGATATTTGTAATATAGATTTCATTATTCGGAAAGCAAGACTGTCTGATGATAGTATTACTGCTGCTGCAACAAATTTTTCTGCTGTTGCAAACAAATTTTTCTACTGCTAATAAAAATTGTATGGTTCTCCCAGTTTTAATATCAGAATAAGTTTTAGTGCAAGTAAATATAGAAATTAAATAAGTCATACATAAAAAGACATCAAAAAATAAAAAAACATTAGCAACTACTTGATTGTCATCTTCATCGTAATTATAAACTCATTCCTTGATCCCACTTCTTTCACCCGAAACCTCTTCTGCTTCATCAACTGTGTCTACTGCAAAGCATGATCATATAGCATCATTTCTAAGCTTTGTTGATGAAACTGGAAAAACAAAAATGTTCAATGACATATGATTTTGATAGAATAAGGTTTTAAAAAGCAACAAAAAAACTGTTTGCAGCTTTATACAGATTATCATACACCATTGATTATTCTTGAAGATGAAATACTTAAGGGTTTAGGATTTAGGGTTTTGGGTAACACTTAGTGAGACAACTTGATGATTTGTAAGAAAAATTGTTTACTTGTAAGTTGTTTCACTTTCAATATTCGGTAAAATATCTAGATTTCATATATTAACGAAGCAAAATGATCATCAATCTTTTTGAATATAGATTGAAATTTATAATGAGTTGATTGCTTGGTCTGTTTTTTTGTTAGATCGGAAATGGTCATATTTATAGAGGAAAAATAATAATTTTTATATGTACTATAAGAAAAATACAAGTAGGACTTTTGATACTCTGACATTAACACAAATATCATATATTAAAAATATGAAATTAAAAAAAAAAATATACTGCTGTAAAAAGAAAAATTACTACTGCTTACAAATTACTATGATATTAATGTCATATTAAGTTACTGTGATATTAAATAATTATTTAACACGGTACATCAAAGTTGTTTTAAAGTAAAACATCTTTATTAAAATATGAAATTTACATACTCTAATAATATTAGAATAAGTTTAATATCACAGTAAATTTAAAATTATTTAGTAAATTTAAATAAAAACAAAAATATATTTTAAAAAGCAACATAATTGAAAAACTATATTAAAATTAAATGAAAAACTTTGACATTGATTGATATTTTAAGTCTCGAGGAAGAATTTTTCATCACTATCTGACATGTATGTCAGTGTGTTATTGAATATAGATTAAAGAACTTAATAAATATATACGTCAAAGCCAAAACTAAGTCTGATATTAAGACAATATTAATATACATAGCTCTTTAGAACATGCAATTATAAAAAAAAAATTGATTTTATTTTTAAATAGGAATGTGAATATTAATTTTTTGTTTTAAAAACTCTGATAATAAAACAAAGTCATATATTAAGACAACTAACTCTGATATTAAGGAAATATCGTATATTAAAAAATATGAAATTTAAGTAACATCTTGTTATCTAATTAAATTAAAATTATATTCATTAATGTCTTGTGTATTGTCAAAATCAACTTTAAAAGATTAGAAAAGACATAGTGATATTTTGTGTCTCGAGGAGATATCTTTAACCACTATAAAAATAGTATCCAACATTTATGTCAGTTTGAAATTACTTAATAAATGTATAATATGCATAGTCAAACAAACAATGATATTAAGACAATTTTATTATGTATACGTCATAGAAGATTCAATTATAAAATTTTCTCTGATTTTTTTTTTGACATCTGATAATATTAAGACAATATCATATATTAAAGACAACTAACTTTGATATTAAGAAAAATATCATATATTAAAAATATATGTAATTTAAACACACTGTGATATTAAAATAAAAAAATAACAATTAACTCTGATATTTGAATATCTGTTTGACTTAAGAAACTATAATAAAAATACAAGTATGTCAGTGTGATATTAAATAAACTATTAAGACAACTAAATTTGATATTAAGAAAAATATCATATATTAAAAAATATGAAATTTAAATAAAAATTTCAATGGTAATTATTCTGATACTTTATCTTCTAACACAGTGTGATACTAAAATAAAAAATGGAAACAACTAACTATCACATTAGAAAATGCAATTATAAATTTTCCTTTTATTTTGTTTTTAAATACGATGTGAAGATTAATATTTTATTTCAGAAATATGATATGTTAAAAAATGTTAAAAAATGGTATCATTTACTAGAAAAAAAATTATTTACTAGAAAAATTATTTGTGATAGAAAAAAAAAATCTAAGTGCTATTTACTAGTGCTCATTCAAGTTTTTTATATGTTTTTTTGATATGATATTATTGAAAGTTTAACATCACTGTACAAGTGTACATCAACAATTTGTTTATATAGTGTTTCAAATTCAACCCTTATCCAGAAACGATATACTGAATATCAAAAACCTAACGTAAATCCTCATTTCCATAACTCAAAAAGACAAATCCAACTTCCAATAATACCATGTTGATCAATCGTATTAGCAACATGCCCGATATAGTGATCACTATTATTTTGAATCGTTTGCCTTTGTTAGAAGCGGTGAGAACCTCTAGTTTAGCGCGAAACTGGAGGTCTAAGTGGACATTGCTCACCGATGTCATAATTGATGAGGATTTCTTTTATTATTTAACATGTGAGTTTGATGGGAAGCTTGTTACTAGACTCTTAAAACGGCTTATAGGTCCAATAAGAAAGTTTGTCTTCTCTGTAGAGCCAATATCAATGATTGGAAGACACAACTTTCATTATGAAGAGATTCGAGACTGGCTCTTGTTTTTGGCTGAGCATGGAACTAAGGAGTTGATTATTACAAACTGGTATGGTGACCCAGTTACGATCCCAACCCAACTTTACTCTCGTATCGAATTGAAACATATGGTACTTCATTTTTGTGCTATGGCTACTTTGGAATATTTTCATGGCTTCCCAAATCTACTGAGCTTAGAATTAATTCATGTAAATTTCCTAAGCGGTACAGTTTGGGACTTTATTGCTGGTTGTCCCTCACTTGAGTCTCTTAAAATGAATCGTCCTAGTACAAACGAGATGAGACTATGGGATATTGCAAAACTTAGGAATTTGAAGAAGTTGGATTTGAGATTCTGTCTTTATAATGTTGTGACGACAATCACAACATCCAATATCTTTCAACTGACGAGACTACAAAATCTTGAGACTCTTTCATTGGAATTTGGTGATTGCACGGTAAGAACAATCTGAGTTTTACAACTTATAATTACAATGTTAAAGAAATTTGTACACACTAATGAAATTTAATTTTTAAAACTTGTTGTAGTTGATACATGAAGCTAATTCTAGGATGAATGATCCTTTTGTATCCCTGATTAACCTTGAGCTGTCCGATGTCGATTTTGGGAATAGTCTTATGGTAGAGTTCACCATTTTAATGATTCGGGCATCTCTAAATTTGAAAATGCTGGATACCAGAGTAAGTGTAATGTTGTATTGCATATGTATCAAATAAACATTACTAAATTGCCATGTTTCGTATCTCAACACTATTTCATTTTTCAGGCTGCAAACACGCTTAGTGTTTTACCTTTGGAAAATTTTTCTAATGTTGTAGATAGAAACACATTCAGCCATGGCCAGCTACAGACCGTGGTATTTCGATATTTTCCTAGAACAGAGCATGAATTAACTTTAATAAAGTGTATACTTGCGTGTTCCCGGACGCTAAAGACAATCAATATCAGGCAAAGCGATAGGAGTCATGATAGGAATGAAAATATCAAAAACAATTGGGAGTTGGCTAGGAAGCTTTTGAAACTCGAACGAGCTTCCCCCAGAGCCATGGTAGATTTCTTTGAGTGATTTTAGTTTATTTGTTGGTTGAACAGGCTATGACAATTCATATTGTAATAATAATTGGTTTTTAACTTTATGTTCTTCTTCATCTTAAATTCTTGCATTGAATTTGAATTTTAAATAGTATGATAATATCATAATATATGAATTGATTAATCTTTGAAATTTTACCAACTCTAATATTAATTGAAATATTACTAACTATGATATTAAGACACTCTGATAGTAATACAATATCATATATCTATACAACTAACTCTGATAGTAATACAAATATTGTAATACTTTGACTTAAATTGATATTTTAATATTTGACATGTATGTAAAGGCAAAACTAAGTTTGATATTAAGACAATATTAATAGATATACCTCATTATAACATGCAATTATAAAAAAAAAATTAAAAAAATAGGATGTGAATATCAATATTTTGTTTAAGACACTCTGATATTAAAATAGTGTGATATATTAAGACAACTAACTCTGATATTAAGTCAATATCATTTATTAAAAAATGTGAAATTTAAAAAAAAAAAATCAATGGTAACAAATATGATAATTACTTAATAAATGTAGACTAACTATGATATTAAGAGAATATTAATATGTATACGTCATAGAACATGCAAAATAATAAATTTTTTTGATTTTGATTTTAAATATTTTGTTTCAAAACTATGATATCAACAGAATATCATATATTAAGACAACTAACTCTGACTTTGATATTAAATCTGATATTAAAAAAATATCTTTATAAATAAAATAATTCTTATATTAAGACAATATTAATTTTAAATAGTATGATAATATCATAATATATGAATTGATTAATCTTTGAAATTTTACTAACTCTGATATTAATTGAAATTTTAATAACTCTGATATTAAGACACTATGATATTATTACAATATCATATATCTATACAACTAACACTGATATTAATACAAATATCTTGAATGTCAAAAATATACTTAAAAACAACATGAATTAAAAAAATCAACATTATCGAAAAACTATATTAAAATTTAATGTAAAACTTTGACTTAAATTGATATTTTAATTTAATGTAAAACTTTGACATGTATGTAAAGGCAAAACTAAGTATGATATTAAGACAATATTAATAGATATACCTCATTATAACATGCAATTATTAAAAAAAAATTAAAAAATAGGATGTGAATATCAACTAACTCTGATATTAAGTCAATATCATTTATTAAAAAATGTGAAATTTAAAAAAAAAAAAAAAAAAAAAAAAAATCCTAATCTACAAATTTACATTCTGAAATATATGTCAGTTGTAAATTACTTAATAAATGTAAACTAACTATGATATTAAGAGAATATTAACATGTATTCGTCATAGAACATAAAAAATAATAATTTTTTTTTATTTTGATTTTAAATATTTTGTTTCAAAACTATGATATCAACAGAATATCATATATTAAGTCAACTAACTCTGACTTTGATATTAAATCTAATATTAAAAAAATATCTTTATAAAAAAAATTAATTCTTATATTAAGACAATATTAATTTTAAATAGTATGATAATATCATAATATATGAATTGATTAATCTTTGAAATTTTAATAACTATGATATTAATTGAAATTTTACTAACTCTGATATTAAGACACTCTGATAGTAATACAATATCATATTATGCAACTAACTTTGATAGTAATACAATATCTTGAATTTCAAAAAATATTAAAACTTACTCATTAAAAATATTGAAATTTACTACGTCAAAGGCCAACTAACTCTGATATTAAGAGAATATCAATATGTATACGTCATATTAAATTTTTAATATCCAAAATATTAAATTTGTTTGATTTTGATTTTAAATATTAACATAATATTAAGACAACTAATATTTTAAATAACTATATTTATGAAATTACTTTAATTTCCAACTAACATATATGATAGATAATCTTCAAAGTTGATTTTGTCAGTTGGACATAAAAGTAAATATTTTGAGTTTCGAGAAGATATTTTTCATCATTATAAAATCTGACATGTATCTTAGCGTGTTATGCATCTAAGTTTCCAACAGATAGTCAAACTAGTTAATGAAACAGATATGCAAATATCTATACGTCATAGGCCAACTTACTCTGATATTAATAAAATAGATATGCAAATATATATACGTCATATATATTTTACAAAAAATATTAAATTTGTTTCATTTTGATTATAAATATTTTGTTTCAAAACTATGATATTAACAGAATATCATATATTAAGACAACTAACTCTGATATTAAAATTTTGATTTTGTTTTTAAATAGAAAGGGAAGCTTAATATTTTTTCTCACAAAATCTGATATTAAGAAAATATCTTTATTAAGAAAAGTAACTCTGATATTAAGACAATAATAATTTAAAAATAATATGAATTATATTTAAAATTTTAAATAACTATATTTATGAAATATGATAACTATATACATTAATTTCTTATGTACAGTCAAATTCAACTTTAAAGATTATCTGACATATATGTCAGTTGGACATAAAAAGTAATATTTTGTGTCTCGAGGAGGTACTTTTCATCATTATAAAATTGAGGAGGTACAATAAAAACACAATAATATATTAAAAATTGTCAAAGTTAAACACCAAACTTAAAAAAGGTTTTGATAGAAAGTGATGATTAATATTTTTTCTTAGAAAATCTGACATTAAGAAAATGTCTTTATTAATAAAAGTAACTCTGATATTAAGACAATAATAATTTAAAAATAATATATGTTATATTTAACATTTTAAATAACTATATTTATAAAATTTAAAATTTATTTTAAAATAAAGTTTATTTTAAAAGTTACATGCCGTGAATAAGTCTATATATAACATTGATATTGAAAGTAATGTCTCATTTTTCGAGTTGTCGTGTTAAAAATAATAAACTGTTTTTTCAAAATGAGTAATGGTTTCGTGCCATTTACAGAGGTGCCTCCATCAATTATTATTCATATCTTACAATCTATGCACAATTCAACTCGTGATGGGAACCATTTCCAGGAGACATTAGAAAGTATACCCAGTATACCATCATATTTAGTTCATTTTATCATGGGAAGGTATCGTGAAGATGTTCTCCAACTTGAAGAACAAGATATAGTTGAAATAATTGGTGTTTCAGAACAAAATATGATTTTTGATGGTTCGGGATTGACAAAAGAAACTATAAGGAAAAATCTTCATGACAATATAATGCTTGACAAGGTTGAAGGCGTTTGTGCGATTTGTTTAGAAGAATACAAAGAATATGAAAGCATAAGCACATTGATTTGCAGCCATGAGTTTCATGCAGATTGTATTAGACGTTGGATGCTACACAAGAACATTTGTCCATTATGTAAAAGTGTCGGACTGAATATCTAATAGTATTATTTAATATCACAGTAATGTTATTTCTTATGTAATGTTAATTGTTGTTTTGAAAATTTTATATAATGTTAATTCTATATATATTTTACTTCACTTATTGTTATAATAAAAATTAATAATGTAATGTAGTGTTAAAAGTTTATCTTAAAAGGAATAAGAAATATAACAAGAACAGACAACTAATATTGAAAAATACAATAACAATTGATTTTAATCTTCATATAATTCTTCATCTTCATTTCTTTTTAAAAATCTTCATCTTCATCTTCCATAATTGATCTTCAACTTCATGTTCTTCCGTTTCTTACATTATACGAGTAATAACTTTTATTAGGAGTAGGCACACAAATATACCTTGTATCAACAATGCTGGACTTCCATCTCTCGGGTTTAAGGTCTTGTCTATCATTACACATGTGGCACCGTTTTGTATCTACACAACATGCAAGAAGTACCATTTAATATCACAGTAATGTTAATTCTTATGTAATGTTAATTCTTGTTTTGAAAATTATCATGTTCTATTTAATAAAATTAAAAGTTTATCTTAAAATAAAATTAAAATTATCATGTTCTTATAATAAAATTATCATGTTCTATTTAATAAAATAACAAGAACATACAACTAATCTTGTAAAATATCTTCAGTTAAGACACATATAATTTTAATCTTCATATAAAATCTTCAACGACTTCATATATGCGTGAATTTGGTAGTTTTTGATGAAGAACATACACCTTCAAAAAAATATTGTCTTCAATCTGATCATGATACATATTTGTAGTTTGGAATAACTCATCACCTTCCAAAATAACCAAAATTGGATAATAATGTTATCCAAAATTGGATAATAATGTTATCAACAAATGCTTTGTTAGAAAAAGCAAAGTTGAAGTTACAAATACTTTCGGTAGAATATCTAGATTTCGATTAAAAAAATAAAGAAATAAAAAAATCTTCCAAAGATAATAAATTATCGATGATACGAAAAAATAGATTTTTAATATAAAAACAATCATTATATTAAAGTTTCAAAAAAACATGAAATGAAAATGAAGAAAATTTTTGTTATTTTTTTCTATGTGTGATTGATGAAATATTTATAAGCAAAAAAGACAGTCATTTGTACAAACTAATATAGAGAGCCCTTAAAAAGTAAATAATATTTAAAGTACAACTGCTTACTTTATTTGTTCATATTAAAATATAATAATGTTTTTCATATTAAAGGCTATGTACGTTATTTTTAAAGTACAAGTGCTCAGCTGTAGTGGCATTTTTTATTTTTATTTTAGACTGTTTTTTCGTAAATAATATTCTTAATAATAAAAGAAAAAACTTAATACTAGTTGCATAATTAATAATATTCTTAATAGTATATTAAAAATTATATCCGAGAATCAGGTAAAATATTTTTCATAAGCTATTTTGAGTACGTTGCGCGTCATCTTGGACGTTCATACATTTCTATCACAAAAAACTGAGCAACAAAGGTTATCAAAACACATTTCAAAATTTGAAACCAAATAAAAAATATTCTTCATAACCTATTTTGAGTAGGTTACTCCTTCATTTTTTTCTCATAAAATCAATGGCGATGGTAGATGAGCCAATAATGCATCATTGTAATATTATATTATTCATAACATTCCTTTTCGTGTTCGTCTTTCTTCATAACAACCATATCCGAGAATGCCAAAGGAATTGAGACTCTGATCCTCCTTTCGAATGCATCATTGTAATATTATATTATTCATAACATTCCTTTTCGTGTTCGTCTTTCTTCATAACAACCATATCCGAGAATGCCAAAGGAATTGAGACTCTGATCCTCCTTTCAAAGGCGATGGTAGATGCACCAATAATGCATCATTATACTATTATCAAATCTGAAATATAAGCAATCTCTATCTGGTGTAGATCATCTTTTGGAGAGATTGACATACCAGTTGACATTTTAGATGCTTTAGATTTGATAAAATTCAGTAAAATATTTAGGTTTCAGTGATAATTTAAATAAATACTCTAATTTCTCCATAATCAACAACAAGAGGTAAAAAAATAAACTGCCCTTCATGAGTAATTAAAATATGCATTTCTGAAATCAAAAGAAAGAAGAAGAACATATAATCAGTCTAAAGAATTAAATAAACATAAATTATAAAGTTGTAAACAAAAACACAAACCTTTTTGTTGAAAATAGCTTACTTAGATAAACACTTCTAAAAAAAACCTTTTCTTAAAAAAGAGATACAATATTCCTTTTATTTAAACAATTTTTTTGAGTACATTTTTGAAGTGGGAATGTTCAAATTTATATTGCAAAAATAAGGATAAGGTTGTTGCTCAAATTTATGTGTATCGTCTAGTCTTCTTACCCATGTGTCTTTTTTCTGACATTATATATTAGGTGATAAAAAAACAAATTTAAGTTACTGTGATATTAAATAATTTTTAAATACCATTCGAAATTTACATACTATTATAATTATGACATTTACATACTATGATAATAATAATATAATAGTTATTATAAATAATTTTTAAATATTATCTGAAATTTAGATATTATGATATCATTTAAAAGTGTGAAATTTTCATAGTAATATAATATTAAAACTTAAAGTATTAAATTTGCCGATTCTAAAAAAAAATGAAATGTAAATTAATTAAATTTATAGCTAAAAATAAAAAACAAAAATATGTATACGTCATAAGATTTTAAATATCACAGTACATCAAGTAAAACATTTATATTAAAAATAAAAAACAAAAATTAATGTGATAATTATATTCATTAATGTCTTGTGTATTGTCAAAATCAACTTTAAAGATTATCATAGAACATTAAAATATTAATTTTTCTTTGATTTTAGTTTTAAATATAACAGCTAACTCTGATATTAAGATAATATAATAAAGAAAATTTGATATTAATACAATATTAATATCTTGTTTCAGTCATTCATTTTATAACAACTAACTCTCATCTTAAATTCTTGCATTTAATTTGAATTTTAAATAGTATCATAATATCATAATATATGAATTGATTAATCTTTGAATTTTTAATTTGCAAAATATTAAATTTGTTTGATTTTGATTTTAAATATTAAAATAATATTAAGACAACTAATATTTTAAATAACTATATTTATGAAATATGATAGTTATATTCATTAAAAATAATATGTGTTATATTTAATATTTTAAATAACTATATTTATGAAATATGATAACTATATACATTAATTTCTTGTGTACAGTCAAAATCAACTTTAAAGATGATTTGACATATATGTCAGTAGGACATAAAAAGTAATATTTTGTATCTCGAGGAGGTACTTTTCATCATTATAAAATCAAGGAGGTACAATAAAAACAGAATAATATATTAAAAGTTGTCAAAATTAAACACCAAACTTAAAAAAGGTTTAGATAGAAAGTGATGATTAAGAAAAAAGACATAGTATATGAATTGATTAATCTGTGAAATTTTATTAACTCTGATATTAATTGAAATAAATGTTCCAAAATTAATATAACATTTTTTTTAAATAATATAATTAACCTTTAAATTATACATGGAAAATAAAAATTAAAAATGATATTAATATTATTTTTATTACAGATAAAGTGATATTGTATTGTCAAATCATTTTAAATAGTATCTGACATTGATAGCTCACATATCTTCTTTCAGTCATTCATTTTATTTACTCTGATATTAATTGAAATTTTACTATAGCATATATCTAGACACTGATAGAAATTCAATATCATATATCTCTAGACAAATAACTCTGATATTATATATTTGTATAGTCAAATCATTTTAAATATTGTATTGTCAAATCATTTTAAATAGTATCTGACATTGATAGCTCATATATCAGTTTGAAAAAATGCTGCTAGGAATTTCGAAAGAATTACACTATTTTAATTTATTATGATATTAAGTTACTGTGATATTAAGTTACAGAGATATTAAAAATAGTATCTGACATTGATAGCTCATATATCAGTTTGAAAAAATGCTGCTAGGAATTTCGAAAGAATTATCTGACATATATGTCAGTTGCACATAAAAAGTAATATTTTGTGTCTCGAGGAGGTACTTTTCATCATTATAAAATCTGACAAATTTACAAATTTACAAAAAAAAAAATTATTTAAAAATGTGAAATTTAAAAAAAAAAATAAATAAATAAAAAAAATCCTAATCTACAAATTTACATTCTGAAATATATGTCAGTTGCAAATTACTTAATAAATGTAAACTAACTATGATATTAAGAGAATATTAACATGTATTCGTCATAGAACATAAAAAATAATAAATTTTTTTGATTTTGATTTTAAATATTTTGTTTCAAAACTATGATATCAACAGAATATCATATATTAAGACAACTAACTCTGACTTTGATATTAAATCTGATATTAAAAAAATATCTTTATAAAAAAAAGTAATTCTTATATTAAGACAATATTAATTTTAAATATTATGATAATATCATAATATATGAATTGATTAATCTTTGAAATTTTAATAATTCTGATATTAATTGAAATTTTACTAACTCTGATATTAAGACACTCTGATAGTAATACAGTATCATATTATGCAACTAACTTTGATAGTAATACAATATCTTGAATTTCAAAAAATATTGAAACTTACTCATTAAAAATATTGAAATTTACTACGTCATAGGCCAACTAACTCTGATATTAAGAGAATATCAATATGTATACGTCATATTAAATTTTTGAAAATATTATATTTAGTTAGTATTAATTTTTTTTATTAAAATACAAACATTAATATGATATTTTTTATATATAATTCAATTTAAATTATCTAACTTTGATATTAAGATAATATCATAATTAAACAATAAAATTTGACATTAATACAATATTAATATCTTCTTTCAGTCATTCATTTTATTTACTTTGATATTAATTGAAATTTTACTATAGCATATATCTAGACACTGTGATAGAAATACAATATCATATATCTCTAGACAACTAACTCTGATATTATATATTTGTATAGTCAAATCATTTTAAATATTGTATTGTCAAATCATTTTAAATAGTATCTGACATTGATAGCTCATATATCAGTTTGAAAAAATGCTGCTAGGAATTTCGAAAGAATTATCTGACATATATGTCAGTTGCACATAAAAAGTAATATTTTGTGTCTCGAGGAGGTACTTTTCATCATTATAAAATCTCACATAGCGTGTTATGTATATATGTTTTCAACAAATACTTTAATATTTAAAGTTTTCAACAAATACTTTAATAACGTCAAAATTTATCTTAAGTCACTAAATATTTAAAGTTGTCATCCATGTTACTAATTCTGATATTAATTGAAATTTTACTAACTGTGATATTAAGACAGTGATAGTAATACAATATCATATATTTATGCAACTAACTCTGATAGTAATACAAATATCTTGAATGTAAAAAATATATATAAAAAAAACATGAATTAAAAAAAGCAAAACATTATTGAAAAACTATATGAAAATTAAATGTAAAACTTTGAGTTAATTTCATCACTATTTGACATGTATGTAAAAGTAAAACTAAGTGTGATATTTAGACAATATTAACAGATATACCTCATTATAACATGCAATTATAATAAAATAAAAAAATAGGATTTTAATATTACTACAGATATACCTCATTATAACATGCAATTTGAAAAACTATATGAAAATTAAATGTAAAACTTTGAATAATATTTTGTTTAAGACGGTCTGATATTAAAATAGTGTGATATATTATAGAGAACTAACTTTGATATTTAATCTGATATTAAAAAAATATCTTAATATCACACTATTTTAATATTAATTTAAAATAGAATGATAATATCATAATATACGAATTGATTAATCTTTGCAATTTTACTAATTATGATATTAGTTGAAATAACATTTTAGTGTGATATTAAGTTACACTATTTTTATTTTAGTGTGATAATAAGTTACTGTGATATTAATTTACTGAGATTTTAAACACATTTATTAAAATAAATGTTCCAAAATTAATATAACATTTTTTAAATAATATAGCTCAAATATCAGTTTAAAAAAATAATAGTAACGTCAAAAACTACTCAAAAATATATTAAATAAAAACATTTATATATTAAAATTTCTTTAAAGGTACACCGAATTGTTAGTATTTAAAATATCTTTTGTTTGACTTATAAAGTCAACAGATTAAAAAATGTAACAAAAATTCAATATTATAACAAAAAGAAACACACAAAACATATCTTGGTAGGAATTCACTGAAATAAACTATAATTAATTTACATTAATTTAAATTTTAATAAAAACCATTAAAATTAAAAATTTTCTACAATAACAATTGATCTTCATCTTCATGTTCTTCTTCATCTTCATTTCTTTTTAAAAATCTTCATCTTCATCTTCCATAATTGATCTTCAACTTCATGTTCTTCAGTTTCTTACATTATATGAGTAAGAATTTTTCAAAATGTATAAATTCATGTACTCTCCCCATTCAGAATCTGAATCTGAAGAGATTGAAACACTTATAATTATAAGAAAAGAATAAATTATAAGAATATACTCAATATTCATATAATTTTTTCTTATCACAATACGAATAAAAACATTAATAAAAAAGTGGAAATGTGTCAAGCTCAATAGATTCAGAATATTTTAAAATACTCTATACACCTATCTAACTTATCACATTTCTGCTTTTGTACCATGGCGACATTCGGTAAAATATCTAGGTTTCATACCATGGTACTAACATGTATATAATAGATGTAGAAGAAAATTTAAAATGATTTTACACATATTTAAATAGAGCTTCTACATCTATTACAAATTTCGGTAAAATATCTAAGTTTCTTAGCATATTAAAAACCATAGAATAACCTCCAGGGTCGTAAATAATATAGAAAACTAAAAAAACGAAGTACATGGTTGCACTAAATATGACTTTTAGTTTTTGTAGAATGAAAGAAAGATTTATGTTATTTCTTTGTAATGGAAGAGTTTAATTTTATAGAAGCAAAGTGGTAACGAAAAGGCACTTTTATAGTAACAATAAATGAGTTTTTTATTTGATTTGATCGAATCTCGAGGAGAAAAATAATAAATGGCTTCTTATCTTTTTATTTTTTAATTCATAAAGTATTTTAACATAATTAAATTAAACTGTTATATTTAATTAAACATTATTACATTACAAAAGACATTGTTAAACATATTCGAAAGACAGACATAAAAATCCTAAAAATTATCAGCATCAGCAGCAACTTCTTTGAGTATGTTGATAAGGTTTTTGGCACATTCATCCATCTCTTGATACTTATCTTTGACAATAGCATTATGATTATTCAAATTCTTTAAACTGGTTATCATCTCTTGATATTTTGCTTCAGCATCAACATTAAAATCTTTGTAAATCTTAAAATCAGCTATCGCCTCTTCAAACGTAGCTTCCAAGTTAGCGTTATCATCTTCGATCCTCTTGAAACGAGCTTTCATATCTTCATACTCACATTCATACTGTGGGAGTTGTTCAATAATTGTCTTCCTCTTAGAAATCAGCTATTGTTTCTCTCTGAAATTTCCTTCTACTGGAAAAGTCTTTTCTGGCTCACAAGTAATTACCATTTTATTGAAACGATCTATCATGTCAATCTCATCTTTCAAAAAAGAATCCTGCAAATTAGCACAATTCGGAGTGCATGTACCCTCTGGACAGAAAGAACACGGCATTTCAAGTATACGTAAATGATTGTGATGAATGATTTATAATGTAATTGATATAAATGTTACAAATATTATAAGTGCATTCAACAAAAAGTTAAAATGAGGTTTACTGAAATGGGCCTTAAAAATTGGGCCTAATTTTATGCAACTGTTTTATAGTGTATTCAAACTTTTACATGATTTTTGTGCAACTGTTTAACATTTAAAAAAAATCCAAGTATT
>BPTQ01000006.1:332277498-332295891 GCA_019973895.1 Chrysanthemum seticuspe | reverse complement strand
CGACCAATGCCAGGCGGTAAGTGTTCACCGCCCGAACACACTAAATCGAACGGAAAAAAAGTGTTCATCTAGTGGAAATGTATTGGCTAATCAACATGAAAGGAAGTGTCGAATTTGTGGGAAAGTTGCAAATCATGATGCAAGACAATGTCCATTGAAAAAAACAAATTAATAATCGCGTCATGGATTATTGTGTTTTAAGATTGTGCTTATGATTATTTCCGATCTTAATGTTTGTAATGTAATTTGATGTTTGATCCGCGCCAAACAGTCAAGCTAAATCACACAAGCCCGCCACTTGTGAATGGCGGACCGTAACCAGCTTAAAACTGCCTAAGCACGAATGCAATGAAGATCAGGAGAGTATAGTGTTTCCCTAGGTCGTTAAGTCCCAACGAGCTGTGCGAGAATAGTCAGACGTATAGTGATCGGGAGATTTGAACGGGAAAAAGGATAGTGGTTGATCTATACCTAAAGAGAAAGCCCATAAACTACAGGGGCTTAAATGCAAATTAAAGGAAATTAAAAAGATAAAATCTATTAAATAAACGCTATCACTATATTTAAAATGATGAACGTTTAAAACTAAAAACTTAAAACTTACGTTTAAATTAAAATTACGTAAACGTGCAAAATAAAAAGTGAAACTTACACAATATTAAGCCTAAAAATATGAAAAATACATTTTTACAATCCTAATGATAAAAGAAACTTTTAAGAAAAAGAAAATTATTTTTATAACTAATTATCTAATTATTATTAATTAAAAACTATTTTTAACTAATTAATAATTACCTAAAATACAAGAAATTAGGAAACAAAGCTAGAAAAATGAAATTATGAAATGGAAAAGTCTAAAATATCAAAATAGAATTTTCAAAACTATTTTTGTATTTTTCTGATTATTTTTCTATTTTCTAGGAATTAAATACTATTTAAAACTATTTAAATTATCTAAAAATACAAATTTAACTAAGAAAAATATGGAAAAATACTTTTTTGGCTTTTTATATTTATCTTAACTTAATAAAAATGAAAAATTATTTTTTTTGAACCTTTTCTTAATTTTTTGTATTAAAAGCTATTTAAAAATACTTAAAAACTAATTTAAATTAAGAAAAATAGCAAAAAAGCTAAGAAAAATCTGAAAATTTCAGTAAAAGTCTAAAATATTATTATGAATCTAGTAAAAATATAAAAACAAGGGCTTGTGTGAAGGATATTGCAACTGCAGTGTAATGGGGACCTAAATAAGCTACTTTAAGAAATCAATAAGCTACCAGAGTACACCAAAGGACTAACAGGGCTAAATTATACTAAAATAGGCTTATAGCATCTAATTATCACTACTCCTAACATCTAATAATTCTCTAATCAAGAAATGAGCTTATGAGATTTATGCTAAAACAAACAGCCTAATGGGCAAGTTTAAGCTAATGCATAAGCTTAACTAATAAGATAAAGTAAGAAACAGATATAGAGAACTTGAGTTGACCAACCAAACAACAAGCAGACCAAGTTTCAGCTTGAGATGAGCTCAATTGAGCTCTTGACAGGCTTTGCACAACACCTGTGCACACTCAGTGGTGACTGAGTGAGTGCACAGGGGAATCTCAGTCCAAAAGATAAGCTAGTTTGAGCTTAATAAAAATTTCCAAAGGTTCAACTAAAATCATATTTTGAAAAACCACCAAGTGAAGTTTATGAATCCAAAGTTTCAGCAAAATTGGATCAGTAATGATTCCATGAGAGATCCTCAAAGTTTTGTGAAAAACACAATTTCCACATTTTGACTTTTATACAGGTTTGAGAAATGTTGACCAAAATGAATGTTAATCATCAAAATCTGATTGTGTATAATGAATTTAGATGTATCTAGACTCAATTAAGCTAAACTAACATGATCTAAGCCTAGAATGCAAGTAACCACCAACTGATGCTAACAGATATGCATATGAGATCATTAAACTTCTGATTTTGACTTTCAAGAAACTGAAATGATCAAGTTAACTCTAACTTACCTAATGAAGACCTTAGCAATGGTTTTTAACCAAAGAACAAACCTCAATCTCAGATTAGTATAGTGAACGAAACACTACTTCTCAAGACTGGTTTGAATCTTAATTCTAGAATTCACTTATCCACACTTAAACATCCTCCATCTCAGAGTCTAACATCCTTTCTAGATTGATTGAGAGCAATTTTAACAACCAGATCACACCATTACCACAATGTACCAAATCCAACATATTTAGGCAGATTAGTATGCAGAATTCAGAAGCAAGCTAATTATGATTTATTGTATTGAAATAAGCTACACACAGATGAAATTAAGCTAACCTACATCAAAGAAGCTAGATGTAACAGGTCTATATCAATAAACTAGTGAATCTTAAAATTACGCTAAAGGTAGAAATATAAACTCACTTATTGCCTCAGCTTATATGCAGCTTGCACATTAACCAAATCCCACCATCCAAACTGATATAAAACCAAAGAAACTCTAGTCTCAATCCATTTCCAATTTCCAAACCAGTAAGCTAGATTGATGCTTCACAATATGAGCAGTTTGACTTTTATTGACCACGAATTGACTAGTTGTTAATTATTTGAGCTTAAAAATATATATGTAAGCTCACTGTAAGCTACAAGAAGCTTAAATGAGCTTAGTGGGTTAAGACAAGTCCAATAAGCACTTTTGAAGCATAAAAAGCTAAACAATAATTAAAGCATGGAAAAGCAGAATTTCATTAACTTGAAAGTGTGATTACAAATAGAGATTTAGAAAGCTAACTTTAACTTGGAAATGTAAATACTGAATGGAAAAGTACAATAGCTACTTGAGAAGTTAAGGTAAAGAAAATCTAAAAACTAAAAAAACTAACTACTCTTCCTTTCTTCATCTCTTCCCCTTTTTATACTTTCAATGGCTTCCACATGTCCCTATGAGTGTTTCCCACCACTTCTTTTAACCAATGGGAGAGTTGAGGTCAGTTTGGCCTCTTGATGACTTTTGGCGGGAAAGGGACAATTTGACTTCTGTGGCTCTGACTTTGCAGCTAGGGGGGGGGGTGGCTAGGTATGATGATGAGGGTGAGATTTTGAGGAGATAAGGTGAAGGTGGATGGGATGGGTGAGAGGTTGCAGAGGCACAGGGCAAGTGGGGAAGGAGAAAACCTGTTGGGAGGGAAAGGTTGGGTTTGACTTGGTGGTTTGACCAGGGGGTCAAAAACAGGAAGGGTCAAGGGGTTAAAATGGCAGGGGGGTCACAATAGGTTTTGACAAGGCCAAAAGGTGTTTAAAGGTTTATTAAGACAAGGACTATTTTTGCAATTTCCAATTCTTGAAGGACCAATCCTGTAATTTTCCAAACTTGTTACAAGGGACCAATATTGACAAGTTCCAATAGTACAAGGGCCAGTTTTGACATTTTCAAATTTCCAGGGACCAAACTTGACATTTTTGAAACTTGAGGGACCTTTTCTGCCATTTAACAAAAGATTTATTCAAGGACCATTTTTGACAAGTTAAAATATTTCAGGGACCTTGAATAACATTTTTCTTTATTTTGTTTTACCAGGGACTGTTTTTGACAACTTTTGAAACTTGGGGGACTAAAACTGCCAATTATGCAAACTTTATACATTTTTCACCAGATTTTGATGTTTTTGCATTTAAAACACATAAAACACTTATTTGTGATATTTTTATCATTTTGATGCATTTCTAAGTGTTTTCAGATGTTTTTGCAGTTTAAACAGTACAAAAATGATGAGTATTTAGACACTCATCAATGTTTATGTTTATCTTTTCAAGTTTAATGTGATTTGATGTTTATGTTTGTGATTTGATGTTTATGTTTATGTTTCTTCATCTTCTTTTTTGATATTTTTTTTAATAAATTAAATTTGAGAAATTAAAAAAAAAAAAAAAAAAAAAAAAAAAAAAAAAAAAAAAAACACTAAACTAATCCGTAATCCGCTATAAATTTTTATATGCAACTCACGAACCAAAAAAAAGCCCTATTTCTTATATTGCGACCAAATTGCGAAACCCAAAAATAAGCGGTACCAAAACTTTGTGAATCTCCTTCTTTATAACCCCTTGCTAATTATCATCTTTCTTCCTCATCATCAATTATTGAATATTTGTGAAACTCCTTCATTCAAAATGACGGAAAGAACCTTTCATGAAAGTCACAATATGGTTGCTTTACTTAAAAAACCATTACTATAATCAGAAGGATTTGCTGAGATCATTGATTTTTTAAACACTTGCTCTATAAGGTATGCATTATCAGTAAATCCTACTATATATATTTCGATCATTAAGCAATTTTGGGAAACTGCTAAGTCCAGAACTATAGATAGGGAAGTACAAATTAGAGCTTTAGTAGATGATGAAGAGATAATTGTCACCGAATCATCAGTTAGAAGTTCCTTGAAACTAGAAGATAACAATGGTGTCGACTGCCTGCCAAACCCAGCTATTTTCAAAGGTCTTGAAAAAATGGGATATGAGAAGAAAAACGATTCTTTAAAATTTTACAAAAGGCTATTCTCACCTCAATGGAAATTTCTAATCCATACCATCCTGCATTGTATAAGTCCTAAAACAACTGGCTGGAATGAGTTTAGTACAGTTATAGCCTCTGCTATAGTTTGCTTGACTCAGGATAAGATTTTTAAATTTTCTAAGATGATTTTTGATGGTATGATTAAAAATTTGGATGATACAAGTAAGTGCTTTCTGTATCCTAGGTTTGTTCAAATTTTTGTGGATAAACAAGTTTTAAAAAAAAAGGTTCATAAACAAATTTATAAAACTCCCAAGCTCTCAAACAAAGTTTTTACCTTTATGAAAAAAAATGGAAAAGGTTTTTTTGGAAGTGTTACACCACTTTTTCAAAACATGATAAACATTCCACAAACAGACGATGAAGCTGATACACACCCTACATCCAAAAATTTACAGTCAACATCACAACAAAAAAAGACCTATACCCGTAGGAAATCTGAACAAAAGGGTACTAAGATAAATAAGACTCAACCCAAGGAAACATCTGTTTGCGGAGATGGTGTAAACCCCAACAAAATGGCTAATATGGGAGGCTCAGATTCAGCTATCAGGGAAAGTAACGCATCTGAAAGTAATGAAGGTACGAATGGAACTAATGAATTTATGGATTTTGCTGTACATAATAACAATTCCATTAATCCACATCTACAGCTAGGTAACAAATCCCAAAATTTTGAGGATAGTATAGAACTCATAAAAGAATTGATTGCAAACTCTACAAAATTGACAAAAGATGTTCTTGCACTCCAACAAATCACAACTTCTCAAGATGCAGAGATCAGAAGTTTGAAGCAGAGAGTTAGATATTTGGAAGGTGTAAAGAGACCAAAAACAACTAGACTGAGGAGGGTTGAAACTGAGAAGAATAACTTTGGCAAACAAGTTGTTTTAGAACAAGAGAGTCAAGCAGTTGAATATACCAATGTTTTTGACGAACGTACTTCTAGTAAAAATTTACCTACTGCTGGATCTGTTGCTACTCAAAAGAAACCTACTTCTGATGTTTCTCTTGATGAACAAAGTTTGAAAGAAAGTGACCATACCAAGACAAATTTTGATATATCTGTTGAAGGAACTGGAAAAGATTTCAATGAAATTAACGAGGTACTGCATAACATTGGTGAAGATGTTGATATGTTAGAAACTGCAGATGACGAATGTGCTGCTAGTAAAAAAGAAACTGTTGGTAGTAGAAATTCACCTACTTCTGATGTTTCTCTTGATAAACAAAGTTTGCAGAAGGATTTTTCAAAACGTTGAAAGAAAGTGACAATGCCAAGACAAATTTAGATATATCTGTTGAAGGAAATGGAAAAGATTTCAAAGAAATTGACGATGTACCGGATAAAATTGGTGAAGATGGTGTACAACCAATTGAAGAGGAGAAAGGTGAAGATGTTGAGATGTTAGAAACTGAAGAAGACAAATGTGCTGCTACTAAAAAAGAAAGTGTTGCTAGTAGACATTCACTTACTGTTGATGTTTCTCTTGATGAACAACCAATTGAAGAAGAGCAAAATGAAGATGATCAGATGTTAGATACTGCATACGATAGTTATGATTAGAATGGAAGAGTTACAGATGATGATGTTTTGGAGACTGCAGAGAGAATGAAAATAAAGAGGGCCGAAGAAGAACAGGTCAAGGCTGAAGAAGAACGTCTAAACAAGGAAACCGACAACTACATTGTTGACAATCGTTCAAACAAATCCAACCAATCTTCTGAAGCACCTCAAGACACTTTAACCAAAGCAAGATCATGCATCATTTTCGAATCTCCATATATGAACAAAAGAGTTGAGACTATACCAGAATTCAAATCACAGGTGGAAAAACTATTCCCGAAAATGATTCTATCCGATACAGAGAAAGATGTTATGTAAGTTCTTTAAACTATTCTTGTAAAAACTAAAAAATTTATTTTTTAATTTTCACATCTAATTCCTATATGCTACAATATAATTTCTATATGTTCCTATACAGGGAGGAGATTTTCAGATATGGGAAAGTAAATAGTCTTTTAAGAATTCATATCAAGTGTCTTGCTTCTGAGATAGAGATCGAACGTGAAGTAATCGATAACTTTGTCAGTATCCTAAATTTTGAAGAAAAATTAAGAAAGGATACTTTAAAAAGTTTTAGACATTACTTCAAAACAGTGATCATTGTAAGTTAACATTTTCAAAACTTTTATTATTTTATTTACTTATGTTTAATTTTTCTTCTATTATACACAAATATGTTTTTTGTAAGTTTGCACTTTATTTTTGTTTTAATAGCCAAAAGATCTGGATGAATATGAAAGAGATATGAAAGGCCATTCTCAAATGTTTCGAAGCTATGTTGAAGATCAGTTTCAAAATGAAAAAAAAGCTATGTCAATGGAGAAAATTGAACTGGTAATATTGACATTAATTTTTTTAATCAGTTTTTTTTTACTGATGTACTCTATTACTAATAATCATGTTTATTTAATGTTAATTTCACTTTTAATAGGTCTTCTTTCCAATTCTTGCATATGAGCACTATTATGTAATAGTTTTCAACATTACAAATGGTCGTGCTGTAATTTTAGACAACAGTAAGTCAGATGCTTCATATGATGATAAATACAAGCATGTTTTTGATTATGTGGTAAGAATTGCTTTATTTTTTTGATTATGATTGTAATTTTAGACAACATTATATTTTTTGTGTTGTTCTCATTAATTTCTTATTTTTACAGAAAAGTCTGTTAACATCCTATTTGCTTCATCACAATCCTCCGAAAATTGAACTTTTGCTGGATTCAAAGGCTGAAGTACTTCCACTAAAATGGAGAACTAGGAAAGATAAAGTTAATTGTGGATTATATACAATGATTCATATGGAACTTTATGAGGATCAAGACAAACAATGGGAAACAGGTCTTTTAAAAGAAAATGACCGAAATCGTCAAATTCAGCTGGATGTGTTGAGAAGTAGGTATATAACAAAGATCTTACTGCATGATATTAATATGCATAAAGAAAGTTTGATAAAATATGCAGACGAGTGGATAGAATCTTCAAAAGTTTTTGACGAAATTGCAGCGGATGAAAGTACTGCTAAAGAAAATGTTCCTACTGCTCATATTTCTACTGCTTATGAAGCAAGTCTGAAGGAGAATGGTCAAAAACAAGTTTCCAGAAAGTTTAGCAGAGGCAGAAAGTTTGGTGATAAGAATGACTTTGTAGTAGTGAATAAAATGGGTAAAGAAGTAGTTTTGGAGCACCAAAGTAAAGCAGTTGAATATACACAGGTTGTTGAAGAAAGTGCTGCTGGAGGCCATAAAACTATTTCTAGTGTCGCAGAGGTGATGATTGATTTGAAGAAATCAAAACCAATTGTTAAGGGTATTAGTATCCAACAGCCTTCTTTAACACCTGTTAGGGCTATAGAATCATCAACACAAGATATAAACAAGGGTAAAGGAAAACTTGTTGAAGATACTGATCTTGAGATACCTGAGGAATTAGGTGCTACATTTGAAGAAGATTCTAAACTGGCTCGTGAATTAGGTGCTACATATGAAGCAGAGAATCAAAAGTTTCTTGAAAAACAAAGAAAAGATGCTGAGAAACAAGCTAAAACATTAGCATTATTAGTTGCTTGGAATGAGGAAAGGGTTCAATGTGATGCACATATGGTGCTTGCTAACAAGCAAACTCAGAAAGACATGCAAATGTACACTATCGAGGAAAAAAATGAATGGATAAAGAGGTACATGGAAGAAAGAAGGAACTTATATGTTGCTGAGAGACTTAAGAAGAAGCAGCTCAGACCACCTACTGTTAAGCAAAGAAGAATGTTTCATGAAACTTATTTAAAGAATATAAAGGGTTGCACAAAGAATCAATTGTCTCATATACCAGATGATCAAGTTGAGAAGATGTATAAGACAGCTAAGGAAGAAATAGATATAGAGGGACATATAAAAGAAACAGTGGAGGTACTCGATAAAGAAAGCTCTAGCTCAGGATTGAAAAGATCTGCAAGTGTGTTAAATACTATTTGTAGGAAAAAATGAAACCAGATAAGTCTTAAGCATTTGACTTAATATCATAATGTTTGAAAAGAAAAAAATTAATATCAGATTTATGATGTCTTTATATATTTAAATTAGTTAATATCAGAGTTATGATGTTTATCAGATTTATGATGTTTTATTTCAGTTATGACTGTTTAACCATTGTGAGATGCTCTATGACGTATACATATTTATATAGTCTTTAATATCAGAGTTAGTTGTTTTAATATATGATATTCTGTTAATATCAGAGTTAGACCTATGACGTATACATATTAATATTATCTTAATATCAAAGTTATGATGTCTTAATATATATAAATTACTTAAATAATTTTACTTAAGTTATGATGTTTATCAGGGTTATGATGTGTTTTATTTCAGTTATGACTATTTAACCATTGTGAGATGCTGTATGACGTATACATATTTATATTGTCTTTAATATCATAGTTAGTTGTTTTAATATATGATATTCTGTTGATATCATAGTCAGGCCTATGACGTATACATATTAATATTATCTTAAATATCATAGTTTAGTTGTCTTAATATATATTGCCTTAATATCAGAGTAATTAAATGATGTTAAACATAATAATAATATATGATATTCTGTTGATATCAGAATTAGGCATACAGATTTCAAATATCATAGTTTAGTTTAGCCCTACTGTTTAACCATTGTGAGATGTTTAACTTTAATATATACTTGAATTATAAATTTTAAACCATAAATTCGCACTACATAATACGAAATTGCATAAAACTTCTAGAACAACCAACAAACAAAGCAACAACCCAAACTACAAAAGATCATTAAAACAAAAAGATTTAAACAGCCAAACCCCCCATCTTCAAACTTCTTCATCTTCATCTTCTCCATCATCTTCTTCATCTTCTCCGTCTTCTTCATCTTCTCCATTTTCAAACTTCTCCATCTTGGTGATATGCTCCTTCTTTTTATTGACAATTGCACGCATATCAATCAAAATGCCAACAAGCGAATCCAACAATTTATGCTCCATGACCTGAATGTCATTCAGGGAGTCATAAATCTTATCCGCAGCTTCTTCTTCATCGAAATTAAGAAACAATACCTCAGTCATTGCCTCTGTACGCTTTTCAACCTTAGTAACCAACTCAGTTCTACGCTCGCCAAGCCACTGAATAATCCCTTCTTCATCTGTAACTTCTTGATTAAATAAACACTTGAACAAGTTATGTAGTTGATTAGTTCCAAAAACGTTTTTGAGTTCATTGATAATTGGAGTTTGAGACATTTTGAGGATGATTAGGGTTAGAGCAGAGATGGTATCTTATTGTAACTGAATAGACTTATTTATATTGTAACTGAATAGACTTTTTATTGCAAATAAACCCTCCAACTTAAAAAATGCGTTAAATTTTCAATTAAAGTTTTCAAAAAATAAGAAAAGCAGCCTTTGTATCAGAGTAAGTTAATAATATCAGAGTAGTAATTAAGTAAGTTAATAATATCAGAGTAATAGTTTACGTCTCGAGGAATCTTTAATAACTATAAATATCTGACAAATATCTCTGTTGAAACTTACTTAACAAACAGATACTCGAATATATATACGTCATAAGCAAACTGACTCTGATATTAAAGGAAATATTAATATGTAACGTCATAAAACATACAAAATATTAAATTTTATTTCGTTTGTATGCGCTTCTTCTTTTAGACTTTGTAAAAAGTATGTGTTAGGAAAGACAAAAACTTAATAATTACATTTATTTGTTTATTATAGTTAGACTTTTATCTGATTCACTTTTACTTATACTTACAGCAAACACAACTTTTAATATATGATATTGCTCTTTAATATCATTATTATGATATTAAAGAGGAATATGATATATTAAAACAACTAACTCTGATATTAATACAATATCATATAATAAAAAATGTCAAAAAAATAAAAATAAATAAATAAATAAAAAAAGATATGTCAATATTCTAAAATATCATATATTATTTTATCTAAGTTTATTATAACAACTAACTATGATATTAATTTTTTCTTTAAAACAACATGATATTAAAAAAAGAAATTTTTTTGAAACACAAAGACTTAAATATTTGCAATAAAAATTTGTTTATAATATTTTGTCTTAATATCACAATGATTTTGCAATATTTATTTTAACAAATATGTCTAATTTACAAATTTATTTTTAAATATTTACTATATAAATAATTTTGATGTACTCTGATATTATACTTAATATCTCAATAACTTAATATCATAAACAAAAGATATGAGAAAGAAGTAACTAAATATCTCTGACATATATGTCAGATATTTATTAACTTAGTTCTCTTATAGTCTTGAACATTACTTCCTCGACATTGATATTAATTATGTAAAATATAAAAATTAATTAAATATGTTAATATCACCATAGATAAAAAATCAAAATCAAAATCAAATTTTTATATTTAAAAAATACATATCATATTAGATAAAAAAAAATTAAATTAACAATATTCTTAATATAATTTATCAAGTATATTTTTCAACATGATTAACGTTATTTCAGTAAAATAAAAAAAAAAAAAAAATACATAGATGATGATTCCGCTATATAATTAATATTACAAAGTTATATATTACATGATTTCTTTTGAATAATATTATTTCTAAGAGCACAATGTATGGGGTGCTATTGGTGTGCCAAATGCATGCCATTCGTGTGCTAGCCATACCAGATCATCTTTTATCCATGAGCCAAACGTTTTTCAGCCAATGCAATTGTTCAAACCATTTTTTTTTATTTGGGGCCTGTTTGGCAGAGACTTTTTGGAGGAGCTATTAGCTTTTTGTTACAAAATAATCTCCTAAAAACTAAGTAGCTTTGTTTGGATGCGTTAGCTACAAGCTTTTATTTCAAACAAATAGCTCCAAAATAAAAACCTGATTCATGAAACTTTTTAAATGTCTATAATTTGTTAAAACTTTAAATTACTAATATACCCTCCAAACATTTATTTACAATTATAGATTTGTCCTTTTATGTCATTTTACATCTTATAATTACATTTAACAGCTAATTTACCAAACACTTTTATTAAAAAAAAAGATACAGCTTGTACTCATGTTAACAGCTTTGCAGTTTACAGCTTACAGCTTACAGCTTACAGTTTACAGCTTACAACATACAGCTTACAGCTAGTTTTGCCAAACATATATTTTTGAGGAACTCAAAAACATTTCAGTGGTGTTTTATGAGGGAGGATGTTTTAGTTATTGGTATGTTATTGGGGAGTTGTACGATGTTGCGCAGAAGTGGCATACCAATGAAATGTTATTTGTATCTTCTCCAAGTTGTGCTCTTATATGCATTGTACTGTCCTTCTCTTCCTTTGTGCTCAAATTTTATAGACGGACCAGTAAGAAGCTAACCAATATTGGTTGTCCTTCAAACGACTTGTTTGTAGTACAACCAATATTTTTCTTCAGAAATACCTAATATGTTACTCATGCTCATTCTGATGAGCATGGCGAAACATAGGTAGTTAAAATAATTAAACTTTCATCACGCACCAACGCCATCTTCATCAAGTGTCCCCAACTTTTTGTATTGTACTTGGGGCTTCTTCTACGTGACGGCTATCATCGATATCTTCATTCAGAAGAAAATCAATAATGATTTTTCTGAATTAGATCATGCAATTCCTTCACCGCATGTAGTTTTAGTACGTCTTGCGTGACTACTGTTAAGATACATACAATAGACAAAAAAGATAATTTCAAATGAAGTTATACAACTTTGAAATACCCATTTTTCATCTATATAACTTTCGGTAAAATATCTAAGTTTCTTATCAAATAAAAAACCATAGCATATACTCCAGGATCATAAATAACAATTTTCCAAAATACATAATTTTTCAGTAATTTTTATTTTTGATGAACTAACTTTGTGACGAAAGTTTAGAATCTGTATATGGTTGTAATGATAGGTTTTTATAACAAGAGTAAATTAATTTTTTGATGTGATTGATGGTTTGCATATCGAGGAAAAATAATAAATTAATCATTGAAAGAATCTAAACATATAATTTATATTTATATATTTATATTTGTAAAAATTATAATAATATTAATAACAATTATAAATTGTAAATTGTATATTTATATTAAATGTAACAATTATAATAATATTAATAACAATTTAATATCTCCGTAAATTAATATGACACTATTTTTATTTAGTATTGTCTTAATATCACATTTGATTTTCTGTTGAAAGGATAGATGTATAAGACACTGACATACAATTTATAGTGATGAAAAAGAGCTTCCTCGAGACTCAAAATATCAATTTATGTCAAAGTTTTACATTTAATTTTAATATAGTTTTTCATTAATATTGCTTTTTTTAGTCATCATTTATAGTAACTTTTCTTACAGCATAATTAAAATAACATCTTTTTTTATAATAGTTGGTTTTGTTTAAAATAATATTAATATTGTATTAATATCAGAGTTTCTTGTTTATTAATATTAATATCAGATTTAATATCAAACTATTAAACAAGTAACTTAATACTCTGTTATTAAATCTTATATTAATAGTAACTATTGTTTAGAGATTATCATATACTGTATTAAGACAATTAAATCTAATATTAACACAATACCATATTTGCCTTAATATCAGATTTAATTCTCTTAATATATGATATTCTCTAAAACATAGTTTAAACCAATTTGAGAATTAGTTTTTTAAAATGAATGTCTAATAGAAAATATTAACATTTTTCCAAATATAAGATTTTGTTTGTTTAATATATGATATTGTCTTAATATCAGAGTTAGTTATTTAATATATGATATTGTGTTAATATCAAAGTCTCTTAATATCAGAGTTAGTTATTTAATATAGATTTCCAAATATACGATGGTTTTCTTAATATCAGAGTTAGACATACGATGGTTTTCTAAATATTTAAAAACGTAAAATAAATAGTTAAGATGAAAATTAAAAATATATAAATAAAAAATATAAGGAAAAAACTAATATAGGCTTAAGTAAATATTTATAAGTAATATTAAAGTTTAAGAATGTAAATTGTATATTTACGTTAAATAACAATTATAACAAAATTAATTATATATTTATTTTTATTTTTTTAAATTAAAATCAAATTTGACAATTAATTTTTTTAATCTTCGCGTCTACAGCAATATTTTTTCTCTGACATTTTTTTATGTCTCGATTTAATGATGTTTTGTCAAATATTATGTTTAATTTTAAAATTTTATTTTTAAATATTTTCACTATATAAATAATTTTGATGTACTGTGATATTAAATTTAATATCTCTGTAATTTTATTTAGTACCGTGTTATAATATTATTCACTTAATATCACAGTAAATTAAATAATTTGAAAGATATATGTATAAGACTCAAAAATATCAACAGCTTAACATTTAATTTTAATATAGTTTTTAATTAATATTCTTTTTTAAATTTATGTTTTTATAAGTATATTTTGTTTATATTTAATTTACTAGATAATTTTAATTGAGTCATATTATTTTAACGTAAATATACAATTGATCAAGCCTAGTTTCAAAAAATTTAGTATATATCTTTTTAATTTCATTGTAATAATATTTTGAATATATATACTATATTAATAAACAAAATGATGAATAATTACAAAAAATATTCACGTCTATTCAGAGATAATTTCTCTGACATTTTTGGTAGCTCGATGTAGTGATGATTTGACAAATCACAAGATATTCGACCAAAAGATATTGATATATTATTTTTACATTTCGTTTACATTATTTCAAAAAAAATATTAATATATTATTTTGCCTCGAGCTACAAACCATCAATCACATCAAAAAAGTAACTTTCACTTGTTATAATATATGATATTGTGTTAATATCAGAGTTAGTTATTTAATATATGATATTGTGTTAATATCAAAGTCTCTTAATATCAGAGTTAGTTATTTAATATAGATTTCCAAATATACGATGGTTTTCTTAATATCAGAGTTAGACATACGATGGTTTTCTTAATATTTAAAAACGTATAACTTAAATACGTGTAACTTAAAGATGAAAATTAAAAATATATAAATAAAAAATATAAGGAAAAAACTAATATCAGGCTAAAGTAAATATTTATAAGTAATATTAAAGTTTAAGAATGTAAATTGTATATTTACGTTAAATAACAATTATAACAAAATTAATTATATATTTATTTTTATTTTTTTTAAATTAAAATCAAATTTGACAATTAATTTTTTTAATCTTCGCGTCTACAGCAATATTTTTTCTCTGACATTTTTTTATGTCTCGATTTAATGATGTTTTGTCAGATATTATGTTTAATTTTAAATTTTTATTTTTAAATATTTTCACTATATAAATAATTTTGATGTACTGTGATATTAAATTTAATATCTCTGTAATTTTATTTAGTACCGTGTTATAATATTATTCTCTTAATATCACAGTAAATTAAATAATTTGAAAGATATATGTATAAGACACTAACATACATGTCAGATATTAATTATAGTGTTGAAAAAGTACATCCTCGAGAATAAAAAATATCACTTTATGTAAACAGCTTAACATTTAATTTTAATATAGTTTTTAATTAATATTCTTTTTAAAATTTATGTTTTTATAAGTATATTTTGTTTACATTTAATTTACTAGATAATTTTAATTGAGTTATATTATTTTAACGTAAATATACAATTGATCAAGCCTAGTTTCAAAAAAATTAGTATATATCTTTTTAATTTCATTGTAATAATATTTTGAATATATATACTATATTAATAAACAAAATGATGATCAATTACAAAAAATATTCACGTCTATTCAGAGATAATTTCTCTGACATTTTTGGTAGCTAGATGTAGTGATGATTTGACAAATCACAAGATATTCAACCAAAAGATATTGATATTATTTTTATATTTCGTTTACATTATTTCAAAAAAAATATTAATATATTATTTTGCCTCGAGCTACAAACCATCAATCACATCAAAAAAGTAACTTTCACTTGTTATAAAAACCTAACATTACAACCATATCTATCCTACACTTCAATAACAAAGTTAGTTCACCAAAAAAAAAAAAAAAACAAACAAAAAAAACAAAAAAAAAACAAAAATTGTTCTTACTGAAAATTATGTATTTGAATTTACTATTTTTTTTTTCCAATTGGTTATTCATGATCCTGGAGGATATACTATGGTTTTTTATTTGATAAGAAACTTAGATATTTTACCGAAATATAAAAAGCGTCCAAGGCTACAATGTGAAGATGGCCTTGGTGAAATGAACATTGCAATCAACGACATTGTCAAAGAAACATGCTGACATCGCAAGCAATGATAACTTTGGACACTTGATGAAGATGGGCTTGGTGCATGACGAAATTTTAAACATTTTGTCCCACAACGTTGTGATCGTTTGAATCCATTATATAGACGGAAAAATAGATGATTTTAACTTTGTAATATTAATGATATGGTGTAACCATCGACTATGTATTTTTTTTTTATCTAGTGTGATATTTAATAAAATAATACGTAGTAACATGAACATCATGTAAATATTCTGATATCACATATTGAATAAAATTTACTATAATTAACTTTTTATTATATAGTCGTAATAATAAATTACGTGCCTCAAGTTGTTTCTTTTATCAATCATTACATGCAGACTAAACAATTTGCTTATATTAATTTATGTATAAATAGCTTAATATCACAGCAAAATTTGTGAAAAAAAACACATAAAACAAAAACGCAAAAAGAAAAAAATGATATTTAATAAAATAATAACATTAATCATGTAAATATTGCGATATCACATATTCAATTAAATTTACTAGAATTAACCTTTTATAATCAAAATATTGTTAATATAATATTTTTTTATCTACTGTGATATCTATTTTTTTTTATACTCTGATAATTAACTGAAACTTATTATGATATTTAATTAAATCAATTCTTTTATGTAGTGTGATATTTAATTAGATACAATTTCATAAACCTTAATAGTCGTAATAATAAATTAGGCGGGTCAAGTTGTTTGTTTAATCAATCATTACATGCACAGTAAACAATTTGATTATTTTAATTTATGTATAAATATCTTAATATCACAGCAAAATTTGTGAAAAAAACACATAAAGCAAAAACACAAAAAAGAAAAAAATGGAAAACAAAAATATCAATAAGAAAAGGAAACAATATAATCGAGAAAAAAAAGAAAATGACGAAGAAAAAGAAGTTAAAAAAGAAATTGAAGTTAAAAAAGAAGAAAATGAAGTTAAAGAAGAGGAAGAGGAGGAGGAGGAGGAGGAAGAAGAAGAAGAAGAAGAAGAAGAAGAAGAAGAAGAATATGACTGTGATATTTTTAAACGAATAAAGTATATTGATGAATCTGAAGATGACTATGATTATCAGAAATCTCCATCATTAAAAGAATATGAGAAAGAAGTAGCAAAACTTGAAAAGATGGGTGATCAAGGAGAAGAACAAGATAAAGATTCTCAAGATAATTGCAACTCTGATGAAGACTAAATTAGTATTTATGTTTGTAAACTTTATATTTTGTGTTTTTAACTTTATCTTCTGATGAAAAAACGAGTTGTATCAAACTCATATTTTGTGTTAAAATGGTTTAATGAATTAATTTTAAAACAAAAAATCACATAATTTTTTAATATCACAGTACATTTTTTTTAATATCGCAGTACATAATTTTTTAATATCAAAGTATGAATTTCACTTTATAAACTTTAATCAACATTACAACTTAACAAAATGAAAATAAATAATGAAAAAAATATAAAGAAATAACATTGATAATATCCCAGTACATAAATTTGACTTTATAGCTTTAAAAAAAATAATAAAACAAATAATGCAGATTCAAATCTTAATAAAACCGACGCAGACACGATAAGTTAACTTACTCCTTAAAGTTAAATTCTTCAGTACCGTGCTCAGCATTAGCATTATTTGATTTCCTTTTAACTTTATTTCCGGTTCGTTTCGACTTCTTAATGTCTTTCTTAGCTCTAAGAAGTTTCCTGTCTGGATTATTTGGACAAGTCCTGAAATCATGATCTGTTAATATGTTACAGATTCTACACTTTCTCAAATTTTTCCCACATTCTTTAGGATCTTTAAATCTGACATCATTATTAGAAGGTTTATATCTTGCACCAGTAACGCCACCCTTATTTGATCCAATATCAGGAGGAAAAACATCAAGAGCAGCAGGTTTAGGAATACCAATCATAGATGATATACTATCCTCTTTATTTCCTGAAGACTGTGCAACAGTTGATGATTCCAATCCAGATTCATAGATGCTCAATCTTTAAAAAAATATACCCAGTTTTTCTTCATCATATCCGCAATGATTGATTATAGAATTCACTTTAGAATAAATTTTAGAAATACAACTACCTGAAGATCCATTTGCTTTAAAAGAAGATACAAGAAGAGGTAAAACAACAGCTTCTTTTTTCCAACGTCTTAAAAGATATTGTTTAGGAATCTTGTTAATACCATATGCTCTAAGAGTATAAAAAGCATGATGACATAACAGACCACGTCTTTCAAAATGTAGACAAGAACAGTTAACTGAACGAGTTCCTTCATCATAATCAACCTGAAAAAAGTAAATGAAAGAATTAACTCCAATTTATAATGAATTAAAAAA
>BPTQ01000006.1:332153943-332272447 GCA_019973895.1 Chrysanthemum seticuspe | reverse complement strand
TTTTTTTTTAATTATTTAATTTGACTTTCTCTTGTATGAATAAACAAGACTTTCAACGCAGTTTTCTATATCACAGAGGTTTAAGAGACATTAATATGAAACGGTAGAGTAGGCGGGTTTTGTCACGTCAGTTGAGCGACAAAAGTTGTCGTACAAGTTTTCTCTTTAAACGTTATACAAAAAAGGACAAAAGGTAGAAACATTAGTTGTAGACACGTAGTGATAGTGGTTATACTGACAAGTTTAGGGAAAATAATAAGGATTTGAGCCAGAGACAACGTAGTTGACTTAGCATAGGAGGTAAACATCGACGTATTTCTACTACTCGAGAACAACGTGGATATAAACAAGGAGGATCAACAACGTATATATAAACAACAAATACTGAGTAAAAAAAGGAGAAGAAACTGTCTAAAGATATAATGTATGAAAACTATGCTGAGAAAGCAGGATTCAGTGTTAGGCTGTCAACACAAAATACTCTGAAAAGCGGTATTGTAGAAAGGAAGTATTTGGTTTGCAACAAAGAGGGATTGCCAAAAGGTGTTAATAAGGATACTATGAGTGAAGAGACTAGTGAAACGCAGATTAGAACGTCAAGTATATCAAGGACTGGATGTATGGCCAGGGTTAAATTCAAGCTCAATTCGGATCATACAAAATATGAACTGTACGATTTTGAAGAAAACCATAATCATACATTCATTCCCGTAGTCTATAGAAATCTGTCAAAGAAGAGGAAAAAAATGAGTCATAAACAACAAATATATATGCAACAACTAGGAGGAACAAATATAGGTGCAACAAGAGCTCATCATCTTTATGCAGCTACAAATGGAGGATACGATTCAGTTGATGCAACAGAGACCGAGTTTAGGAATAATAAAAGGGATTTGAACAGTCATATTGGTGATAGTGATGCACAGATGTTGATTACAAAGATGGAAAACAGGAAAAAACATATTGCAAATTTCTCTTTTGAACATGCTGTTGAAAACAGCGAGTTGACTGCACTGTTTTGGGCGGATGAGATGGCAAAGTATAATTACAGAGAATTTGGAGACACTATATCTTTTGACGCAACTTTCAGAACAAATAAGTATGTTCTCTTTCAGTTTAATTTATTAATTTTTTTTTAAAGAAACTTTCACATGTGAAAAAAATGTTTAAATGGCTTTAGTAGCTGAAGCTAAAGTAATTTTCACATGTGAAAAAAATAAGTATCTAATTCAAGTTTTTGTTCGATTTTAGTTTGTAGTAGATAATATTCACATGTGTTGTAAAAATAAAACTAATTTATAAAATATATATTTCACTTGTGAAAAAAAGTACTGATAAATTTATTTTTTGTAGATATAAAATGGTATTTGTACCTTTTACGGGCATTGACAACCACAGAAAGTGTGTCACATTTGGTGCGGGAATGCTATCTAATGAAACGACAAAGTCATACATTTGTTTGCTCAGATGTTTTCTAAAAGCCTTTTCGAAGCAACCAAGATTAGTAGTAACTGATCAAGATCCTGCTATGAGATAAGCTGTTGCTACGGTGTTTAAAGAGTCAAAACACAGGCTTTGTATGTGGCACATAACAAACAAGCTTCCATTTAAGGTAAGACATTAAATTGAATTGTGAAAATTATTTTTAAAGTTATAAGTGAAGTAAGACTGGCTATAATTATTTTATGAATTTATTGATTATGAAATTTTCACATGTGAAAACAATCAGAAAAAATATTACTTTTTTAATGTTTCAAATGCAATTTTCACATGTGAAAAATATTTTTGAATGATATTTTCACAATAATCTATAAAGATATAAAGTATTTTCACAAGTGAAAAAATTCATTTAAGAATTATATTTTGATACAATTAGACGATTTTTGTTTTTGTTATCACAAAATAAAATTTATTTTTTATAGATTATTGTGCTTTGTTTTTAACATAGGTTATAAAAAAAACTGTAATTTTCAGATTTGCAAAACCATTCTAGACAATGGTACTTTTAGAAGAAGGTTGCACCGCTTAGTTTGGAGTCTGTATGTAGATCCAGAAGAATTTGTGGGAAAATGGTTGTCGTTGATTAATGAATTTAACCTGCAAGAAAACAAATGGTTATCAGATATGTTTGAAATAAGAGAGAGATGGATTCCAGCTTACTTCAAAGATGTTGAATTGTGTGGGCAAATGAGAACTACATCTAGATCAGAGAGTGAGAATTCGTTTTTCTCAAACTTTACTTCCAGTGGATCAACACTGTTAAACTTCATGATGGGCTTTGAATCTGCTATGGAAAGACAAAGGCATATACAAGAAGTTTTAGATGATCAAACAATTCAAAAAGTTCCAAGATACAAGACTAAATTGGCAATAGAACGTCATGCTGCAAAGATCTACACAAGGACAATTTTTTTGCTGATTCAAGATGAAATAAATTCTGCTGTTTATAATTGTCATCAAGTGTCAGAAGTTATTCAAGATGGCATAGAAGTTCTGACAATAAAAGAACTTAGAGAAATAATGCCTAGAAAATCAAAGAAGAAATATAATTTTGAAGAAACTGAAGTTCAAAACAGAAGGGATGGGACAAAAAAAGAGCTACGTTTCAAGGTATTTTCTCTTCTTAAAAGTTCTATGAATTACAACATATTGAGTTATTGTTTGTGCATTGGATAATTATTGATTGGTCTATAAATTTACTTTATTTTGTGATATGTTTGATTTCTGCACATAATTTAATGATATGTTTCACATGTGAAAAATCTATCAACAGATATTATTAGTTGTTTAGAAGGTTATAGCTTGCTTAGTTTGAATAACTAATTGTTGATTTTGATTATATTTGCTGATGATATTGATTTGAGTTTTGTATATAAATAATTTGATTTAGTTTATAAATTATCTTTTTCACATGTGAAAATTCTATAAACACCTAATTTTTTAATCTATTTTATGATTATGTAGGTGTCAACTAATGTGTCAGATGGGACGATGGTATGTTCATGCATGAACTTTGCAAGATTTGGATTCTTGTGCAGGCATGTATTTTGTGTAATGAAAGGAAAAGGAATTGAAGTTATTCCGGATAAATACATATTACGGCGATGGAAGAGAGACATATTGCCACCAGATATTCGGAAAAAGAAACATTTGTGGGGTTCAGATGCTGAAAAAATTATGGATCTTTCAACTACAGCTTATTCTGCAGTAGACTATTGCCTTAATATTTTGGCAAAAGATTTACCAAAGCTGACTGAATTTGTGGAAAGAATTAAAATTCTGAGGAGTGAAGTTGAAGAACCAAATCCAAAAGCTAAACCCTTGACTAAGAAGGAAATGTTTAACATTCAGCTTGGAGTAGAAAAGCCAGCAACCAATGATGTTCAGAATCCAACAAAATGTAAAAACAAAGGAGATCCTCCAGCTGGGCAAAGAATGAAGGGTGATTTGGAGAAAGTAAGAGAATATATAAAGAAGAGGAGAAGATATTGTAGAAAATGTCAAAAGATGAGAAGACATGACAGTAGGAACTGCAAAAGAAAAGAGAATGAAGTTGTGACAGATAGTGATTCAACAGTGCACAGTGATTGATAATAAAAATGATTTGCAGATTACACGACATTACGAAATGGATATGTTAGTACATTTTTTTACGTTTTTGATATGATACTTTGAAGATACAGTGTCAATGTATAGATTTGAGAATTAATGAAGATATTATATGAATGGTTTTCTAAAGTTTTATAAACAGTGGTTTCTTGAGACAATTACTATTACTCTATATTTATTTTCACTTGTGAAAAACAAAATTAATGTTTTCCAACTCAACAATGATTCCACCAAAAAGGACTAGCTCAAATTCATGTTGTAATAGTACATTGTTGCTAATGTAATAGTTCTTGCTGGTATAGTAGTTATACGGTTTTACATATTTGCTTCTGATGTACTAGTTTTGGTTTCTGCTGTCTAGTATATAAGTCCTGCTGGTATAGTAGTTATATCGTTTCTGCTGTTAATGCAGACTGGTTTTTGCTATGTATTATATAGTTCTTGCTATGTGTTATATAGTATGTATACGGTTTTACATATTTGCTTCTGATGTAAATATGCATTTAATCTTATCTCTGTCAATTTACTTTCAAATATGCATTTACTGGTCTTCTTTGGTATAATTTTATTTCAAACAATAAATTTACCATAACTTTAAAAAGAATAATAATAAAAAATAACATGCAACATTAAATTTTTAAAAGTTAAAAAGATAAACATATTGTCAAACAAATGTCTACAACAATAATAGCATCTAAAAGCATGATGAAACCTTGAACAATCTGTTTAAGTTTAGATAATCTAACTTTCAAAACATTTTGAACCCAGAAATCTAATTTTCAGATCAACTCAGAAACCTAATCTTTTTCCTCTATTTTCAACGGCTACTTCAATAAGTTGTTTCCTTACTGATTTTTCAATTGTAGAATACTTTGCAACTTCTTTAAGGAAATTATTCCTGCATTTATTATTATCTGCCAAAATTATCCTTGCAGCAAACTTTGATCTGTTAGAAAGGAAATAGCAATAGTTAAAATCAATAAAAAGCTGAAAATATTATCTGCCAAAATATCACATGTGAAAAATTAAATAATAATTTAAAAAGTGAAAATATCATTCAAAAAACTGTATGAACACTTTTTAATCTTATAAAAAATAAAAATATCATTCAATCATTTTTTATTTCGTATGAACTGACTAACCTGAGCATGTGAAGTTGCTTGGTCTGTTCCTTACTTTCTTTAAAAAGACCGTATTCCCATTTACTCTCAGATTCTCCGAAATACATATTCATATGCGACATCAAAAAAACTCCATCATCAAAAAAATTATCCACAGTTCTCCACTTCATTTTAAGTCTTTCAGCAGTAACTTTTTGAAATGAAAATCCAATATTTGGTGTATTGTATATGCTGTGAAATTTTTCAAACATTTTTATCTGCAAAATAAAAAATAAATAAAATAAACATAAATTTTTAAAAAAAAAAAGAAAAAAAAATTATACATATTTAAATTTTTTCTCACCAAAAGTTCTGGAACTGAACAATATTTGCTCTCATTTTCTTCATCCACCATTGAATTGTCGATAATTACAACTTTTCGTTTCTTTATATCAAAGCAAATCAAAAAGAAGTGGTCTACACAGCATATAGGAAAGAATATCTGATTCAAAAAATATATATATAATATCAATTAAAAATACATATAATATTAGAAAATGAATATTTAATAAAAACTAATAGAAAAATAAATAGCCATTACCAGATTGAAGTTTTCAGCTGCTAAAGTCCTTTTTATTTGGTAATCAGTCCTAAGAACAGTATCTTCAAAAAACTTATACTTCTCAAAATATGATGTAGAAATATCAACTATTCCCTTTCGTCTGAATAACAAATTAAAGATAATACTCATTAATTGCACTTTATAGATAAGACTGAACAACAATATTCTCATAATTAGTCTTTTACAAAAAACAAAAATCATTCATATTTTATTTCTTTCACAAGTGAAATAAAAATCAACAATTAAATCAACAATGAAAAATATTGATTTATGCAACTAACTCATAACTAGATAATTTTCTTCACAAGTTAAAATATTTATTCTAAAATTAAATAATCATCTATAAATCAACACTGATAACAAATAATCAAAAACTGATATACAAATATTCTCATAAACTATGATTTACACAACTAACTCATTCTTAGATGATTTTCTTCACAAGTGAAAATATTGTTTCTAAACTTAAAAAATCACCTCTAAATCAACACTGAATAACAAATAATCAAAACTGAGGTACAAATATTCTCATAATCTATGATTTTCACAACTAACTCATTCCTATATTATTTTCTGCATAAATGAAAATATTGATTCTAATAATCTATGATTTAGGCAAGTTAGTCATTCCTATATTATTTTCTTCACAAGTGAAAAGTATTGAAGAACAAGTAATCAAAATTAAAAAAACACTTACAACAATTGGTTTGAAAAAGTATCTAGATGGACTATCGGGGGATTTGTAACGCTCCATGAAGTTCAACATATCCGACCATCCTTCAATAACACTTTCTTCTACTTTCAGCCCAGGAGATGATGACTCTAGTGAAAATCGAAGTAACAAAGTCTTGGATGAACTAGAATCATATACCAAATCACTGCAAAAATATATATATATATATATCATTTTTTAAATTTTTAACAAATTTCACAAGTAAAAAAGATATAAATATAAAAATTACACTGGATTAGTCTCATCAATCGCCATAAAAATCGTATCAGCCACTCTTTCTTCTGAAGCTTTTATTGGAATAATTGGACAAATCTTCCTGATTTTGTACGGTGATCTTGCATGAACAGGAACACCAACATCTCGTCTTGGATTTTGCCTAATAGGTGTTTCATTGATCACTGGCTTTCTATCTTCAATTTCATCTTTATCGAACTCAAATTCAGGACCCAAAGAAAAAGATGGTTTGTCGACCAAACTATGTTGTGGATAAGGGGATGAAACAAAAAACGGATTTCTAAAACATGACGACCATGACAAAAGTTTTACTTTCTTTTCTTCTTCAAAATTATTCTCATTTAGATTAAATGTTTTTGGAGTCCCAAAAATCCTAATGTCAATGTATTTAGCAAATGTAACCTTCTTTGGACTTTTATCTGGAGAAAAAATAATATTCTTTTCCACTTCTTTTAAAATATCCGAAACCCCAAACATCTCAGAATCAATATGACTTTCTTCAGTAGGTTGCTTCAACTCATCTTGATTTAACAGTTTATCTACTTCATTATTTAATGTTTGCAAACAATCAGTCAGTTGCTTATCACCAGTTTCTATTAAAGGAACTTGAAACGTTTGAAAACAAATGTTATCATCTCTTTCCAAATCATTGACCATGTCTTCAACTGGTTCTTCATTTTGGTGATTGCACTCTCCAGTGTTATCATCTCTTTCCACATCATTGACTATGTCTTCAACTGGTTCTTCATTTTGATGACTGCACTCTCCAGTTTCATAATACTCTATTTCATTTGTCCAGCAATCATCAACATTTGTTCCATAATTTCTTAAGTCATCTATCCAGTTATCATCATCAACTTCAAACCCATCAATATCTTTTTCCTTACCAGATTGATTAGCATATCTAATAACACTTCTTGACATATCTTCTCCATATAGATCAATATTTCTAATACAAAGGTTGAACTTAGCTTTTATCTTTTTCAACCTTTCATTATCTGGATTATCATAAAACCAGGAGGTAAACTGGTATTCCAAATCAGAAACAACTGTTTCGAGCAAATCAACTTTATGATCAAGTTTATCCAATTCTGAGTCCAACTGTTTAAAAAATTAAAAAAATATATATAACGAATAACAAAACAAATTCTACTAATTAAGATAGTACAAATAAAATTAAACTAAATTGTAATAGTACATTGATGCTGATGTAGTAGCTTTTGTTCCTGCTGTCAGGTTTATAGTTGTTGCTGGTATAGTACTTATATGGTTTCTGTTGTTAATGCAGACTGGTTCCTATTGTTAGTTTTCTTTCTTCTGATATTAGAAAATATTTTGGAATTTAATCTAGAAAAATATTAATTAAAATTTAAAGTTTGTCAAACACCCTTCACATGTGAAGAAAAGAATATGTATCTTCACATGTGAAGAAAGGATGTCAAACATCCTTCACATGTGAAGAAAGAATATGTAACTTCACATGTGAATATTAGCTACTACTACATTGATTAAAAAATACCAAAAAAACAAAATATTTTCAATACGATCAACTCATGTTTATAGGTGATCTTAACATCAATGTATGCTATTACAATTTTATTTTTTCAATTATAAAATAATACCTTTCTTTTTATTTTTTCAATTATAAAATAATACCTTTCTTTTTGTAGAATCGCTGTCATTGAAATCATCTTGATTTATATCAACAATCCCAAATCCGCCATTCTGAATTTCAAAAATTTGCCTCTTTTTAATCAAATCAGTACTCCAAAATTTGATTGCTGGAATTTCATGAGGTACATGTACTATATCACATTTTGTTGAATGCACATAAATAAGCTGCAAAAATAGAACAAGAATAATTAGTTTCAAAAAAAATAATAATAATAAAATAAATCACATGTGAAAAACTGATATAAAGTATAAAATAGATTCTATTTATATTTTTCACATGTGAAAAACTGATATAAAGTATAAATTAAATTATAAAAAAATTATAATGTATTGATATGAACACTTACAGTAAGTGCTGTCAGAGGTCCACAATAGTAGATACTAGGATCATCCCTCACCCAAGTTTCTTTGCTGACATTCAAGCTGTCGAAAACATATTTGCACCAATCAATACATTCGATTCTTGTATCTTCATGTATATAATTCAAAATTTGTTGAGGTCTGCATTGCCCACCCATTCCTCCTAATCCAAAAAAATTTGAGAATAAAACCAGCATGTTCAAACGGAATAAAATTCCTTCAACTTTAGACGTCTCAACCACTTCAGCAACCTTCTTAGGTGTTGGATTCCTAACAGCAAATTGCCTAAACCATCTTTCACTTAAATCTCCTCCCCTTTCCTTAGGCAAGTCATGAATATCTATACCTCCAACAGGAACACCCAAAACAGCGTGAATTAAGTCAGGTGTTATTAGAATATCATTATTCTTAAGCTTAAGCTTCATCTCGCTAGGAATAAAGTTGTCAACAACAAAATGACCTATTTTAACCGGGATTTCTTCCATCGCCATTTCATAAAGTGATCCAAACCCCATATCTATCAATTCTTTTCTTTGAGATAATGTAAGTTTCTTCATCAAATTGTACATAACTTTTGGAGAACCCCTAGTTCTAATAGACAACCATTCATCTTCATCCAAACAATTTTCTTCACCACAAACTTTAATCTTCTTCTTAACCTTGTTAACTTCAACCTTGTTAACTTCAACTTGCAGCTCAATCTGCTCAAGAAAATCTTCATCAAGAACTTTGTACTTTTTTGAAACATTGTTCCTCCTCTTTCTCTTTTTAGATTTATCACTTTTTTTATCATCTTCATCTTCCTCCTCTGAATTACAAGAAATTCTCCTATATGAAACAATCTTAGCAGCTTTTAATTTCTCATTACTAAACAGATCTTTTAAATCAAATGCTTGGAGTGGTTTTCTTCCAGATCCCACTAAATCAGAGTTGTTTTCCTTCTTTTTTCCAGAATCTTCTGAAAATAGTTTTCTGCTTGCTTTAGAATTAGATGTTTTAGTCTTTCCCTTTCTTCTAATACTACTTTGGAAAATCAAATCCTTAGCTGATAGATAAACACAATTCAACAGTTTAGTCTCTAGTATAATAAATAATTCATAAAAATGTAAAAATGGTTTTTTTTCAAATGTGAAAATTTTTAAATGAAATTTTTCAAAACATATAAACGATTATTTAATCAACTAATATACAACAAATAGTAATAAAAATAATCTCATTATCGGAAAATCAAATCCTTAGCTGATAGATAATCAGTCTCTAGTATAATAAATGATTTATAAAAATGTACAAAAAAATGTTTTTTCACATGTGAAAATTTTTAAATGGAATTTTTCTAAAAATATTAATGATTATTCAATAATAGACTCTGTATAAACTATCAACATAAACACAGAAGTCAGATTCCAAGTCTCCAAAGCTACACACACTACTTCGGAAAATAAAATCCTTAGCTGATAGATAAACAAAATTCAACAGTTTAGTCTCTAGTATAATAAATGATTAATAAAAATGTACAAATGATTTTTTTTCACATGTGAAAATTTTTAAACAATCAGCAGAAACACAGAAGTCAGAATCCAAGTCTCCAAAACTACACACACAAAATAATTTTTTAAACCGCTCTTTTTGAAACTAAGTAATTGCTAGATATAGTTAAATATTGTTACCAAAAAAGCAAACACAATTACTATATTAAACAATTTTAAAATATCATAATGTAATCAAAAAAGCAATAAAAGCCAATTAACGCCAATTTGCATCCATATCATAACTATCGTCGACTTATATATTCATAAAAAACTAAACTAGCACCAGATCAACACAAAATGTAAATCTAACATAATTCCGTCATATTCAATAAAATCATTCTAATAGTACTAATATTTAAATTTTAACAACACAAATTACAATCACACAACTAATATCTAACATATACAAACATAATTTAGTCAGATCTAAATAATATTTATATTTTACAATCACACAACTAATAAAAGATATACGAACACAAAATATAGTCAGATCTCAAAATAAAATACTAATTCAGTCAGATCTAAAAATAAAATACATTAAATAATCAGTTAAATGTTTATACATAAACAGGTAAAAAATATTAAGGTAATAAATATTATAAAATTACCTTTAACACTTTTAGGTTTCATCTTCTTCAGAGATTATAAACGTCTGTTGAATTTCTCTTCTAGCACACAATCTGATAAATAGACTGATTTTAATAAGAAATTGATATATTTATTATCATAACAATATAACATACCTATGATAGATTTATCGTCTGCGAGTTTGGAAGAGTGTGTAGAAGAGAGTGTATAAAATAAGAGACAGAGAGTGTGTAGAAGATATTTATCTAAATCCTAATTCATCTGAATAAAATAAGAGAGAGAGAGTTTGAAAGGTGGTTATTGTGAAATATAAAATATGGAATAAAATAAGAGAGAGAGAGAGTGTATAGAAGATATTTATCTAAATTATAATTCAACGTCAACAAACTTTGTCGTTTTGGGCCATGGGCTCATTTAGGACTGGTAATAAGATATAAAATTATTTGTCCAACAAAACTAAAGCCCCAAATAGTTTTGAATGTTATACACTGTTGAAATAAAATCATATTTTAGGACCCGTGAACCGAATTGAATATCATATTTTGTTTCCATTTGAATTTTCAAGTCCGATGTTAGAAATTTAAGAAGAGAAAATACCTTGAAAATTAGACTTATAGAAAAACATATAATATGGTGTTTACTCTTCAATTTCAAAAAAATAGCAATTGAGTTTCAAGAATTGTGGTTGTAAGTGGTGAATTACTTTCAGTTTTATTTGATGAATATTCAACGCCGTCTTCAGTCAGTCCTGGCCCTTTTAAGGATTCTCGCCCTTATTTGGTGGAGTTTGAAATAGTTGTTTTCGTGTTTCTTTTAATAGATAGTAAAATGTCTTGTTGGTAGTATATCATGAAAGTGTTTAATAGATTGTAAAATGTGAACTTGACTGCTACAAAGCTTTTTACATTGTTTTTTACAGGTTGTTTGAAGATATCAAAAACATATGCCGTACTGTATTAATAAAAACCTAATATATGAATACCATCAACATAACATAATTAAAAACATAAAATGTTCACCTAAAACATACACCAGAATATACTACATAGAATACCACATGATGTTCTAAAAAGTCATATAATCTTAATTATCCACAACATTACATAATTTCAACACATAAAACTTCAGTTATCCATATCATGCTTACAAACATGCAATATGGGGACCTGAAATTGCCTTCCTTCTTCATGATGAGGAATGATCTGAACAATCTTCACCTAAAAAACATAATATATATATATATATATATATATATATATATATATATATATATATATATATATTTAATAATTTAATAAAATATTTTAGTATATTTTTACTTGAAAAGTTCAACTTTTAGAATATTTTCTCATTTAAAAAAATAAAATATTTTAAAGTTTTTGAATATTTTCACTTATGAAAAATTCAATATTGATGAAAGTTTTACTCACATAATTTGTTTAAAATAAACATACAAAGGTATAAGCTAACCTGATGAAATTAAAATAACCTCCTTATCATCATTGACGTCCTTATCATCATCAGTTATTTCAACTGTTTAATTAAAGTATAAGTTAATTCACCTTTTATCATTATAAATGCTTAAGAATTAAAAAAAAAATGTATACTAATTTACCTGTTTCTTCTACATTATTACAATATCGAAAACCTGGAAGAGTGTATTCACTGACTGAAAAATTCAAACATTTTTGGGAAATTAAATAGAATGATAATAGTGGCCTTACATAAGATAATATAATAATCTATTGATTTAAAATATTTTCTTACCTTTACGGAAGTGCTGTTTAGAAGCTTCAGCATACTTTGAAACATCACACTCAATTGTTTCCCATTTATTTAAATAAAAAAAAGATGAGGTCTATGCCATTTGTCTTTCAGGTTTAACTATAAAAATAAATATAACTTCAGTAGAATAATATAATAAAAATATATAAATTAAAGTAAAGATAAAATACCATAATCATTGCATTCAATGGCTTTAGAAGTAGCATTTACAATAACAATAATATATCATGTCAATTATAATTTTTTTTTTGATTAAAATATGAATATTATTTAATATACAAAGATTTGAATGACTTTTTCACATGTGAAAAAAAAGTATTTAAAATCAAAACTTAAGTATCTTTAATTTTTCAAACTAACTAAAGAACTATATATTAAACTACAAATTATGTTCTAAAAAAAAGAAAGAAAAAAAAATTATATAAATAGATTTGATAAAAGCTAAGTCCAATAAACCAAATTTAAATACAAAATATTAGAATGTATTTTGAATAGTAAATAAAACGTTTCAAAAAAACACAATACTAGCTTTTCAAATTTGAATTTTACCCTTACATCTCCTTGCCATTTGACTATCAGGTTTAACTATAAAAACAAATACAATTTCAGAAGAATAATATAAAAAAATATATATAAAGTAAAGTAAAAATAACATACCATAATCACTAGATTGATTAGTTTTAGAAGTAGCATCTACAATAACAAATAATATATACTGTTAATTATATTGTTTTTTGATTAAAATATAAATATTATTTTATCATACAAATATTTGCAATGAATTTTTCACATGTGTAAAAAAAATTACACTAAAAAATGAAGTATCATTAAGTTTTTAAAATTAACTAAAGATGTACATATTAAACAAAAAATTCTGTACTGAAAAAAAATACATCATTTTAATCAACAGACTACATAAAACCCAAGTCAAATAATAAAAAAATGTATTGATAATCATAAAAAAAAAAAAAAAAAAAAAAAAAAAAAAAAAAAAAAAAAAAAAATCTAAACTATCATAGAACAACGAACGAGAAAAAACACAAAAAAACAAACCTTTTGAAGCCATTAACAACCAACTTTTATCTAAACTATCACCTGATAATAACAAAACAAAGAATTAAAATATTAATGATAGATGTAATATAATAAACAAACAAGGTATAGTCTGAATAAATAAATAAAAATATATAATTATAGAGGCGGCTTTACAGTTGAAAATGAAAATGAAGAAGAAACAAACTAGGGTTTCATCTTATGTTATAATGCCAATATAATAAAAATATTTTTACGGGCTGGGCTTTGATGGGCTGAAAAAGTTATTTATTATAAAAACACACTACTTAAGTCCATAATAGATTAATTTTAACTTTCAATTTAATACTATCATTTCATGAAAATATTTTACATTTTTATTTATAATTTATTATATTTTTATAAAAATATTTCATAATATTTCAACTTTTTGAATATTTTAAATATTTCAAAGTTTGATAAATATTAAATATTTCAAAGTTTGAGATAATTTTCACATGTGAAAAGTTCATTATAGATAAAAATATAATTTTTTTTATTATCTAAGCATTACTGTTTGTTATATAAAATATAGATCAAATTAAAAAGATTGCTACATAGCTTCATCAGCAATAAAAAGTATTGTACATAGCCATCTCCTAAGCTTTAACAATGTCTACACCCATGCCTATATGATGTGGTGATTATGAGCAAAGCAGGATAACAATCAGCAGGAACTTCCAACTTCAATTCTAGCATTTTCTGCATAATCTTTACAGATACAACATACTTTACAGATAGAGGTTACTTGACATTTCATAATATTTCAACTTCAGTTCTAGCATTTTCTGCATAATCTTTATAAGCTAAATTTATTAAAAATATATGCTGCTGTTAACTATAAAACAATAAAAATATAACCTTATGTAAAAAATTATATGCTGTAATCTATAAATGTAATTTGAAACATTTTGGCCAATATATCGAAATCATTTTTCCTCTAAGCTTCAATCATTTTTTTCTCGTACATCCCTATTAGCAATAGCATATAGAATCATCTTCCTCCTTTCATCTTCTGATTTATCCTCAAATTCTTGAACCAACTTCAAAAACTTATTCTTTAACAAATTCAGGTCAGACAATAAAATCTTCGCAGCAAATCTTGATCGCAATAAATTCAGTTGTGTACTTTGTTTTTGAGACTCCAAAGAAAGACCACAATCCCAATTTTTTAAACCGTTATAAATTTCCATATGAAGCATTAAAAAAACACCACAATCCACATGATTATTCTTCGTCCTCCATTTCATTTGCATCCTTGATGGGTTTGTATTTCTAATATCTTCAGACTTTGGATGTTTAACGTGATCTAAATAGGCAACAACAACTTTTTTCTACAAAACAAATTAATAAGAAAAGAAAAAAAAATTATTACGAATTATTATAAGAACATATATAAAAACAGATGGGACGATAGTAGAATAACGCTAGTGATGAGCAGTATTTAATGATTGCTAGGAAATCTGATAAGGATTGGTGTAAACAAACGGCTAATGTTTCCATCTAAAATTTCCCATGTGAATAAAAGGGAGAAATATACTTACAATTTCTTCAGGAATGCCATAATATCTTTTACTGAAAGTAGGTCCATTGGCACTATTGTCTATAACTTTAAACGAACCATTTCTGAAATCAACACATATAAGATACATGTGTCCTTTATGACAAACAGGGAAGAAAAGCTGCAATAAAAATAAAAGCAGCTTAAAAAATTTGTTAAATTTACACATCAACTATACATTAGTTACTGAATTTTAAAAAAATTTAAAAACATACCATATCAAAAGTTTTCAATGACATAAGATGCTTTTCATCATTTCTAAAACTTTCTTTAATTCTTTTTGTGAACACTTGTAATTTCTCCTGATCAGTATGCTTTTCAATAAAGTATGATGGATTCTGCATAATAAATAATAAAATTATTGTTTTTAAATATGATAAATACTATAAATATATATAGTAATATATAACAAAATTACTTACTATTACAGAGATTTTAAAGAAAAATCTGGATGGTAACGTATCATCTTCTTTATATAATTCCAAAACGTTGAGAATCTCTGACCATATATCGATGACATTCGTTGACAATTCCAAACTTGGGGTTAATGTTTCCATATCAATATGATTTAAACAATGGCCACTTTCACTTTTAAATATTGGTTCCCTGTAATATTTGAAAAAAAAATAAATAAGATTAGCATATAGTCAATATTTAATATATAAAAAAGAAATTTGAAATATTAATGTTTTTTTAAAATAAAGTTACCATTTAGGCGTTGTCATTGCAAATAATGTATTAGCAACAATTTGCTCATCTTCTGAAAGAGGATTTTTAGGGTTTACAGGTTTATACTGAAAAGGAGAAAGACGATCTGGTCCATCATATATATCAACATCAGCATAATTTAAATCATCCACAGAAAATCCAAAATCTGCCAAAAAATATATAATAAAAAATAATATTAATTTTTATAAACATTATTAATGTAAAAAAAATAAAAACTAAAAAAAAACTTAAATTGATATTTTTTCACATGTGAAAAATACTATAAATTGTGATAAAATTAAAAAATTATATGTTTTTTCACATGTGAAAAATAAAAATTGTAAAAAATAATATAATTGAAAATTGTAAAAATAATATAATTGAAATATGCAAAAAAATAATAATTGAAAATTAAAAAAAAAAAGGTTTTAATAATAAATATTATTACAAACCATAATAATTCACAAATCATCAAGTTTTAGAATAAACTAAACCTTGATCATCTACCAGAAAATCTGAAACTTGTATTTGAGAATCTAAATCTTCATCCAGTTGTTCTTTGTTTTCAAATACATCTAAAACTTCTTCTCTTTCAGCTTTACTCTTTTTTGAGGGATCTTCTTTGGAAGTAGTAGAATTATTTTGAGGTTCAACTTGAATGTTTTCATTGCTAATTTCATCTTTATCTTCTGCTTCTTTTGATGAATCTTGAACATCTACAGTTTTAGATTGAATCACTCCCAATTCTTCAATCATTCCCAAAATTTCTGCACATTCAGTTTCTCCACCTCTTTGATAATCATGAATCTTCAAATCTTTATTAGGTTGTTTTTCAGGAACATTTTCAACATTAACAGCTGTCATTTCTTCTACACAATCAATCACCGGTAAATCTTGCTCACCAACAGATTTTAAAACTTTTTCAAATTCAGTTTTACTTCTTTTTGGCGGATATTCTTCATGTTCAGGTTCAGGTTCAGGTTCACAATCAGAATCTTTTTCTTGTTCAGGTTCAGGTTCAGGTTCATGAATCTTAAAATCTTTATTAGGTTGTTTTTCAGGAACATTTTCAACATTAACAGCTGTCATTTCTTCTACACAATCAATCACTGGTAAATCTTGCTCACCAACAGATTCTAAAACTTTTTCACATTCATTTTTACTTCTTTTTGGCGGATATTCTTCAAGTTCATGTTCAGGTTCAGGTTCAGGTTCAGGTTCAGGTTCAGAATCTTTTGCTTGTTCAGGTTCATGAATCTTCAAATCTTTATTAGGTTGTTTTCCATGAACATTTTCAACATTAACAGTTGTCATTTCTTCTACACAATCAATCACTGGTAAATCTTGCTCACCAACAGATTCTAAAACTTTTTCACATTCAGATTTATTGCTTTTTGGCGGATATTCTTCAGGTTCAGGTTCAGGTTCAGGTTCAGGTCCAGCTTGTGTGTCTTCTTGGATTTTTTTATGATGGAATATCTCAAAGCAGTGATCATCTCCCTAATAATTAAAAAATTAGCATTAATAAAAATTTAAAGATAATTTCACATGTGAAAAATATAAGTTATTAAAAAAATAAAGCAAGAAAAAATAGTTTTCACATGTGACAGAATTTACTTTCCTTACATCAGATGGATTTAAATTTTACCTGACTTTCATCATCTGAATTAACTGATGTTTCATTCATTGAAATATCATGATCTCCCATAATCCCTTTCCCTTTCCCTTTCTCTACCAAATCATCATCTTCCTCTGCCAAATCAGCAAAATCCTAAAAAATCAAAGATTGTGTTTGTTAACCATGAAGGTATGGAAGATACTAATTTGATTACTTAAAGGTTCTAACTTCTAACTTCTAACTGAAGGAAATATAACATAGCCTATCAGATGTCATAGTTTTTGAGAGATTCAGTTCCCAAGTTTCTGCTGATAGAACTTCCTTTGCTGCTGGTAGTGATAAGATGCATAAAAAGTTAAAATGTTTGCATATACAGTTACTTCTTTAGAGACACCTGAGGTTTCTACTCAAGATATCTCTTCGCCTATTAGGGTTGGTCTAATTCTTTGAGGTGATTTAAAAGTATTGTTTTCCTTTGACGACATTATAAAATATATTAAAGAAAAAAATACCTTTGACTCTAATCCACAAAAATCGTCTTGTTTCGGTAGTAATCCAAAACCTCCAGCCTCGATTTCTAATTTCTCTCTATACTTCATTTGAATTGTCTTCCATTCTTTAATTACTGGCCTTTGACGAGAAACAGGAAAACGATCACATCTTGTTGAATCAAGATATAAGAGCTACAAATTAAAAAATTTGCGTAAATAATAAATTCAAATAAGTGAAATAAGCAATAAATGAATTTATATGTAATGAGTGATTACTTACAGTCATAAATGTAATTGGACCTGTGAAGTAGTGATTGGACCTGTAATTCCACTTTTTTATGCTTGGAGCCAAACAATCTATTATATATTTACACCAATTTACACTTTCAACTTTCTCAAGGACATCATCATTTATACTCTTCAAAATATTCAAATTACATGCTCCTTGCGTATCACACATCCCCATTGTATTTGCAAAGAGTATCAAAAAATTCATTTTAAACAACTTCCCACAATCATTTGTTGAAACTATAACATCCGTTATATCATTCGGTCTGATGTCATTCTTCCTTGACTTAAAAGAAAATTGATTTAACCATTCTTGGATAAAAGGATCATCTGTCTTTCTTTCATTCAAGGAATCTAATGAAATTCTTCCTATAGGAATACCAAGAACTTCATGTACCTTACTTTCTGTAACATCTATATAACCATTACTTAATGGTAATTTCATTACTTCCAGATCTAACTTAGAAATAACATAATATCCTAAACATCCGGGGATATCGTGAATCATCATCTCAACAAAACCTCCAAAACCCATTTCTATCAAAACCTCTTGCCTTTTAGTATTTAAAATGCTTATTGCAGAAAACAGAGCAGTTGGTGTTGTCCTTGTTCTAATAGAAGGAATTTTATCATTATCTATTACTTTTCTTTTTTTTGTCTTTGGTTTAAAATGATCATCATTGTCCTTATTTTTCCTCTTTCTCTTACCAAAATCATCACCAGTAGTCTTTCTAGGTCTTCCCCTCTTACCAGCAGTTGAAGAATCAGTTCCTTTTCTTGCCTTATCTATAAAATAAAATAAAAAATATTAATAAAATATATTTTTCACTTGAGAAAAATTAACAATATGCATACTAAAAAATATTAGTTTTACTGTTTTCACATGTGAAAACTAGGCTGTCAACACAAAATAATCTAAAAAAGTGTTATTGTAGAAAGGAAATAGTTCTTTTTCAACAAAAGGAATAACCGAAAGATGTTAATAAGGATGTATGGCAAAATGTATGATAAAATGATATTAAAGATGTTAAAGTTATTTACCAGAATTATCACCAGCAGACTTTTTTGGTCTTCCTCTCTTACCAGCAGTTGACGAATGAGTACATTTTTTTGAATAGTCATTAGCGGAATCTGTACTAACAGAATTATCCAAATCTAAATCTGAATCTTCATCTGTAAAAAAATTATTTTATTTTTCAATATCAAGTACTAGAAAGAAACAGAATGTATGGAAAAGAGTGTGATAAAATTGAATGATGACAATAATAAAGAAGAATCATAGAATCAGATTTAGTTTTTTACCAGAATCATTACCAGTAATCTTTCTTGGTCTTCCCCTGTTACCAGCAGTAGAAGAATCAGTTCCTTTTCTTGCCTTATCTATAAAATATAAATAAAAAATATTAATAAAATATATTTTTCACTTGTGAAAAATTAACAATATGCATACTAAAAAATAAGAGTTATATTATTTTCACATGTGAAAAATAGGCTGTTAATAAGGATGTTGGCAAAATGTATCATAAAATAATATAATGGCTATGCTAAAACAGAATCATGGAATTAAATTAAAATTATTTACCAGAAATATCACCAGCAGACTTTTTTGGCCTTCCTCTCTTAGCAGCAGTTGAAGAATGAGTACATTTCTTTGCCTTATCTATAAAATAAAATAAAAACCATTTAAAAGAACAAAAATATCTATATTGAAATCAGAATCTTCATCTGAAAATAATAATAATAATAATAATAATAATAATAATAATAATAATAATAATAATTATAAAAAAAATTAAAAAAAAAATATATATATCTATTAAATTAAAATAAAATTATAGATTAAATTTATGTACCAGAATCTTCAGTAGCAGAATGTGTACTAACAACTGATGGAAAATTTCGGTCTTCTGTATAATCACTGGTTTTTTTTTGGTGTAGAACAAGCAACTGCATTAAAAAGGATATATAATTTTAAGTATCATGTAAATATTAAATACATTTAATAAAATGTTATTATAATTAATTTGAATTCAATAAAAAAAATACTTTAAAATAACAAAATTAGTTTATGTTAAATTACCTTTAACAACATTATCCAAATCTAAATCTGAATCTTCATCTGAAAAAAAAATTATTTTATTTTTAAATGTCAAGTATTACAAAGGACATAATGTATTGAAAAGTGTATGATAAAATGAAATGATGACAATATTAAAAGCAGAATCATTGAATTAGATTAAAAGTTTTTTACCAGAATTGTCACCAGTAGTCTTTCTAGGTCTTCCTCTCTTACCAACAGTTGCTTTTTTTGCCTTATCTATAAAATAAAATAAAAACTATTTATAAAATATATTTTTCACTTGTGAAAAATTAACAATATGCATACTAAAAAATATGAGTTATACTATTTTCACATGTGAAAACTATGCTAAAAAAAGCATGCTTTAGTGTTAGGCTGTCAAGACAAAATAATCTGAAAAAATGTTATTGTAGTATGGAAAGTTTTTGTAAAATAGAATCTTCACAAGTGATGAAAAAAATTTTGAAAAAACTTTTCAAAAAACTGTTTTTGATTGTGCTGATTTTAAGTTTCACTTTTATGTTTATCACATGTGAATAAAATTTATATTACCTTTAATGACATTATCCATATTGAAATCCGAATCTTCATCTGAAAAAAAAACATAACAAAAACATAACAAAAAAACAAAAACAAAATTTAAATCATAATAATGCAAATTTAAAAATAAAATAAAATTATAGACTAAATTTATGTACCAGAATCATCACTAACGGAATCTGTACTAACAGCATTATCAAAATCTAAATATGATTCTTCATCTGCAGAATAATTAATTAGTTTTATTTAACTTCTATAATCTATAGAAAACAGAAACTAAAATTAGATTAAAGTTTTTTACCAGAATCACCACTAGTAGATTTTCTTGTTGAATAAGTTCCTTTTTTTTCGTTATCTATAAAATAAATGCAAAGTATAAGCTTATAATAAAGAATTGGTGAATTTCATCAAAAAAAAAAAAAAAAAAAAAAAAAAAAAAAAAAAAAAAAAAATCAATAATGCAGGCGGCATTTGTCCAAAACTGTACTAGTACCAAATACTAACATATACTTATCCTAAAACCACAGTAAACACCATTCAAAAGCAAACAAAAACACAAACAAAGTAAAAATTCATTAAAACTAATCAATCTAAACATTTAGGCATAGACCTCAATTTCATCAGCTTAACAATCTCAAACAAACATAATCCAATCTCAAAAAACAAACATTAAAACAAAATACACTTTTATTCTACCTCCAAAAATACACATCTCCACAAAAAAAGAATAAAAAAACTAATCCCCGAATTTAACACAACAAAAAGTCAAAACTTATCTTAATCTAAAAACTTATTGCCAAACACCTAACATTATTGTACTCATATGTTGTTTTGAGAATTCAAATACTTAGCTATACTAAAAACTTATTGCCAAACACCCTTGTATGGATACTAATATATTCAAAAAACTATAAAAAATAAATAAATAAATAAATTGTTATTTCTATACTTTTAGAATAATCATTAAACAATAAATAAAATTATAATTATTAAAAAAATTACCATTAACAGTTGGTGTATATTTCTTCTTTCTAGCGATACTCTTTCTTCTTCTTCTCTCGTAACATAGAAATTCTGAACAACAATATATGATTAATAACAATAGATGATTAATAACAATAGAAATAATGTGTAAGAGGAAACTAACTTGGAACCGACGAATGTTGTTTTTCATCCATAATATTAGGGTTCAAAAATAAATTTGGGTTTTTGTCAAAAACCGATGATGATGGTGGTTTTGGGAATGATGGTGGTTTTGGAAATGGTGATTAAATATTGGTGTATCTGGATAATAAACTCTCTAGGATGGATTAAAATATCTGATTAATTTGTGTGAATTCTTTTTAATTCAGATTTGGATTCACTAAAGTGAGGGAAATGTACAAGTGAAGATATGTGATATACAAGTCTAGGGAGCGTAGGTGATTTTGATATTTGTTAACACGTGTGGTTTTATTTAAGTCACTTTGTACAAAGTGTATTTTTGGCTTGATCCAAAATCACTCAAACAAAGAGTATCCATAATTTCATATTTATACTTTTCTACCTCATAATTTCATATTTCCAAAGGATATCTTTACTATCTAAAATGGAAAAATAGTCAAAGAGGAAAAATGAAAACTTAGAATATTGAATATTGAAAGTCAATATTTTTTAAACCTTTTAAAATATCAAACATTGAAAGTGAAAAACATTGACAAAAGCTATTCATTTGGAAACAAGCTGGGCGTTTGGAAAGAAATGGCCTTTGGAAAGTATTCATTACCTTCCCTATTGGTGCAAAGGAGAATAACCTTGGAACATTGTTGGACAAAGAAATGGCCCTTTGGAAAGTATTCATTACATTCCCTATTAAAACTATGTTAGGAAACATAGTTGGAACATTGCTGAACAAAACTACAAGAAATCAAACACATATATTTCAAGGCGGGAAAAGGGAAAATTCAAATTGATTGCCTATTGCCTATCGAAAGAGGATATTTGATGATGATCCCGAGTTTAAAAAGATAGCGCAAGAGGTGGTGGTTAGTCTTCAGGTGAGTAACCGTTTTGTGCTACACAACTTTGCAATCTCTATAATTTGTTTCTTATTTCTTATTTGAAATAAATTATTGAATATAACATTAATAAGTAGATGATTTTTTTTTTATAAATGATTTTTGTTAAACAAGGGTATCTGATTATATTGTTTGAATCTTGAAAATGTCTATTAATTTTTCCTAGTTTAAGTGTAAAACTAAATAGTTAGTATACAGTGATGATAATTAGCGTGTACTTACCATCATTTAAAATAATCAATTAAGTTTAATACTTGAGAATACTACATCGACTACACTCGAAGCCAACTGATATACTTATTCGTCTCATGTTCAAACTTTTTCATTACCTCTTTTACAAAAAAATTTATAAAAATGAAATTGTGCAAATGGTCATTTATCAAGGTTAAGTTTCAATAAAATGTTTTTATATATTCTTCGATACATGTTAAGAATTTTTATTTGAGTTGAATTATCGCATATTACAACCTTTTGTAATTACATTATGATATTTTCATGTCATATTTTTAACGTTACACAAAAACACATACCACAATATATCGCATATTGTTAATTGTATGTTGCTAGAAACTTCCGTTGTGAAGCACGGGTCCTCGCCTAGTATTAAAATTTGTATATATTGATACCCTTCTAGTAAATTATAATTTATTGATTATTGAATATAAATTGCACGGGCATCATAAGTGTTTGATACCGTTTTTTTTTCGTGCTACGTTGTTGTTTGTGTTTTTTTTTTAATTATGGCTTTTTTTGTATTTTTTTAAACTATATGGATTTTTTTGGGACTTTCATATTAATTTGTTGACTAATAGTATTTGGTCCATTCGTTTTTGACCTACCTAATTTTTTATTACTACTCTCTCAATTGTCGATCATATAACCATGGCAGGGAAGCCAAACATTCAAGAACTCTTGGCGGCTTGTGGTTCCACTGACCTTGCCACTGCTTTTAAGTACCTCTTTAGCTATGAGGTGACTGAAGATTGGAGTTTGCTGAATCGTTTGGAAGAGGAGCGTGACCAGCTGGAGCGCAAGGTTCACAAAAGGGAGAGAACCGTTATGGAAACCTACGGGTATGGGCCTTTCATTGGGGAAGCTGTAGATGGTTTAAAAGGTTTGTTGGAATTGCAACGTGTTGATAGGGACACGTTGGTTGCTCTGTTGGCTCTTCTGGATGCGGTGCGTGATGGCATAGCAGTCAAGGAGAGGCAAATTGTGCTAATGGAGCAGAATGAGGGGATGTCTGATTAGTTTAAACTGTGGCTTTTGTTGGTGGGTTGTTTGCAACTTTTATTAGTTGGATTAGGCATGGTTGGTTAGTATTATTAGTAATGCTTTTATAAAGTTATGTACTGTGTCTTGATGGATGTACCTTTTAGTAGGGTACCATTTTGTTTTCTGTAGGATAATCCATCTGATGTAAGGAAACTATTGTAAGTTTGTCTATGGTAATGGAAAATCAGTATCTTTATCCTATATATGTATTATTCTTTTATCTATTTTTTGTGTAGTAAGGTGTTTGTAGTGGTTTAGACTGTGTTTCCAGGTTTCAGTTTTTCTATTCAATTGTTCACGACTCTGTGCGTATAAACTTTTCTATGATGCTTTTTGGGATAGGACTTTGTAGTGGCTTATACTGTTGGAAGTTGTTTGCGGATTGATTCGTTATTTTAGAAAAGGGCAGTTTTAAAATTTGTTTTCCCGATTAAGATTAAACAATCACTTGAGGACAAGTAATAATCAACCTTCCGGATGTCGTATTCCTAGGCGAGAGATGAATTGAATTTTATGTTTTTGTTTGTTCGTTTTAAACGATGCTTGATTATCGATTTGGTTTTTGTTTGGTTTTGTAGGCTAATTTTTAAAACTTTTTATACTAATTAATAAAGCAACTATTTTAAGAGAGATAAAAATTAAACTAATAGCAAATAATAAATAACGACTAATGATATATGATAAAAAGCTATGCTTGCCAAGTGTGGTGAAAAGTTCATTAAGTGTGGATTTTTCCTTAAATGCACTTATGTAATTAATACCCGTCGAAACAAATTATTTCCTCACAACATTGGCTTATATTGAAAACAATTATTTTTCGAGGTAAAAATTAGTAGACTTTAAATAATTAATTATCCCAACGGCTTTTGCCCGTTAAAATAACCAACTAATCAAATCATCGATTAATCCGGAAATTATTAATTAACAACCTTTAATTATCCGTTTAGAAAGTAGATTTTTCTCACAACGTTGGTTTATATTGAAAATCCTACTTTTTATCTAGATAAAATCTACTTGGTTAAATAGTTAAAATCCTTAACGGCTTTTGCCCGTTAAAGTTTCTAAAAATCAAACCAAGTAAACTAAAGGCTACCAATTAATAATCTCTAATATTCCACACTAAATTTCACAATTCACCAATCACTTAACAAGCATAATAAAAATCTACTCACTAATAGTCATAACTAAACCAACAAAGATAATAATAATAAGCTCAACAAACATCATTTTCTACAAGCTAAAAGAGAAAGTAAGGAAAATAGCACCCGATCTACAATACGAGACGAATAAAACCACCCGATTTTATAAACTTATCAAACCCTAAAGTTTACTTCTTTATAAGCTTTAATAAAACCAAATATTTAATAAAGTTTGTGACTTTATTAACTAATTTAGCTTATTAAGACTAAAAAGCTTTAAACTTTAGTTAATAAGTAAGCTTACAAAACCCTTAAGCTCCTCGCCTTAAGATGAAAATGATGAGAAACTAAGCAAGATCACAACTTTATCAAAGGTTAGAGAATAAGCAATATTATGGATCAAATAAGCTATGAAAAAGCTTATTGATCTAAAAAGTACTAAACTTTAAACAAAATAAGCAAAGAAAAAGCTTAAAGATTAGATCCAATATCCACCCAAAACTAAGTGGTTCAAATCCGAAGATTAAACGTGAGTTGGGTATATTTAAGGACTAGATCTAAATAAATAAGCTAAAGATAAGCTAAAAAGATTAAAACTTTTTTTGATTTTTTTTATAAAAGAAGTTGTAAAAGAAAATAAATCTAAGTAAATAAAAGAGTTTTTGAAAAGAAACTAAAAATAAAAAGTGCTTATTGAATAAGCTATATGAAAAGCTTACCCAAAAAGCTAGTTTTTTATATCTAAAAATAAGCTATAAGGAAGAGCTTATTCAAGATAAAAAGATGTGTAAAAAGCTTAAAGTGAAAAAGCTATAAGAAAGCTTATCTCTAAAAAGCTAATCTAATAAGCCACAATAAGCTAATAAGCTAAAATAGATTATTAGATAAGAAAAAAAAAAAAGAAAAGAAAGAAAGAGATAAAGAAAATAAGCACTTTAAATAAACTCCATAAACATCATTATCATTAATAAGCAAAAATATTTGAGTACAATAAGATCTTAAAAATAAGCTACTACAATAAGCATTAAAAATATTAAGCTAAGGACTAAACAAAAATAAAGAGTGTGTGTAAAATTAATGTGTGAATGATGCTTCATTTATAGCCCAATGTGGTCTCGAATCTTCTCCTCGTATTCCCCAATTGTGCTTTTCTTTCCGACCAAGGCGACACGTGGCAAAAATTCATAGGCTGGAGCATGTGATAGTGCTGGGTCACGTGCCTTGTGGATATTTAATTTCAGTGCTTGAGGATCACGTGCCTTTATGAATATTTTGTGGAGCGAGTAGTATTGCAGCAGTTGGCCACTCTCATTCTTGAATTAATTTAAATGTGTGTGGTGCACACGCATCACAAGAGCAAAAACCCATTTGTATATCTTTCATTTTCAATTGTAATTTTGTAATAGTATATTTCAATCCTCCTGGGCTATAGATCTTCTGGACTGCGACTGGGCCTCGGATTCTGTTCGTGGGCCTGAGCAACTGTGCCTCGTTGGGCTTTGGCTATTGGACCCGCTTGGGCTTTGGCTGTTGGACCCGCTTGGTTAAATAGCAAAAATTATATGTCACTAGCGGGAGTTGAACCCTTGACCTCTTGCTTAGTAAACATGCCCTCTTTTACTTGATCCAATTTTAGCCATTATCTTTAAAATAATCTTCGTTCGAGCTCCGTTTGATCTTTCAATTTTTCTTCTCTTCCTCGATGCTCCAAATAAAATAACCACTTGACTCGATTTTCCTTGCTCTTTCCAATGGTGTGCTCGGTTAATCTTTATGACTTCTTTCGAACTTCGAAAACGTGTAAAAATCCTCTAAACTCATCCGAAAATCACCGTTTTTTCTTTGTTTTCAAACCCTCGTACCTGCAAGACATAATAACACATATACAACATTTTTGCAATATAATTTGACATATTTCATGGTTATTAGTCCGATTTGGCATATTTTTAAATATAAAATGATGTGTGTTTTAGCACTCATCACGGATTGTCCCTTGTATAGCTGTATAAATGTTACCTGTAGCTTGTGTTTAGTTGTGTTTGCTCTTGTTGAACGATATAGTTGTTTTGGCTGCTATGTCTCGTCCTGGTCGTCTTACGGAACTTGGTTTTGCGTGTGATAGTGATTTACTCCAGGATCATATGTGCCTTTTTTTCAAAAGGGAAGTTATTGCTGCTCGTGAATGGGATACTATGGTGCGTGTGCCTTGCTTTGAGATTGCTGCACGTATCAGGTACCTGGATTACTTGATCAAGGAAGTTTTTCAAAAACGGCATGATCCTTGTGAAATCAGGTTACATTTTAGCGAATGCTTCGTGAGGCTACATCATCAGTATTCGTGCAGTGTAATGGTTTATTGTTTTTGTCAAGTGTTTGTTTGTGTGAGATCAACGATCATGAGTTTCAAGCATAATGTGAAGATAAAAGGGTAGCTACTTTTATCGCCTGTTTAGTTAGTGATAGTTTAGCCTGGTGTGGTGCTTGGTTAGTTTCTGGTTTATGATATATAATTCATGGCATTATGTACTAACGACTCTTTATATTGATTGAAAATGGCATTGCTTAGTCTTCTATTTTACATCCTTGTGATTTACCTAGAGATTACTAATCTGCAGTTATTATTGTACATACCCTACACGTAAAGTCTTTACATTGGCCTATTTAGTTTAAGTATTTTATATCTAAATAAATCGCAATTAGACTCAACATACTTCTTCAACAATTTTGGGAGTGATCCACGTAGACCCATCAGATATTAAGAGTTGTGTTTATGCTAACCTCTGTTTCAGATGTGCCACTGTGCATCTGTGTTTATGCTAACCTCTGGTTCATCGGATATTAAGAGTTGCATCTGGGTAATTTATTGAGACATAATAATTCAAACATTATTTTTTGTTTTTTCACATGTGAAAGAAAAATTCAAATGTGCATAATTTTAATTCTAACACATTGAAAATATTTTTAATGAATATTAACAAATTTCATCTATCAGTATTACAGAGTAATTACACACATAAACTTCCGTTAACATAATTAAACATACATTACCCAAAATACCATTAAGTATTATAGTTATTTCGTCATAGAATCCAAAAGATACTACATAGCATACCAGATGATCTACCAAAAGTCATAGAATCCTAAAACATCCACATTACATGATTACACACATAAACTTCCGTTAACTTAATACAAAATTTCAAAAGAGAATATTCATTCATATCATGCTTCAGCAAACATGGAATATGGGAAACTGAATTTGCCTTCCTCGAACACGTTCAGGAATTATTTGAACCATCTTAAAACGTATCATCTTTGGCTGAACAAACCCACAAACTTCGCCAAAACCCCTCCAATTTCCTTTCATTACAACACAACAATTTAAAAAACAACACAACAACAATTTAAAAAATTGTTACTAGTTTGAATGAGTCACTGACGCACGCACATAGAGGTGTATAAAAAACATTCTCTTCATCATCATGATCAGCATGTAAAGTCCAACAGCAAATTGAAGCCAGCCTCTTATCTGCATTATACACACTTATAATATTTTTCACATGTGAAGATAAAAACTTTAAAAATCAAAATTAGTTTGATAAAACATAAAGAGGCCCAAAAGATAAAGAAGCCCAAAAGATTGAAGTCCAAAGGATAAAGAAACCCAAAAAATAAAAACTAGTTTGATAAAAATCAAAATATTTCACATGTGAAGATAACAACTAACTGGATTCACAAAACATAAAGAGGCCCAAAAAAGATTGAAGTCCATAAAAGAAAAAAACTCTAACTGGACTTTAAGTACAACACAATCACAAACAAAAATCTCATTCTCAAAGCTAGGGTTTTTAAGTGGTTTTCCTCTTTCTTTCAAAAAACATCAAATCATTTTTAAAATTGTCATCAACACCAACAACTGCCAATATCAGGACCATCCTCCATTGATTATCATCATCATCATCATCATCAGTAAGTGGATTAAGATTTTGATTCATGATTATAGATAAAATATTTTTTTTCTTCTATATGTTTAGAAATTAGATATGTTTAGTAATTAGAAAGTAGAACTCTATTAATTAGAAAGTTGGCGTCCATTATTAGCTTAATTCATGTAATAAAACCTCCTGAGCTTCAACGTTTTTTATATTTTAAAATGCGGTTGAACCTACCTCGTTTTTATGTACTGTAATTGTTAGAACTTGTGAAATGTGAATATGTTATATGATTTGTAAGAATATCTTCGCGTGTGAAGATATTCAACAAGATTGATCTTTTGATTTTACTCACATTCTATTTATACTAGATTTGAAAAAAAACATAGGAAATATTGATACCACATAAACAAACATTAAAACATTTTCGACAAACTAAAAAAACTAATATGATACTAAAAACATAAAAAGACTATCATCATAAACTAATTTTTAGTTCTAGAGCTCTCTCCCTTGCTTTTCTTATTTGCTTTGAGTTGTTGAAACAGATTTTCAAGTCTACTAATCCTAATTTCCAAATTATAAAGATTTTCAAATCTTGTAGCATTGTTCACTTGTTTCTCCACTTCGTTTTTATCATCTTCCTCAGTTTGTTGCACCACCTCGCTTTGCTGCATCACCTCACTTTGAAACTCTTCCTCCACCTGATTTTGCTGCACTATGTGACCTTCCTGCATAATTTCACCTTGCTGCACCACCTCACTTACAGCCTCCTTCTCATTCTCTAGATCTTCCTCATCTTCATCTTCTTCCTCCTCTTCCTCATTAATTCCATAAATCTCATTCCAGTAGAAGTCTTGGCGACGCAACCAAGTAAGGATATTTGTCCTCATCCACACACTCACTTGCCTATACGAACCATATTCTGAAATTGGTTCTTCCCCAAAGGCATCTAACACTGCATCAAAAAGAAAATAACTGTTTAAGACAAACTCATACTCTTCTTCATCATTTTGAAAGTTTCCATTTGGTGCTGCCATTATTCTTGAGTGAGAATAAGAGAAACGAAAGTGAGTGTGTGTGATAATAAGAGAGTAGATTTATGTAGTACAATATGGAGTATATAATACATAAAATAAAGTGTTTTTTACACTTTGCTGTACATTAGTGAGTATACTGTAAAAAAGTAAATTATATAATCAGTAACAAGAATCTTATCTTTAAATTCTGTCACAAATAATCTTATCTTTTTTCTTATCTTTACATTGTGTTGCAGTAACAAGAATCTTATCAGTTTCTTATCTTTGGTTGACTTTTACTTGTACAGGTTATTTGCATCCATATCAGTTTCTATTTCTAGTTCTCGGCGTTTTGCCTCTGATATAATAGCAAATGGAACTCTAGGCATCAGAGTCAGATGTCGAGAACTAGAAATATAAAGACAGGCTGAGTAGATGATTTTCAATTCACCTATGGCTTTAAGAGTGTTACGGTTTGAATATTTTATTTATTAATTTTTTTTTTAGGTCTCGGTGTTTTTGTTTGTAGGTAAGCTGTTTTATTTTCATTGCATTAATGTTTTTATAAGCTTTTATTACTTTAAAAAAGATAGCATTTGCAAAGTTTTAATACTAACACTTTGTTTGTGGATAACTAGAAACACCACTGATACATATCACAATGACAGACCTAACAAAAAAGATATGTGTTTGTTGCAAAGAGGGAATTTGTTACAAAGATGATCATGAAGATGCAAGAAAACAGAAAGGTTAGTCTTACAGACTAACAAGGTAGTTTTATTGAATGAAATATTTAACAATCATGTTTGATGGCTTTCACACAAATAATTGTTAGAATTGGCCTCAGCTCTAACTTGGTCACATTTAGGATGTCTAGACATCTGCTTCTCTTGCTTCTTTATGAAAAATTAAAAAATATATTTTTACAATAACAAGCAGCATAAACTGCCTTATATAGACAAACGTCAGATAAATAAAAAAGAAGCATAGATACATAACTGTTTTGAAATTTGTTTTCACTTAAATTTATTCATATTTAATTTTTAAAATATTTATTTTTATTTTTATTCATTACAATATCTTAAAATAATTTCACTAACGATGCCAATTAAGTTTTAACAACAGGTTTATCTATGGCTATAACCAGTTTGAAACAAAACTAACAGCAGGAAATTTAATGTTAACAGCAGGAAACTTAGTGACAATAGGTATCTAACATGTCTGGACAATTGCTAGAATTAGGATAGTTTCTTAGCTTAGTAAACTTAGGATAACTAGCCATTGTGTTTTCTTAGTTATTTTAGACAACTAAGCAGTTGGTTTGTCAAAAAATTAACATGGGAATTTATTTTTTCTTAGTAAAGACAACCTTCTTTTTAAAATAAGTGATCCTGTTCTCATAATTGAATGTTTCACATGATGCACAGACCATCCACTATTTGTCTGATATCACATGGTATTATTAGTGGTTGCATTCCACATTTAGAATTTTTGTCCTTATCATTCTGTCTTTTAAAATAAAGCATTTATCATTTACTGTCATTCAATATCAAAACAGCAGAAAATAGCCAAAGTAATTTACTATTTGTTTAGCCACTTTAAATTGTCAGTAGATTTGCTTTTTCCACTTGGAGATATTCACAAGAGTTACTATTTATGAAGACAATTGAAAACAGTTTGTACCTAATACTTGAAAAAGTTTTCAACAAATTGCATTTACTTCAAAAAGTTTGTACCTAATCATCAAATGCTAATTTTTTTTTTGTTACATCAACTTTACAAATGTTTTGTTTCTAATGTTCTTACTTTTATTATGTTTATACAGTGGCAATGGATCATGCAACTGCAAAAAAAAGAGGACCAAAAACACATAAAAGAAGAAAGGAAACTAAATGTTAACTTAACAATGTAAATAGTGGGTTGATCTTATCAAAATCTAACCCATTTGACTTTTTGAGTCAAAGTATCGACTTTCATCTATTTTAGCTGAGTTGTTTTAATGAACATATCTGAGAGTTATAAATGATATTGAATATGTTGCTTAAAATTTGGTTACCTACCAACTTTATTTTGTTAGAAAATTGGTCTTCATATTGTCTGTTTAATGACTCAGATCTTATCTGGGTCAAAACCAGCTCAACAAGATCAGTAGTATAAATTGCTAATATCTACATTATGTTTTTACATTTCTGTTTTTCACACTTTAAACGATACTGAATTTACATACTTTTTTTAGTAACAAGGTAAGTAAGTTAAAAGCATAATCATTCTTACTAAATGATATGTGTCGATGCTTAAAAGAAAATATGAAAATTAGTTCAAAATTTTAGTTCATTAACAACCAACAGCAATCAAGCCTTCACACTATGGTTCCCAATGAGCAACACAAAGCTTCTTTAACCTCTTACAGTTCTCAGAAACACTAATCAATCCAATATTCGTGCATCGCAACAACACATAAAAGCATTTAAATCACGACATTTAGATAACAGCAGAACACTGACACCAGTCGCATTAACATTTTCCAAATGAACCTCAACTAAGCAGTTATCATCTCAAATCATCTACAACGTCCTGTCCCACTTTCGACCACATCAAATGAACTTCAAACTTTTCAAATTCTTAGAACCGCTAATCAACGGTATGAATAATCGTTCATTAAAAACACTACTAAGTTTAATAAACGGAAATTCGGTCTCAGGATAGTTAAATAACCTTTTAAAAGACAAAACCTCAAGCTGACTAGATTTATTTAACAGCTCAAATACACCTATATCAGTAACCGAATAATAAACACATGAAAAACAGCCATACCTTAATCAATTAATTCGCGGAGTACATTTAGTATCAAACAAGATTCAAACAAAAACAAATAACCACAACAAAAATTTAACATTTAGTCTAACACACAAGATTCAAAGAAAACAAATAACCACAACAACAATTTAAACATACATAATATCCAACACTTATATTAACATACTACACGTAGAAAGACTGAAAGTACATAAACACAAAACAATTACATACTTGATACACAACCTACACCAGCAAACCTACCAAACGCAGACTTTATTCTAGATAACCAACTAAGACAAACAACTACATGAACATGCCCAGCTTTTTCCAAACCAAAAAGCATAAAAACCCATTCGACATCTAATCACTGTCATCATCATTAAAATCCATGACATTGATGTGCCTCTGCTTGTCTTCCATACCCTCCCTAGCCTCTGCCAAGGCATTTTCCAAGTTGTCAAGCATCTCGCGCTCCCTTTGTAGAGTCTCATAAATTCAATCAATGATGTCATTAGCAAGATCACCAAAAGTTTCAAGCTCCAGCACATATTCCTCTTCCTTCTCGATCTTCATATGTAAATTGTTGTAGTCCTGTTCAAGCTTTTGAATAAAGCATTCTTGTTCAGTCATTTCTTGAGTGAAAAAAAAACTTGAAACATTTTTGGAGCTCATCAGATCCGGACAGCCGCTTGAGCTCATTCAAGTTTGGACGATTGGACATGGCTTATCAGCAGTGGTAATATGTGAAATGAGCGGCTAATAGAAGATGTAAAACCTAGAAAACCTAAGTTGCTATTTATAACCACTAACAAAACCCTAATCCTTTGAACTAAACTGCTACAGTGGTGACCAGTAGCATTTCTTTCTTATCTTCAAATACTGTCATACATTTCAATTTTCAATGCACATTAAAAAGATTCTTATCTTTTTCTTATCTTTAAATCCATAAACCTCATTTTCTTATGTTTTTCTCACATTTAAATTCTCATACAACCATTCCAATTTTTCATTCATCACATACACTCTTATAACTTTATTATATACTTTATTCTAGTTTTTCACAATTGCAGTTTCTAATTCATCTTTATATGTATCTTTAACCGAGACCGATTTCGGCAAAAATCTTAGACCGAGACCGGACCGAATGTGGTCGGTCCGGTCAAACATGGCCAAATTAGCCCAAATTAGTCGGTTTGTGATCCGGACAGGACAGAGACCGAATTAGCCCAAAATCCGAGACCGAGGACCAGACCGGTCTCGGTCGGTCCGTCGGTCGGTTCGGTCCGTTCGGGTCATTTGCTCAGCCCTAGGTTGGAATATAAATTAAACATATATTTTGAGAGATCTTAAAACAACAATGTAAATACTTATTATGGAGCGGAGAACATATAGTTGTAATTATTAAGTATAATTGTTTGTCGTTTGTAAATGCTACTAGTTAGACGAATGAAATACTTATTATGGAGCGGAGAACATATGTGAAGTTTTTATAGATTTTTAATTTTTTACTTTTTTATTTTTGTTTTTATTTTTATAATATTTATAATAATATTTTTTAGTTTTTATGTTTTTTGAATTTCAATTTTACTAGTATTTTTGTTGACATTTGTTTGAGAATATGTTGATTTTTTTAACTTTTTCAGAACTGAAAGAAAAATTGATAGAAATGTTAATATTGTGCTTTATTGTTGGACTTTACTAATGTATAACGGTAACCCTTTTATGTTGGGCTTTATTATTGGATTTTGAATAGTCACGCTATTGGTAATAAAAGATGTTACTATTGGGCTAAAAATTTAAATAATAGAAAAAACTTTTAAAATTTGTAGCCACAAAAAAAAATCAAGTTTATATACTATGATTATAAAAAACCTTAGTAGGCAGGAAACTAAAAAAATTGTTAGCAACAAATTCGACAGAATTTAAATTTGATGTATTTCTTTTTGGATTTTATTTTATGTTTTGCCATTTCATTTGTTTAAAAAGTTATTTCTTTAGGTCGCAAATAGATATCATTGTTTTATGAAGGGAAAAATAAGTAATAAGTCAACGATTCGATAAACAATTAGGTTTGTAATTATTAAAATAATAAACGTTCATGCATCGTCGTCTTCAAATTTGATGGTCTTAAAGAGCAAATGTGTGCGGTGAATATTAATAAAGTAATTATATTCAAATAAATTTAAAAAATGTGTACGTAAAAAGAGGCTGTGATTAATATATGTAAGATAATTTGATCCGTGAATTCACCGCTCTTCAATGAAAATCAAGCATAAAAAAGTGGTGAAAAGAAATGAGATGATTGTAATTAAGTTATAATCCCAAATGAGTACGATGTGTCCCTTGCTTATAAGCTTATAAAGGATAAAAATACACCGTTGGTCCTTAAACTTGTCCAAAAGTATCGCAGGTCAGGGGCCTCAAAGTTGGGATTTTAGTCGCCGTGAGTCAAAAACTTGGATTTTTGAGGCCGATTGAGTCCTTTTGACCGTAATCTATTGGTCAACACCATTATTTGCTGTTTGTTTTGTTTTTAGTTAAAGGCATAACGGTCATTTCATATATTTTGATTATTATACTTTTTTCCGCAGAAAACGTTTTTATTAATATTTGCAGGGTAATTTTTGAGTAATTTTTAAATTACAAGAGAAAAGGGTAATTTTTGGGATTAAATCATTTAAATTGGTCAAATAATATTTATCTACAAAATAGCATAACTATTCAAAATCCCCAATTTCCTATTTCAATTAACATACCCCTCTCTTTCTTCTGTCATCAATCTGCTGGTAATTATATTCAATGGCGACTTTAAAATTCAAGGGAGACCATAACAAGGTGGCCTATCTGGATAAATCAAAAGGAAGTGAGGATTATCATCAAATCCTTGACTTTTTAAACCGTTCTTCACTCAGGTATGCTTTGACTCATTGCCCTGCAATTGTCTATGAGTCGTTAGTCAGGCAATTCTGGAATACGGTCTCTATAAGAAATGTTGAGGGTAGGCCCCAAGAAATTGTAGCAACCATTGATGGTAGTGAATGTGTGATTTCTGAATCATCTGTTCGGACTCATCTTCATTTGAATGATGGAGAGGGATTGTTTGATTTTACACAAACCCAGATTGTTGAGGGTATGGCAACACTCGGTTATCCAACTGATGGCACATTTATCTTTTACAAGAAAAGATTTTCTCCACAATGGAAATTTCTTGTTCACACCCTACTTCAGTGCCTCAGTCCCAAGTCAGGAGGTTGGGATCAATTTTCAAGCTCTCTTGCTTCTGGTATTATTTGCCTATCTGATGGGAGGACCTACAACTTTTCTCGGTATATTTTTAGGGAGATGGTTGGGAACATAGCGGATAATACTAAAAATAAATTTCTCATGTACCTTAGGTTTCTCCAAATGATATTAGATATTCAGACCATTGATACAAAACCCATGGCCATAGTTAGGCTTACTTCCAAATTATTTGCCACCATGAAGACTAATTTTGATGGGATCCATAAACCCCTGTTGCCAGCTATGTTGACTAATGGCAATAATGGTAATGGTCCAGTTGTTGCTGCTGGTGATAACATACCACCCACACCAGGAAATGATGGTGCTGGTGTATCTGTTATTGCTGGAAGTAATGTACCAAATCCCACACCTGTCATAGATGGTACTGGTGAAGCAAATGCAAATACTAATAATATACCACCTTCTATGTTTGAGACTGCTGATCCTACTTCAGACGATGGTGTTGCTGCTAATCCAACATCTCCTCCCAGTCATACCACCACCCATGCTTACCCAGGCACCTCTACAAGGCAACCCACTCTTAGTCCAACTAGGCAGCCTTTTGAAGATGATACATTTTCAGATCGTAATTATAATGCTTCTCCTTCAAGATCCAATTATGCTCCACACTCAACGGGTAAAGATACTGGTGGAGCTGAGGATTTTGATACTCTCACGTCTATGTCCTCTTTACTTAAAAGGTGCATGCAGAAGGTTGATACTTTGGAGTCAAAAATCAGGGACACCAGAAAAAAACTTGGTACTGCAGTTCTTAATTTGATTGCTAGAGTCAATAATTTGGAGGTACAACTTAAGAAGCGTAAGAGATATGCTGTGCTTTCTGACTCGGAGGATGAAAATGAAGCACCAAAGGATGATATTGACATGGATGCTCTCCACGAGTTGGCAAGTGTCTCCCTAACAGATGCCAATACAAAGGATGCAGAGCCTGAACAAACAGAGGAGTTTAATTCTACTTTCCAGGAAGCTGAGCTTAATGATGATATTCTAGTTTCAGACACATCTTATATGTCCTATAGCAGACGCAAAACTTTGAGACGTCTAAAGAGGTTACCATATGTTTCAGCTTTTGAGAGGTTCAGTTCTCAAGTTTTTGTTGCTCAGACCTCCGTTGATGTTGCTAGTTGCGTTGCTTCCGCTGGTGTTGCTTCCGGTAGTACTTCTGCTGGTGTTGCTTCTGCTGGTCTTTGTTCGGTTGGTACAGGTATACCTTCTCTGAAAAAAATATACTGATGGGATATCCTTTTCTCTATTAAAAGTTCTAAAAATTCTCATGATTTAATAAAAACAGGTGAAGATGCTGGGAATAATGATGAACATTTCGGGGTAGAAAATGCAAATGATGAGTTTGTTGAAGATGCTGTAAATATCAATGTTGGTGCGACTGATATAGGTAAAGATGCTACTACTTCAAATAGATACATAATTAAGTAGAAACCTCATATATTTTTATCAGGTTCATTGAACTATGTAAGTTTAACAAACGAGTGGATCACTTGTCTCACTTTGACTGATATGATTCTCATATTATTGATTCTCTGAAAATTTGTTATTTTACATGTGCAAAAAATAAGGAAGGGACATGCTTTTTTGAAAAAACACTATACTTGCACATGTGAAAAAAATCTATACTTGCACATGTGAAAAATTTAAAAATGGTTATATATCTTTTTTATTGATATGAATGATAAAATTTAGTAATATATACAGTTTTCAATATTTATAAAAGTATAGTATATTTCTCTATTAAAAGTTATAAAAATTCTCATGATTTAATAAAAACAGGAGAAGATGCTGGAAATAATGATGATCATTTCGGGGTAGAAAATGCAAATGATGAGTTTGTTGAAGATGCTGTAAATATCAATGTTGGTGCGACTGATATAGGTAAAGATGCTACTACTTCAAATAGATACATAATTAAGTAGAAACCTCATATATTTTTATCAGGTTCATTGAACTATGTAAGTTTAACCAACGAATGGCTCACTTGTCTCAGTTTGACTGATATGATTCTCATATTATTGATTCTCTGAAAATTTGTTATTTTACATGTGCAAAAAATAAGGAAGGGACATGCTTTTTTGAAAAAAACACTATACTTGCACATGTGAAAAAAATCTATACTTGCACATGTGAAAAATTTAAAAATGGTTAGATATCTTTTTTATTGATATGAATGATAAAATTTAGTAATATATACAGTTTTCAATATTTATAAAACTATAGTATATTTCCCTATTAAAAGTTATAAAAATTCTCGTGATTTAATAAAAACAGGAGAAGATGCTGGAAATAATGATGATCATTTCGGGGTAGAAAATGCAAATGATGAGTTTGTTGAAGATGCTGTAAATATCAATGTTGGTGCGACTGATATAGGTAAAGATGCTACTACTTCAAATAGATACATAATTAAGTAGAAACCTCATATATTTTTATCAGGTTCATTGAACTATGCAAGTTTAACCAACGAGTGGATAACTTGTCTCCCTTTGACTGATATGATTCTCATATTATTCATTCTATGAAAATTTGTTATTTTACATGTGCAAAAAATAAGTAAGGAACATGCTTTTTAAAAAAAAAACTATACTAGCACATGTGAAAAAAATCTATACTTGGACATGTGAAAATTTTAAAACTGATTAGATATCTTTTTTAATAATATAAATGATAAAGTTTAGTAATATATATGCAGTTTTCAATATTTTTAAAACTATAGTATATTTCTCTATTAAAAGTTATAAAAATTCTCATGATTTAATAAAAACAGGAGAAGATGCTAGAAATAATGATGATCATTTCGGGGTAGAAAATGCAAATGATGAGTTTGTTGAAGATGCTGTAAATATCAATGTTGGTGCGACTGATATAGGTAAAGATGCTACTACTTCAAATAGATACATAATTAAGTAGAAACATCATATATTTTTATCAGGTTCATTGAACTATGCAAGTTTAACCAACGAGTGGATAACTTGTCTCACTTTGACTGATATGATTCTCATATTATTCATTCTGTGAAAATTTGTTATTTTACATGTGCAAAAAATAAGTAAGGAACATGCTTTTTTTTAAAAAAACTATACTAGCACATGTGAAAAAAATCTATACTTGTACATGTGAAAATTTTAAAACTGATTAGATATCTTTTTTAATAAAATAAATAATAAAGTTTAGTAATATATATGCAGTTTTGAATATTTATAAAACTATAGTATATTTCTCTATTAAAAGTTTTAAATGTTCTCATGATTTAATGAAAACAGGTAAAGATGCTGGAAATAATGATGATCATTTTGGGATAGAAAATGCAAATGATGAGTTTGTTGATGATGCTGTAAATATCAATGTTGATGCGACTGATATAGGTAAAGATGCTACTATTTCAAATAGATACATAATTAATATAAAGCTCATATATTTTTATAAGGTTCATTATTTAAATGTTCAGAAAATTTGTTATTTTATATGTACAAAAAATAGGGATGGGACATGTTTTTTTTGAAAAAAATCTATACTTGCACATGTGAAACAAATCTATACTTGCACATGTGAAAATTTTAAAAAATGACTATATCTTGTTTATATTCATAATTAAGTAGTTGCTAATCCTTAAGATTTAATGAAACAGGAGAAGATGCTGAAAAAAACAATGTTGTTTCAACTGATATAGATAAAGATTATATTACGTCAAATATATTAATAATTAATTATAATTAATTAATATTGCCATAATCGATGGTGACTAATGAAAATATACATACTCTTCCTGGTGCAGACACAAATGATTCTTCTGGCCTCATTAAGAAAGGGAAAACAAATATGATGGATGATAACAGTTCTTCTGATCAAGAAAAGCTGTTCAAAAATATAGAAAAAGAAAAAATTGCAGAGAATGATGCAGTTTCTTCAACTGATACTACTACGGATGAAAAACTTAGAGAGGGTGATGCAGTTCCTTCAGTTGATACTAGTAATGACAATGATGAAGAATTTGCAAGAAAAATCCATGCTGAGGAACATGCACAATTTGGGAAGAGAATGCAAGTTGAGAAAGAAGCACAATTGGCTAGCACCCTAACCACCCAGAGAAAAAAAGAATTGGATGCTCAATCTATGATGTATAGTGACACTGACTGGGCTGATATTTTGGCTAATGTTGCAACAAACTCTTCTCTTAAAAAGGAACTATTAGGGGATGATGTGACAGACGATGACTATCCTACTAGGATGGTTGCCTTAATAAAAAAGAGGAAGCAGGCTATTGCTGAACGTAAGGCTAAGGAGAAACGGGACAGGCCAATGTCTCAAGCTCAGCAAAGAGAGTTTATGCGAAATTTTGTGAAAAATCAGAGTTGCTTTCTCTATAGCTCTGGATGGACCATGAATCAAGTCAAGCGCTTACCTGATGAAAAGCTTAGGGCAGAATATGAGAAGCTTCTACAGGCCCTTGAGAAAGCTCATATCGGAAAGTATAGGAATAGTTTGAGCAGCTCTAAACCTCTGTTAGATGAACCTTATCCCAAAAGGCTTAAGACTTCTAATATTTGTGACTCTTTTGATGAGGTTGCTGCTGGTTCTTCTCAACATGATGGGTCTACTCAACCTACCGCTGATACTACCTTTTCTTATGAGGAGTTGGTTACTGCGCCTTCTGCTTCTTCTGGTGACAAACCCTCCATTCCTGCTGTTGCTTTTGTGGAGACACCTAAAGCTCATATACCTTTTGTTTCTACTCCAAATATCTATTCACGTACCTCTTCCAGGAAACGAAGGAAGTCTTTGGCTAAGAAGCCTGTTCCTAAGCCAATTGAGGACTTGGATGATCAGGTTTTTCTTAAGTTTGATTCTGAGAGTGAACCTGATGACGATCCCCCTCTTCTTCGGAATGATATTGCTGCATGGGAAATCGTGTTTACACCTCTTGGAGAAATAAATTCAATAATATGGAATAATGGTGTCACCAAGTACTTTACCTTTCTTAAGGAAATTTTGCATATGGTGAATAAAAAAGACTTAATGTATCTTTATGCAATAGTGGATAATCATTATGCAAGGAACACTGCTTCAGGGGTTGGTCTCAAGCTTTGGAATGATTTAAAGGTATTGATGGAATCCCTTGAAGGTGGGGATGCTTACTCAGTTTGGTCCAACCAACAGTTTTGGCAAGTGAGGAGTTGGAGGTTATACCCCTTCTCGAATGTTCACATATTGGAGACTATGACTGGAGAAGTGCTATATATGTTTGTGGATGTGCCATATCCGTTGACGGCCAAGATTATGGAAAGGATGCTTAAGCACAAGTTAGAGATTGGAAAAATGGTTGTTGGTAATGACTTAACTACTGCTGAGAAATTGGTTAGGTTCATTAAAAATCAACTTGTTAATGCTCAGGTTCATGGTAAAATTAAAAAATAAATAAATAAATAAATAAATAAATAAGTAAAAATAAAAATAAAAATTATTTTTAAAGTAACTTGCATATAATAATTTTTTTTTGAAGTGCTATGTTTTCAAACAAACAAATGTTGTTATCATAAATCCATTGACAGTTGCTAACTTACTCAAAATAAGATGGTTCTCAATGTACCATGGTCTAATAAACTAAAACATTGGCTACTCCATGAGCAAACGGCTCTGGTAAAGAGACCTCAAATCCGTTAATGGCTGACAAATTGCCAAAAATTGTATGGTGCTCAACTCACCATATCTGTGTAGATGAAGAGTTGGCTAGCCCACAAGTTCATGGCTTGTGGTAAAGGCAGTGGAAAACCATGGCTAGTCCTGAGTAAAACGACTACAGGTAAAGACATGTCAAATCCGTTGATGGCTGTGATGATTTGCACAAAATCATTAGGGTTTTCCAACTCACCAATGATTCACGTTCCAAGAGTTGGACTGGTTATTAGTTCACCAGGGTGATGGCATAATTCCACCAAAGGACTAGCTAGCCCAAGAGTGAGTAGCTACTTGGTAAAGGCTCATCAAATCTACTCCTGCTGGTGTGTTATCGTTGCTGCTGCTAAAGTCTATTGTTGTTGTCTTATTGTTGCTTATAAACATCATATATAAATCAACAATCTTTGGAAGTCGACATCTATGTAAATGCAGACTGGTTCTTGCTGGTATAGTACTTATATTGTTATAATAATATTCAAATCAGTTTATGTTTATAAGTTTGTTAGAGAAAGGGATATGCATGAAATATATTAGTAAGTGAAAATGCATATCTTCTCTACAAAGTTTTATAGTAAATGTCGTTTAGGGATTCTTGTAGTTTATATTAGGAAGAGATAATTATTTTAGTGAAATTATATTCACATGTGTAGTATCTTCAATTAGGCGATTTAAGGTTTTATTAAGATTTCTTCACTTGTGAAGAAAATCAGAATGCATTGGATAATTGAGGTATATAAGTTCGAAATAAGTGTAGTTGTAATATCTTCAATTAGGTGATCTAAACTTTTATTAAGTTTTCTTCACTTGTGAAGAAAATCAAAATGCACTGTATAATTGAGGTATATAAGTGTAAATAACTATTATGGTATGACTGAAACATGTTGCTGCTTCTTTTTAATTGTCATTAAGATATCTTTTACTGTGTTATAATTTACTATGATTCAACATGTGTGGTTCACTATTTGCAGATGCTTTCGCAGTTCAGTTATTGAAAGATATGATATGACTGAAACTTAATGTGTGAATGATGCTGATAACTTGAATGGTCATGTTGATTCACTTAATCCTGCATATGGCCAGTTTTAATTCTTTGCTTTATAATGATCACTTATGAGAAAAACACATCTTTGAAATGTATTTGAACATTTGGAAGTGATATGTAATGTTAAATTGATTGGTGACATGAAAAAGAACATACGTTAGCTGCTGCTGGTGTCTTATTATAATTATCAGATTTAACAAAAAGGTAGAATTCAAAATCTTATTTAATTGCTTATATCTATGAAAATATGCTGATTGATTGGAATATGTGATTAATTTGAATATTAGGAAGTTTGGTAAGATTGCTTATTTTGTTTATTAATAGGGAAAATGTGATTGATTGGAATATTAGGACTAGGGCACGAACTATTTGATAAAATACCCCACTAATTTAGTAGAAAAAGTTTAAAGTTTTCACATGTGAAAAGTTTAAAATACCCCACTAATTTAGGGCAAGTATGATGGTCCTAATGATGATCCTACATGTATTTCGTGTATATCTCACCGGTGGATTTAAAAAACCTCGTGAATTAACTTGGGTTACAGGTGTGGTTCTAGCTGTATTGACTGCATTTTTTGGTGTAACTGGTTATTCCTTACCTCGGGACCAAATTGGTTATTGGGCAGTTAAAATTGTAACAGGTATACCTGACGCTATTCCTGTAATAGGATCACCTTTGGTAGAATTATTGCGCGGAAAGTGCTAGTGTGGGACAATCCACTTTGACTCGTTTTTATAGTTTACACACTTTTGTATTGCCGCTTCTTACTGCCGTATTTATGTTAATGCTAATGTGATTGACTGGAATATTAGGAATAGGACACAAGCTATTTGATAAAATACCCCACTAATTTAGTAGAAAAGTTTAAAGTTTTCACATGTGAAAAGATTTAGATATTTGTTAAACCTTTTACATGACGAAATGAAACTAATAGTTACATATGTAATTGTTTGTATATCTTAACAGAAATTAAATATGAAGAACTCAAAAAGAATAACAAGAAGCAAAATTGTTGAGAAGAAACATACAGAAAAAAGAATAACAAGAAGCCAAAAAGTAATAGATGATGAAGGAACAAACAAAAGAAAAGGAAGAAAGACAAAGGAAAGTACTGAAGCTTCTACTTCTTCAGGCCCCAGACATGTAACTTCTAAGAAGTTAAAAACAAAAAAGGGAAAAATGACCAAAAAACAAAAAAAATGCTAAAAAGAAAGTTACTATTAGAACAAAGACGGCAGCAACAACTCTTTTTTCAACTATGAACGTTTTAAATGCCGAGAGAAGAAAATGTGTGATTGAAATGGGGTTTGGAAGTTTGATTGGTATGAAGATACATGATATTCCAGGTGCTTTAGGGTATTATGTTATTTCAAAGTTTGACATTGAAAAAATGAGTTTACCGTTAAGTAATGGTTCTATTGATGTTACTGAAGATAAAGTTCATCAAATTTTGGGTATACCTGTTGGAGGAATTTCGATAGAGTGTTTGGAAGAAAGAAATGCAGATGATCCGTTCATCAAACAATGGTTCCAACAGTTTCAATCAAAATCTGCAAAAAATAACATCCGACCAAATGATATAATGGATGTTATAATTACAACAAATGATTGTGGCAACCTATTTAAAATGAACTTTCTAATGCTCTTTGCGAACACGATGGGTATGTGTGAATCTTCAGGAGCATGTAACTTATCTATTTTGACAAAAATAAATGATGCTATCCTGGAGAAAGCAGAAACTGTGAATTGGAGCAAGTTCATAATTGATTGTTTAGAACCAAGCATAAGAAAATGGAATTACAAAGTTTCAAACTACTTTGTTGGTCCGATCACTTTTATGACTGTAAGTAAATCATTCATTATATATAAATACATATATTGCTTATATAATTTGTATGAATTCAATATTAACATAATAATTTAACATGTAGCTTTTATATCTTGACTCAACAAGATGTGACCGTTTTCCAATTCCTAGAAATAGGCCAGCTATAACAGAGTGGAAATCAGTTTTCATGAAGTTCCGGGAAAAAATAGAACTTCAGGAAGGAGGTTTTTGTTTATTACCAAAACAAGAGGATATTATTGGGAGTGACTTAGAATCAAAGGTACTTTTACTCTAAAATTTTGTATAATTTTTTACAAGTGAAAAAATCATTAAAAATATTATATGCTACCATAAATTTTAATTTACTTCTTTTTCTTAAACAGCTTGCTGAAGAAAAGATTGAATCAGATCTTTTTATGCTGATTGATGAGAAAGAAAAGTTAAATGAGTTGTTAAATGAATCAATGAGAAAATTTCCAGAGAATCAAAAGATAAATGATTTGAAAAGAAAATTTGATGGTATCTTTTCTAATGATATAAATGATAATGGTTAGTAATATATACAGTTTTCAAATATTTATAAAACTAGAGTGTATTTCTCTATTAAAAGTTATAAATGTTCTCATGATTTAATGGAAAACAATTGAAGATACTGGAAATAATGTTGATCATTTCGAGGAAGAGAATCAAAATGATGAATTTTTTGAAGATGCTGTAAATAACAATGTTGGTACAACTGATACAGGTAAAGATGCTACTAATTCAAGTTTAACCAAAAAGTAGATCACTTGGCTCTCTTTGACTGATATGATTCTGATGTTATTGATTCTGTAACAATTTGTTATTTTACATTAGCAAAAAATATGCATGGGACATCCTTTTTGAAAAAAAATCTATACTTGCACATGTGAAAAAACTCTATAGTTGCACATGTGAAAAAATCTATATTTGCACATGTAAAAAATTTAAATGATTAGATATCTTTTTTAATGATATGAATGATAAAGGTTAGTAATATATAAGATTTTGAATATTTATAAAACTCGAGTATATTTCTTTATTAAAAGTTTAAAATATTCTCATGATTTAATTAAACAGGGGAAAACAATGCAAATGATGAGTTTGTTGAAGATCATACGGGAAACAATACAGGTAAAGATGCTACTACTTCTGGTATATTCTTAATTAAGTAGTTGCTAATCTATAAGATTTAATGAAACACGTGAAGATGCTGAAAATAAGAATGTTGATGAACTCTAAACTTACACAACGAGTAGATCAGCTCATACACTTTGACTCATATGCATCAGTCTACTTCCTTTAGTATTGCAAACATGGATCATGACTAATCCATAGGTTATGCAAAACCGTCCCCTTCACACAACACATGGAAAATCCACTTATCAAAACATGGAAAAATCTCCTGAACACAAACTACACATTAGAATGCTCCTACGTGGAACTGAACTTCAAAATAAGATGTAATAGCAATTTGCCCTATAATTTTTTAATGTTGATACTTTAAAACAATAAAAAACAGTAGTGTATGTGCTGTTTTTTCATGTCCAAAATCATAGGAATAGGACATCCTTTTTTTTACATATTGCATCTTATCAAGAAGTTAGTTGTAACAAAATTGTTGATTTGGATGTTTTGATCAACTTAGCCAAAGCATCTGTTGTTGCTGGCACAGAAATTCCTCCTGGTTTGAATGAAGATATTGCTGCTGGTCCTAATGAAGGTCCTGATTCTACTGATGGGGATGCTATTCATGAAGAAAATGTTGACAAATTTCAAAATAATATTCCAATTCCTGAAGTTGTTTCACCAACAAAAACAAAAATGAGCCGATCATCAATTAGAAAAGAAAAAAGGCATAGCAATATATAATAAACCTGAATCGTCAAGTGATGCCGATGACGAAAACATTGATGTTGATGAAACGGTGAATATTGATAAGAATGCTTTGACTGAAACACTGGTTGGAGCAAACAATGATAGTGGTTTAGATAAAATGGTGAATTCTGGTAATAATGCTGGAGGACAAAAAAATGTTAGGGAGAAGAAAAGAGGTAGGGGGGAAAATGCTAGGGGGAAGTATTGAGGTAGAGAACAGAGTGTTAAAGATTCTGCTGCTTTAGGTACATTCATTCTATACTCAAATATAGAAACTTTTATTGAAGATAATGTTGATTGTATAAATACTAGTATATCCTCTCTTTGAATGAATCGTCTCTTTGGTGTTTGATGATATAGAACAAAAACAGAATGCTGCTGAACCAAGCGAAGTACAAAAAAAAAAGAGAGGAAGACCAAGAAAAAATCTGGTTAACGATTCTCCAGATCCATTACGAACTATATTACCAGATCAGGTAAATATTATTTTTTACTTGTTCATACAAGTTAATTTAAGTTTAATTCATAAACAATAAATTAGTTCTTAATGAAATGAAACATTTTTCAGGTCTTCTAATTGCATTCTGTAAAAGAAATGAAAGAAAAATGTGCAGCAGCAAAAGTTGTTATTTGATAATTTTGGCACAATCTTTATGCAATGTTATCCTAGGTCCTGTTCCTTAGTAGTATTTAATTTTCAATACTTTGTTATGGTGTTGGTACAATCTTTATGTTGCTTGTTGTAAGACAGTTGGGGTGTATGGATGGTGATGTGTTGTACAGAGTATGAATTGATCTCCAAATTAGTGTTAGCGTTAGAATGATGATGTGTAAAATGATGATGGTTTTTGTCTTTGTCATTGTTCTTTGTTAGTAATGGATGTTGTTTGGATCTGTTGTATAGCTTAGCTTGTAAAATTCCCATTTTCCAAGTTAAATATAACTTGTTCGAGCCTTAGAGTCGGATGGATGATTCTTTCCAAGGTAAAAATGTTACTTCTATAGAATTATGAGTAACATTTGGGCTTTGCTTTTTGTTTAGAAAAATATGAACAATGGTGCATGAATATTGAACATATAAAAATCACTTTTCACTTATGAAAAACAAACTTAAAACAATCATAGATAGACAAACATCATAAACTTGTTAACACCATTTCAATAATGCTTCCTACAACCACTGCTCTCTCCTTTATGCATTTTCCGGTTCACCTTGATTTGTTGAAACATATCTTCAAGTTGACTAATCCTGTTTTCCTACGCATAAACATTTGCTAAGCTGAACTTATTTCCACCTGGGTTCTCCTATTCAGCTTGACGCTCCTCATCATCAAGTTGCTCATCCCTTATCTCTTCAACATAATCCTCCTGCTCAGCATCTTGATTCAACTGATTCTCCACATCTTCACCCTGATCATCTTCCTCTTACTCGCCATCTACTTCATCTCCTTCATCAGCTCAATTAATCTCATCCCAATAAAAGTCTTTTGTTCGCAACCAATTAAGAATCCTTGTCCACTTGTGCACTTGTCTATACGATCTATATTCAACAATGGGTTCATCCCCAAATTCATATATGATTGCATCAAAAAGCAAAATAGCTATTTAAGACATATTCATACTTTTCTTGCTGATTTCGAAAATTCATTGGATCAAGTTTATTACTGAATGTGATTAACAGGCATTAGCGCATCTGTATAAATAGACAAAATATACTATGTCTACATATTATTAAATTCATTTATATGTGATTTAACTAGACACGGATTTACTTTATGGAACAAAAAGCAACTGAGAAAGTTATATTTTAACCAGGTGAAAACAAAAATAGCTAAGTGCTAGAGTTCAAAAAATACTTACTTTTTTAATGGACAATTTCTTGAATCATGATTAACATATTCTCCACAACTTGAACACTTCCTTTTTCCATCATTAGCCATATGATTTATTTAGAAACAGGCCACTGGTTTTTCACGATCACCAGGATATAGTGTCCTAGAAAAACAAAGTTATCAATTGCAGATTTGCATTAACCTCTGTAACCTTGAAACTATGGCCTGCATCAAGGAATATAATTAACAATAGTTCAATGATTGCAAAAAAGATAGTTTATCTATTTGCAACAGGTTGCCTAACCAGTGAAAAGAAGAAGTGGAAATTCACTGCCCTATCTTATAATCGTAGGTGATGGATGCCATTAGCATTAGCTATATAAACTTTCAAAAACGTTATTGACTATCACAAAGTTATTAGCATTAGCTATATAATCGTAGGTGACGGCTGCCATTAGCATTAGTTATTGACTTTCAAAAACGTTATTGCCACTGCCCTATATAGTTCCTTCTGGTATAGTAGTTATTGACTTTCAAAAACGTTATTGCCTAAAACTTGAATGAGAATGTGGAAATTCAATGATCATTGACAAAGGATTTCTATAAATGTACCTACTTGTAGGAACAATAATAACAATTTAAAGTAACCATATCAGTGAAAAAGCAACTATTTTATTATAACAATCTCAAAAAAACAAAATTATTTCAAAAAATAAAACAAAGCTATATAAGCTATCAGCTTTAAAATGATCACATAAGGAATCAGTTAAAAAAGTTAGTTTTTTAGTTCAGAAAAGTTGCAGAATGTATGCCTCAACTGATACTAACAAAAATTACTTAGCTCATAAATCAAAAACAAATCCCACTGATAAGACATCTGAATCAGTTGAACATAGTGATTCTACTAAACCATTAAATCAATCAGACTGATACACCAACTCAGCCTGTAAAAAACAATGACCTCACAAAACAGACAAAGTGAAACAAAACGAGCCTTCACCATCATGCACAAAACACATAACATCACAGGATAAATTGATATAACAACAGACTCAATGGGACTATGCCATCTTGGCTAAATTGATGTTCATACATTCCAACAACTCACAAAACCTCATGGACCTAACAACATTGAAAACTTAAATAATCGCTAATCTCAACATTATTCACATGCGAAGATACTATAACTAAACTTAAATCCGATAATAACCTCAAAATTCCATTGCTTACTGATATTCTTCACTCGTGAAAATAAATTTAAAAAAAAATAAATTCACATGTGAAGATTCTCCGAACTAAACTTAAATCCGATAATAACCTCAAAATTACATTGCTTACTGATATTCTTCACTTGTGAAGATAAATTTTAAAAACTTAAATCACTAATCTCAACATTATTCATATGCAAAAATACTCTAAACTAAACTTAAATCAGATAATAACCTCAAAATTCCATTGCTTACTGATATTCTTCACTCGTGAAAATAAATTTTAAAAAATTAAATTCACATGCGAAGATACTCTAAACTAAACTTAAATCGATAATAACCTCAAAATTCCATTGCTTACTGATATTCTTCACATCGTGAAAATAAATATTAAAAACTTAAATAATCGCTAATCTCAACATTATTAATATGCAAAGATACTCTAAACTAAACTTAAATCCGATAATAACCTCAAAATTCCATTGCTTACTGATATTCTTCACATCGTGAAAATAATTTAAAAACTAAATAATCACTAATCTCAACATTATTCACATGCAAAAGATACTCTAAACTAAACTTAAATCCGATAATAACCTCAAAATTCCATTGCTTACTGATATTCTTCACTCGTGAAAATAAATTTTAAAAACTTAAATAATCGCTAATCTCAACATTATTCACATGCAAAAGATACTCTAAACTAAACTTAAATCCGATAATAACCTCAAAATTCCATTGCCTACTGATATTCTTCACTCGTGAAGATAAATTTTAAAAACTTAAATAATCACTAATCTCAACATTATTCAAATGCACCTAAATTACACCTAAAAAACTATGATTTATGAAATTTAATTCATCTCTAAACATCAAAAACCTAATCCGTAAAACTATTATTTCACAAACACATCATTAGATAGTAACTGTAAACAAACAGAACCTAATAAACCAATAAAAATCTTCACATGTGCAAAAAATAGATGTCTAATAAAGCAAATAAATCAATTAAACATATTCATGACATAGTCAACGCCGGAGTCAACGCCTGAGTCAACGCCGGAGAAAAAGTTGTTAAACAGTTAAAAACTAAATCAGATTTAAACAGAAAAATATAAATTAGAGATCCAATACCGCAATAAACGCCGGATATATAAAGAACGAGATGACGGAGATGACGGCGGTGACGGAGATGCGGTGACGGAGATGATGAAGATGCGGTGAAGGAGACGATGGAGATGAAGAAGATGGCAGATATAGAGTTAATAGCAAGATCGTTAAGTTTGAGTGTGTTTTTTTGTGTGTGTGTTTAAGTGTGATAGAAGGAGAGAGAGAAAAAACCGGAATAAACTTTAGGGGTATGAAAGCAAATGAAGATAATTCACTTAGACCCATAAAAATTTCGTCCAATATTTACAATAATGCCATTCCGCCCAAAATCAGATTTACTTGATCCTACGGTCCAGATCTCTTCTCGCGTTCTCTCAAAAAATAGACTTTTCATTTGAACGCTTGTCTATATATATATATATATATATATATATATATATATATATATATATATATATATATATATATTATATATATATAGGGAGGAGATCTAGTGAGAAGAGAAATTGAAATAAGAAGAATGAAAAGAAATTTGAGCCACATATTTTAAATAAAGAGGAGACATTTAAGTGGAGATGCATCTATTTCTTTAGGTGCATCTAAAATGTGCGGCTGTGGTTTCTTCTCATCCTTCTAATTTTAATTTTACTTCCCGTTTGATCTTTACTATATATATATATATATATATATATATATATATATATATATATAACTAGTTTTCGAAGCCCGCCCAATGGGCGGGCATGACTTATAATTATTTGTTTGTTGTTTTTTTTTAACTGAAATACATTTTTTAGAATTGTCAAACAATATTATAAAACATTTTTTTTTAAGAATTATAAATAATTGTATGGTTTGCGTGAATGGTTAATAACACAACATATATAATATTTTTTTTAGATATTTAATCATATAGACATATTTTTGTTAAGCAAATTATCCAAAGTTGTGTTTTATAGGATGCAACCTGTCTGATTTCGTTACAGCATATATAAGCAAATATGGTAAATAAAGAACTGAAAATATACATAATGAAAGGGCATGCACACCTAAGATATACTACTTTCAAAGACGCAAATCATATTCTTTATGTATAATTCATATTAGACTCACCTGCAATAGCCATTAGGCACCCATATTCAGATAGATATAAATAGCTGACCTGATATGGACATTGTATTATCATAACAGCCTACCATGAGCGACTACTAACGTAGCTGACATCAACAGTACTCAAGTCAATCCCATTCTTTAACATGGATCTGAACCTCTGAGTCAGGGGAAAAGGTATCTTTGCTGGATTAACAAATATATCGACATTGTGATATCAGAACGAAGTAAAGACACCAATCAATATGGATCTTAACCAATCATTATATCAGATAGCATTTGCTACACACTTACATGTCCAAGAAGATGATCATGGTGTGTTTCATGAACAAAACCTCTATTTTTCTTCCCGCTCACAATCTCCAACACTAAAACCCCAAAGCTGAATATATCTGACTTCACCAAGAAAAGACCATTCACTTCATACTCTGGAGAAATGTATCCTCTGAATAGAACAAAAGACCATGGAAATAAATACACACTATATATATAAAATGAATTAAACTATACAAACTTTAGGGATTCTTACAAGGTTCCCACTACTCTCTTGGTATTTGCTTCACTTTCGTGTTCTTTAAACACTCTGGCCAAACCGAAATCAGATATATTTGGACTCATCTGATGATCGAGTAAAATGTTCCCGGCTTTTAAATCCCTATGTACAACTTTAAGCCGGGAATCTTGGTGAAGATAAAGAAGTCCTCGAGCAATTCCGTTAATTATGTGGAACCTTTGTGGCCAATCAAGTAATGACTTTCTTATTCCATCTGCATAAATTTGCAACAACTTAGTTTATTAATAAGCATTATATCTCATTTTCAGTAGTAAGAGAGGTCTCAATATAGGCGGATGAGATTACTGGTCAAAACAGGTTAAAATACACTTTTGGCGACATTTTAGTTTTGACCCATAGATGTAAGACTATACCTTAAGTATTTTGACCGGCTTGACACCGGATCGGAACGCCCTTATTAATCTCTCACAGGCATAGAGCGAGATAGGAACGGCTAACTACATCCACGTCTGATCCCAAAAACCACGGTATAGTTTCACAGTTAGAAGTTACAACTTTTAGGACAAATAGATTGGACAACTGAGAGAATATAGAGTGTTATATATTAGTAGTAAACTTAAACATATATTAGGGACTTAAATGTACTTTGTAATTAGATTAGGTGTTAGACATAAACTAGGATTAGGTAGCTTGGAGTGCAAGCCAAGCTTATTTCCTATTTGAATTAGGAAAGGTTTCTACCCCCTCATCTCTATAAATTGAGATGAGGGGGGATGCTAGTTATTCATTCTTCTTCCTCGTTGTAATAGCTTTATTAGGTTTTTTAATAAAGGTTTGGTACGAGGGTATAACGTGTGCATATTCTTGTCGGTTCTTTGTAGTATATCGTGTCTTTCGTGATTGCTACTTGTGCTCGATACAACTCGCGATCTAGTGTTCCGCGATCGAGCTTCGGGTTGTTGGCGGTTTTGTCCAACAAGTGGTATCAAGAGCCGCGGTTATTGTGGTCATCGAAGTTCGAGTGCTAGATCGAAGTGCCGAGTTGGTTTCGTGGTTAGAGCAAAGAAAACGGTTTCATATTTCGAATCGGTTTTGAAGTTGCAGGTAGCACATGATAAATATACACTACAAGTTGACAAAAATTTTATGTCTTTGATTTTCAAAAGGCAAGTTTAATATTCGTTTTTGTTTCATAAAAACGACTTCATGGTTCGTTGAGATTTTTTTTTCTAAGTCGATAATTTGAAGGGTATTCTTGTTGCGTATATAATTTATTCTTGTGGGTTCAAGTTTTGATCGTGGTTCGCTTGAGGTACAAGTTTACGATCGGGGTTTGCTTGTTCGAAATCGAGGGTTTAGGGTTATTCTAACTAATTCGATTTGCAAGAAGGGTTTATAGCAACAAGGGGAATATTGCACACGGCTTGTGAGGCTTGTCGGTAAAGTTGGTTAATAAACAACTTGACAAGGTTTTTAGCAAGGTTTAAGAAGAATGGCTAGTTCGATAACTAGGTTTGACATCAAAAAATTCGATGGGAAGAATGACTTCGGGTTATGGCAAATAAAGACGCGTGCTTTAATGGTACAGCTGGGATGTGATGCTGCATTAGAGACATTACCCGAGGACATGGAAGCAGGTGAAAAGACTGCTTTGATGAAGAAGGCATACAGTACCTTGATTCTATGCTTGGGAGACCGGGTTTTACGGGAAGTTACCAAGGAAACAACTGCTGCAGGAATTTGGACGAAGTTGACTAGTCTTTATATGACTAAGTCCTTAGCAAACAGACTGTATCTAAAGAAGAAGCTGTACACGTACTATATGAGTCCAGGTACGAAACTGGGTGATCATATAGATGAGTTTAATAAGTTGATACTTGACTTGGCGAATATTGATATTGAGATTGAGGATGAGGATCAGGCACTTATGTTACTTACGTCGTTGCCATCATCTTACGAAAACTTTGTGGAGACGTTGTTGTATGGGAGGGAATCCTTGACAATGGAAGATGTTCTTGCGACTCTGAATTCAAGAGAGTTGAAGAGAAGAACTGAAGGCACAAAGGAAGAAACTGGTGACGGGTTATATGTAAGGGGAGGGTCAGATCATTCAAGGAAAGCTCATTCTGGTGGAAGTTCGCGGTTTAAGTCAAGAGGTGGAACTGGTAAACTCAAGTGCTTCATATGTCATTCAGAGGGTCATCTGAAGAGAGACTGTCCAAAGAAGAAGTCAAGTGGGTTCGTCAAGAAGGGTAAGCATGACCAGGATTCTGATTCTTCTGATGAAGAGGGTAACGCCTACTTTGGAGAAGCCTTGGTGGTAGTCGGTAATGATGAGATGGCTGAATTGGTAATGGATTCAGGTGGGTCTTATCATATGACACCTAGGAGGGATTTCTTGTATGACTTCAAGGATATTGATGGTGGTTCGGTTCGGTTAGGTGATAACAGGACATGCACTATCAGTGGGACAGGAAAAGTGAAGATACAGTTGCATGATGGTTCAAGCTTTATACTGGAAGATGTCAGGTATGTTCCAGGGTTAAGAAGGAGCTTGATTTCATTGGGTACTCTTGAAAAAGAGGGTTATACTGTGAAGATGCAGTTGGGTAAAGTCAAGGTGATCAAAGGTTGTCGGGTTATGATGACCGGGATCAGGGGAAAGAACTGTGTGTATACTCTTGAAGCAAAAGTGAAGACTTTTAGTGTACAAAAGCATGGAGGTTCAAAACAAGTTGGATTCAAACAACTTGGTCAAAAACAAGTTGGGTTCAAACAACTTGGTCAAAAACAAGTTGGGTTCAAACAACTTGGTCACAAGCAAGTTGGGTTCAAACAACTTGGTCCTGGTGTTAAAACAGGAGTCCATGGAGTACAGGTTAATGAACGTGTTTGGTTTGAGGTGGAACTGCAGGGAGCTCAGGAAAATCGTGAAGCTGAGGTTGTTCAGGATAGTAACGATGATGCTGCAGTGGCTCAAAGAAAGTTGGAAGACAAGCAACTTGAAGAAAAGACAAACACGGACTGCTTGGTAAAGGAGCAGGAAAAGGTACACCTTGGTATAAAGGTGGGGGCAGACATTATGGTAACCGGAGTACCTGGTCAAAAGGGTGCAGAGGGTAATGCTGCTGAAAAGAAGAAAGTGAATGAGTCTATGAAAACTAATCAAGGGAAATTACTAAAGTACAATGCCTGGTCGACAAGGTGGTCCCCACTTCGAGGTTCCAGTACAAGGAAAAAGGTGCTGAGTATCGGTTATGTTTAAGTGTTACTCCTAAGGTGGAAATTGTTATATATTAGTAGTAAACTTAAACATATATTAGGGACTTAAATGTACTTTGTAATTAGATTAGGTGTTAGACATAAACTAGGATTAGGTAGCTTGGAGTGCAAGCCAAGCTTGTTTCCTATTTGAATTAGGAAAGGTTTCTACCCCCTCATCTCTATAAATTGAGATGAGGGGGGATGCTAGTTATTCATTCTTCTTCCTCGTTGTAATAGCTTTATTAGGTTTTTTAATAAAGGTTTGGTACGAGGGTATAACGTGTGCATATTCTTGTCGGTTCTTTGTAGTATATCGTGTCTTTCTTGATTGCTACTTGTGCTCGATACAACTCGCGATCTAGTGTTCCGCGATCGAGCTTCGGGTTGTTGGCGGTTTTGTCCAACATAGAGGAACTAACCGTCTTTTTGTACCAGTCCTTGGTGAGGTAAAGTTTTAGACCATGAATTATTAGCAGCATGTAGGCAATAACAAAAAGCTGACGGGAATACCAAAATGCATTAAATCCCGTTAGCTTCTTTAAAAATGAGGGTAGTTTGAGTGTGTATCGCCTTAGCCACGGAGTTGCTAGTGTAAAAGTTATAGTCATTAGTACTACCATTATGATTCCTGTGTACCCTACTGGTTACTTCAAAAAATGCCAATAATTCTTGGCTTGTTCCCCAAAAAAACTGTTCTAGCGGTGCATACTGTTCTTTAGTTGCGTGAATTAGTCTTGGGAAGTCACATGTTAAATGAGAAATTGCATGTAACCCAACTCCAATCGAGATCGCAACTGCAATAACCTACAATAATATAGCGTTCACAAGACTTTATTAGCCAAAACATCATGAAACTTTCCAAGTTTAGTAATATCTCCACTGGTCCCTTGTTAGTCATTGTACACTTTTCTTTACATTCAGTCAATAAAAGATGGTTTTCTTTCCTCTTGACTCATATGTGCAGAAAAAAGTAGTAATGTTAAAAACAAACAAATGAAAAATATATTGGTACTAAATGCAAAAAATAAAAAACCTATAATTATTATACTCACTTTGTGGAAATTAAGATTGTCATCAAATGGAACCGCGACACCCAACCTTGTCTTGTTCCTTAGCCATGTTATGGTGTTTCGACACACGGGTAACAATATAATCGCCATGTTCAATTTAAGAGTCTCGGCTGTTCCTTTAGCTATACACACACACGGTCCAAACTATTATACTAACATGCCGTGTACCTCTGAAAAGACAATTTTTAGTTGCCTAGTCCAATCACCTAGAGTCCGGATATGCACACTGAGGTAGTCATCTCCAGGAGCAGAAGTAATGGAAAACGGGTGCCTGTGAACACGTAGTGATTGTTAACTTAGTGTTCAATTTAAAACAATAAAAAAAGAAATCTTCAAGCTGTAGTTTAAGCTCAGTACGCATATGATGATATAGGTTTAAAACAATCTTGCATATCAGTGAAAGGATTAGAGGACTTGTTGACAAACCAAACTGAATTAGATCAAGGAACAGTTCGTCTTTCACCAAACTTAATAATCTAGGGTGCCGACATATGGCCGTGCCACCCAATTATTGCTGAATTGATCAAACCCAAGGCAAAAAGGGCACGTCTTCATCAAAAGTCACAGTGTTTGATTTTGGAAATATTGCCATGTGTTCAACAACATTTAGCAATGAACATAAGAAATGGAATATTTCCACCATGCAAGGTACCCCATACGGATCTGTCATTAAATTTAAATCATATGAAACGGTGTTTTTTCCATTACCAGGGACCACTATATTTTCATCCATTGCAGAAACCATGCCACCAGGAGAATTTTCTACAAAATTTGTAGATGATGAGAGTCGAGTTCAGAACCACCATTACCATTTTTCAATTGCTTGACCCCAAAAGGATAGTCTCCAAGGAACCCACAGACCTGTATAGTCATAATCAGTTCGAAGATGGTAAGAAAAGTTAATTGATTTAGATTGCAGGCTTCATCTAGAGCTATACATACAAAAGAAACAATGATTTCTCCTTTTTCTTCTTTTACCCCCTCTTTATTTACTACTACTTAGTTTTGTAAAGCATTCAAATACTCTGGTCTTAAGTTTACAGTAAACACAAAATTACGGTACAGTCTACAATACTTTTGTAAGAACATTAACTATGTTTGAGATTCTGACTCTGGCCACATCTAATACTTACCTGATAATAGTTTTATATATATATAATGCATTATACTATACAAACTTTAGGGATTCTTATAAGGTTCCCACTACTCTCTTGGTATTTGCTTCACTTTCGTGTTCTTTAAACACTCTGGCCAAACCGAAAACAGATATCTTTGGACTCATCTGATGAGATAAAGAAGACCTCGAGCAATTCCGTTAATTATGCGGAACCTTTGTGGCCAATCAAGTAATGACTTTCTTATTCCATCTGCATAAATTTGCAACAACTTAGTTTATTAATAAGCATTATATCTCATTTTCAGTAGTAAGAGAGGTCTCAATATAGGCGGATGAGATTACTGGTCAAAACAGGTTAAAATACACTTTTGGCGACATTTTAGTTTTGACCCATAGATGTAAGACTACACCTTACTAATCTCTCACAGGCATAGAGCGAGATAGGAACTGCTAAGTACATCCACGTCTGATCCCAAAAACCACGGTATAGTTTGACAGTTAAAAGTTACAACGCGATACTAATAAGCTATCAATGAAGCAACCTAAACTACATTACCTAAATAAGCATAAAGAACCTAAAATAAGCTTAGATAAGCAGAATCAACCAATAATGGCCACTCTGAGCTGCTGTTGGACTATTGCAGCATAACAGGCCTAGGTGGGCATTTGTAGCTTATTTTTAAGCACTAATTGAGCTTGAAAACCAAAAAGTAAGCTAAAAATAATGTAATACATGCTAAAGAAATTCTAGAAAACTACTTTATAACTAAAATGGACCAAAAATAAGCTTGCTAAGGGCTGGTGAAGGGGAGCAGTTGCGACAGACTTGTCTGTTAGACAGAAAAAAATGGGTTATTATCATGTTTTCCTTCAACGTTATGTGCACTGATCACTGTCACCAAAATCAATCCCGGTCTATTCACAAATGAACTTGTTTTGGGAACGGTTTCTTTCCTCATATAGATGTCGACAGGCCCGTTTAAGCCTGTAGTGTCTTCCACAAAAGGAATGAAAGTTAATTCCACTGTAATACTGCCTCTTGGCTTTCTGTTACGGGTTTCATTGGAATCTAAATTTTTAACCAAACCAACAGTCAATTCCTTTTTCTCATGTGGTTTGAGTAGCATTAATGGGATAACTTGCATTCCTATGTTGTCATGCATCCCAACCTACACAAGAAAACATGATCAACAATTTACAACTTAAAATTTGGAAGAACATTAAAAACCGCACCTTTTCCCAGTCGTATACATGAAGTTCAAGGACTTGAGACATGGGGTCATTTACAGTAAATTTAAACTCTTCATTCTACTCGGGGATCAAATTTTTAGTCTTTATAGAAGTCTTCTTCGAAGGAACAATCCTCCCACCACTTATTTTGAGCTTAACGTACGGATCAGAAGATCCAAGTATATCCATCTTTAAGAGTTCACGTGCCCGTACAACCTTCACATGTAGTATACCCACTGGTTTCTTCGTTGCACCACTGCCCGGAAACCATGATTACTAATCGTCAATCCAGAATATTAAGATGGGGCACGCCATTATAAACACTATGTGTATGCCGTCAGATTTCATTTTGTGATTGACGGAAACATATTGTCGCAACAATACTCCGGCGATGCAGCCTAAGTATTATACCTGAACATTAGCTTTCCACTTTGATTCGGACACTTATGATTCAAATCGTCAATGCAGCCTATGTAAAACAAATATTGCAACAAAAGAACGTGCACATGTAAAAACAACAATTGCAGCTTCCAATATTATACATGAGCATTAGCTTTCAGACTAAGATTCTCTATTAACTCACACCTCCCTCTAGCAATAACCCTCCCATAAGTCATGACCCTTCCAATAAGCATCAACTAAGCAGCTATATCAAGAAAAATACAATACCTGTGTCATGAATCTGGGTTTCACTTCTGCGCTGTCCTTCGCATAATAAACCTACACAATATGATATCCAGCATCGAATCAATATTAAAAAAAGTTTTAAGTTCCTATTGTTGGAATTAGATATCAAGACATTCAAATAAATAATCACCAAAACATCAAAGTAATATTGCGGAAGCGTATAAGGATGTATTAACGAATAATTAATTAACATAAAGAATATGCGTACCTTTGTTGATTCTAGCCGAACAAGAATCAAATCCACAAACTAGCAATGGATGAACCCTAATTTGATTTAGTTAGGATTAGATGAATTACCCCTTACCATTTTGTAATTCAATCCAAGATAATAACAATAGTGTGTTATTACTAAGTTCTTGTACACACGTACTAAACCGAATTAAAGTAATGCTAGTTTTTATCAAACAAATAACTTGGTTGTGGAAAAGGTTTTGGATCGACACACTAAAGGTGTGGCCGATCGGTTTGGACAAAGAAAACACACACAAAACTATTTTTTAGGTTTAGCTTATGAGCACAAGAGATGGAAAAACAATACCCCTAGCCTTGTATATATACCCAAGATAACTTGGTGAACAAGTTGTGGATTGTTTCCATGTTTCTTTGGCCGATCGGTTCTAGATCCCTAAAGGGATTCCGGAACCTTCCCAACTTTTGCAATTTAGTCCTTTTCCATAAACATTTAACGACCGTTAGTCCATTACATTAATTACTTAACGTCCGTTAGTTATTTCGTTTAATAAATAAATAAATACAACATTTACATTTAATTATTAACTTTAAATTCTCATACGTAAAGTGTGCAATCCCAAAGTCTCGAGTTCGATCCTAACTCACTTCTACTAATTTATATCCATAAAACCAACAGCTCCCACTTGGATATATCTTAATAGAGTGATCACATTCGGTTAGCGTCTAGCAACACTTCGATGCTTCTAGTACAACTCGAGCAAGGCTCCTGGAAAACCTTTTAATGATTTCTCATTATTATTATCCTTTTGTTTCTAATACCACGTTAAATAAAGATATGGAATTAAGTCATTCTTTATATAACTAATCTGTTTCTCGTTTGTAAGTGATTGACCAAGATTACCGAATCATCTAAACATATTTAGGGGAGATTTGGGTGCGGCCGCACAAACATCTTGTCAACCCTACGAGGGGCCCAGCAGTATTAAACTCCAAATAAATTTGAAGGAACAAATTCTATTTTTGACTACAAGAATAACCCACAAACTTTGTAACATTTCTGAGAACAACCCTTATGACTACCAGTTACGTATAGCGTTAAGTTGCTCCACAGAAATGCACTACATTCATGACACTTATCTGGTATCTCAAGTCTGAGGATAACTATTCATAATTTACTTATAACAATATCCACAAAGTAAATTATGTAGTTGGGATAAGTCCTATATTCAATTCATTGAATATCATCTGAAATTGGTATGCATTCTCATCAATATACTTTCAAGTATATTCTACCACATCTCTCAGATTTGTCTTAATTTAATGATACTCCCATATCAATAATCGACAACGGACATTTAAAATAACTTAGTTATTTACGGATTAAACATGCAAATATAGGACAACAATATTATAAATGAAAATAAACATAATCCAAACTTTATTTCATTGAAAATAATAAATGTTTTACAATATCCTTTATCCAAATACTAATCACAGTTATGCATGAAACTTTTAGCTAAACGAAGTCCAATTCCATTGGCAAGTCCTACAAGCTTGTCTTTAGCTAAAGCCTTAGTGAACGGATCAGCTAAGTTATCATCTGTGTGAACTTTCAGTAGATTTATTTCACCTTCCTGGACTTGTTCCCGAACATAGTGATACTTCCGTAGAAAATGTCTGGTGCCCTTCATGACTCCAGGTTCATTGGCAAATATGATTGCAGCAGAATTGTCACAATACATATCAATAGGCGATTCAATTGAAGGCATAACACCAAGCCCTGAAATGAATTTCCTAATCCAAACAGCCTCCATTGCAGCTTCCGAAGCAGCTATGTATTCGGCTTCTGTTGCAGACATCGCAATCGTAGTCTGCTTCTTGCTCTTCCAGTCAACTGCTCCTCCATTGATGACAAAGACATAACCCGTCTGAGACTTCGTATCATCTTTATCACATTGCCAGGACGCATCACAGTAACCTGTAACACCAAGCTCTGTGTCTGGATTTCCACCATACACTAAAAACATATCTTTAGTATTTCTGAGATACTTCAGAATATGCTTAACAGCAATCCAGTGAAGATCACCCGGATTCTGTTGATATCGACTGGTCATGTTTTGAGCGAACGCTACATCTGGCCTTGTGCATCTCACAGCATACATAATAGATCCTACAGCCGAAGCATAAGGAACGTTCTGCATGCGTGCCACCTCAGCAGGTGTTGAAGCACACATATCGCTACATAAGCCATGCTTTACTTCCATCGGCAAATATCCTTTCTTGGAATTTTGCATATTGAATCTCTTCAATATTTTATCAATGTAAGCGCTTTGACTTAAACCAATTAACCGCTTTGACCTATCTCGGTAGATCTTAATTCCCAGAATGTATGCAGCTTCTCCTAAATCCTTCATGGAAAAACACTTCCCAAGATATGCCTTAACATTTTGCATGCTTGGAATGTCTTTTCCCATAATTAATATGTCATCGACATAAAGAATTAGGAAAATTACATCACTCCCACTAACTTTGTGATATACACATGGCTCATCAAAATTTTGAATAAATCCATACCTTTTGATTTCTTCATCAAATTTTTATTCCATTGCCTTGATGCTTGCTTCAATCCATAAATGGACCTTTGAAGTTTGCATACACGGTTTGGAAATAGTGGATTCACAAACCCCTCAGGTTGCTTCATATAGATGTCTTCATCTAAGCGACCATTTAAGAAGGCGGTTTTGACATCCATTTGCCATATCTCATAGTCATAGTATGCTGCTATAGCTATGAGAATTCTAATAGCTCTAATGTCTGCTACAGGAGAAAAGGTCTCCTCATAATCAATGCCATAAGTTTGAGTAAAACCTTGCGCAACTAGACGAGCTTTATAGACGTGTACATTGCCATCCATGTCAGTCTTAATCTTATAGAGCCACTTACTCCCAACCACCGAGGCGTTTGGAGGTAAGTCAACCTCTACCCAGACTTCATTTTCTCTCATGGATTGCATTTCCCCATTCATTGCAACCTGCCATTTATCCTTGTCAGGACTTGCCATGGCAGCTTTATAACTAGTAGGCTCTCCAAGATCTCCTAACATAGTTTCCTCAACCTCTACGTTAAGACATAGACGTTCAGGTGCACGTATATTCCTTACGGATCTACGAACGGGAATCACTTCAACTTCTGGTGGAGGACCCAGACTATCAGGTTCTACCGGAAGTACGTTAGTGTTTTCAGAAGGTAATGCATCTTCTTGATCATCTTCCAGATCATAAACTCTCCCACTGAATTCTTGAGATACGAGATCTCTTTCAAGAAAATCTCCATACCTAGCAACAATTACTTTATTATCAGTTGGATAGTAAAAGTAGTAACCCATAGTTTCCTTAGGGTATCCTACGAAGATACACTTTACAGATCTTTGTTGGAGTTTATCTGCTGAGTCACGTCTAACATACGCCTCGCAACCCCAGACCTTTAAATAAGACAGGTTAGGAGCTTTACCATGCCATATTTCATATGGTGTCTTATCAACCTTCTTTGTGGGAACCATATTGAGAATACGAACAGCAGATTCTAAAGCATAATCCCAAAAGGATAAAGGTAGAGTGGTAAGATTAAACATAGATCGTATCATGTCCAACAATGTACGATTTCTTCTCTCAGATACACCATTTTGTTGTGGAGTATATGGAGAAGTGAGATTCTGGACAATTCCATTCTCAGCTAAGTAATCTTTAAACTCTTGGCTTAGATACTCGCCTCCTCTATCAAATCGAAGAGCTTTAATCTTCTTTCCCAATTGCAGTTCTACTTCAGCTTTAAAAACCTTAAATGTTTCAAACACCTCATGTTTATGCTTAAGTAAATAAACATAACCATAACGGCTGAAATCATCAGTAAAGGTTAAGAAGTAGCTAGCACCTCTCTTTGACACATGTCTAAGTGGTCCACACACATCAGTATGAATAAGACCAAGTAGATCAGAAGCCCTCTCCATATTGCTATGAAAAGGTTTCTTAGTCATCTTCCCAGATATGCATGACTCACATTTATCAAATGATTCATCATTGATATTTTGCAAAAGCCCTTCTTGTTGCAGCTTATGCATGCGAGCCTTGCCTATATGAGCAAGTCGACAATGCCAAAGATAAGAAGAATTCAAGTCTAACTTTATCTTCTTGTTAATGCTAAACATTGAATTATTATTATTGTTAGATACATTTCCAATCATATCAATTTCAAACACACCATTCACAGTAATTGCTTTAAAATAAAATACACCATTTAAAGAAACATCAATTCCATTACTTGAAATAGTATGAGTAAAACCATCATCCAACAAACTTGAAAAGGAAACAACACCTCTAATTATAGAAGGTGCGTAATGACAATTGTTCAATAACAGTACTAAGCCCGAAGGCAATACTAAACTAAACGTTCCTATGGCTTCAACAGCTGCATGTGCGCCATTTCCCACGTGCAGATATTGCTCCCCATAGGCAAGCTTCCTTTCCACTCTAAACCCCTGCAGTGTATTACAAACGTGAATACCACAGCCCGTATCATATACCCAGGAATTATTATGATTTAGAGTAAATAATTCAATGACAAATAAATTACCTGAAGAACCGGCGCCCGAGGACCCAGCGTTCATCTTATTTGTCCGCAATTCATCAAGATAGAGAGCACAGTTTCTCTTCCAATGCCCAACTGTCTTGCAATGGTGGCATGCTTGATCCTTTTTAGGATTATCCTTCCTAGGAGTAGGGTTCTTTTTGGGTTGAGGTTGATAGGCCATCACCTGTTTGCCTTTGTCAACCTTTCCCTTACCCTTCCCCTTCTTGTTGTTCGCACGCTGCGGTTTTGGCTTATTAATTCTTCCACCCTGAATAGCAAGTACCTGGGCGGTAGGAACCTTTTGAGGCAACCCTTTCTCATAGTCAATTAGCAATGCGTGTAGGTCAGTAACTGTCTTCCCCACGCAGTGCATATTGAAATTTCTGACAAAACCATTAAAATCCTTGTTAAGGGATCGATTAATCAGATTCACAGCCATGTCATCCTCATAAGTTTTGCCAAGTGCTTTTAGCTGGTCCATGTAACCTTTCATTTCCAGCACATGAGCACTTACGGGTTTACCCTCTCCCTGCCTACAGCTGTGTAACGCGTCGGTCAAGTCATAAATCTCGACGGCAGCTGGTTTCTCAAACATAGTTCGAAGTTCATTGAGCATATTATATGGGAAATAATGTTCGAACTGCTTTTGAAGAGCAGATTCCATTGTTCCCAACATAAGACAAGCCACATCATTATGACGCTTATACTCAAGTTTCCACTCGTCCTTTTGAGCTTGAGTAGCTTCAGGACCAGTTGGTTCAGCAGGGCAAGGTTCATAAAGATATTTCATACGGTCAGCAACTCTACAGACAATTCTCAAAGAGTGGTGCCAATCATTGAAATTCTTAGAGCCAGTCAACTTTTCTCGATCAAAAAAGCTTTTGAACGCAGAATTTAGAGCAGTGTTAGTGTTATCGGTGTTTTGAGCCATTTCTACAGAAAAAAGTTCAAGTATTAGTATTTTCGATAATACACTTTTCAAGAAAATAAATATACCCAACGGTAATATAAACATATAACCATATAATTTTCTCGAAAACTAGGATCCAAATTATCATAGGTTCATCACATCAGTTGATCTGCTAGCAACGAACGCATATAATAAGGTAATCTGTCGAACATTAATTGGCAAACAATTTCCAACTCCTAGATCATTATGGGATTTATATTTTCCAATGCTATTGCAAATATAAACATGTTTCATCCCATCTTATGCCATTGAGTCCAGGTCTCACTTCCTACTCAACTTAAGTGTCTAACTTAAAAAACTGCAAATATGTCCATGTAAGGTCTGACTTTACATAGAGATTTACCTCTCCATTACAATCTCGCCAAGTACTGTCATGACGTAAATTGCAACTTCAAGTGTTCTTTTAATTAGATGGCATATTCTTAATTTTAAAAGGGTACTAGTTTTGATTTTATGTGGTGAAATCAAATATGTACAAAGATGTCATGCATTCATCTTGTAGCATAATTTTAATAAAAAACTTTTTATTACCAATTCATAAAGATCAAATTATCAAAGTTTTGATTGAGGTATTGGGTTCACCAATCAAGGAATTTAGTATTAATTATCATCCATTATACCGTACTTTTGCATAAGTGTAAACACTTAGTGTTTCGGATAATTACCACCGAAGTGGCGCATGGAATTAAAACTAATTCGCCCTTAAGATGAGCTTGCACATTTATATGACTTACTAAGTAGCTCCACTCGAACTTACAGGGGGCAGAGGACCAGGTACGCGCTAAAGCACAACCTAAGACATCCATTCAGTGTGACTATGCGCACTTCTTTAAACCCCTTTTATTAGTTCATTCGAATGGGTGAGCCGTTCAGTCATTGTACCAAAGTCACCAATCAATAAAACTATATTGACAACTTAACTCTTCCAAAACAATTAAATTTCGCCATTGTTTAGTCCGTATTATTTTTCTATTCAAAATTACCCTTTGCTTAAAACTGTCAAACATAATAAACAAACAAGTAACAAATAAAAAATAAACTACTAAAAAACAATGCGCACATAATAAACAATTTATACGTGTAAACAAGTAGCCACATGCAACTTATTCGATAAAATCCTATTAATAATCAATATCTAGGTTAAATTAATGTATATATTAATTTAGGGTTTTCACTCCAGCAATAGAAAGTGAGCCACATACATCGATGAATCGATTGCGTAAACCCTTCATTAATTATACCAAATTGCACATAATTGATTCATTAATATATTAATTGGAGTCTTCCCCAATTCAAGATTTATCATAAATAAATATGTCTCAACAATTAAACAATATATCAAAGCAACTTATCCATGACTAACATGCATGTATAGTCATGGACATCATAACAATTATTCAAGTAAGTCACAAGATCGCATATAAAAATTCCATGACACATAACAAATTATTCATGAATTAATCACGTAATCAATATTAATTCTAGGTTTTAATAAGGTTAGCAAACATTTTTCAAAACCCTAAAAAATTATGTGTATGTCGATTTTAAAAAAAATATGGTACGCCCAATATAAAAAAAAATTCGACCAAACATAAATAAGCATAAACCCTAGATTAACATAGCAAACAACATACAAGTATTTGTTTTATTACGCGTTTATGTAATTAATTACTCATTAAAAACCAATGACTCGTGATGCCACTGTTGGAATTAGATATCAAGACATTCAAATAAATAATCACCAAAACATCAAAGTAATATTGCGGAAGCGTATAAGGATGTATTAACGAATAATTAATTAACATAAAGAATATGCGTACCTTTGTTGATTCTAGCCGAACAAGAATCAAATCCACAAACTAGCAATGGATGAACCCTAATTTGATTTAGTTAGGATTATATGAATTACCCCTTACCATTTTGTAATTCAATCCAAGATAATAACAATAGTGTGTTATTACTAAGTTCTTGTACACACGTACTAAACCGAATTAAAGTAATGCTAGTTTTTATCAAACAAATAACTTGGTTGTGGAAAAGGTTTTGGATCGACACACTAAAGGTGTGGCCGATCGGTTTGGACAAAGAAAACACACACAAAACTATTTTTTAGGTTTAGCTTATGAGCACAAGAGATGGAAAAACAATACCCCTAGCCTTGTATATATACCCAAGATAACTTGGTGAACAAGTTGTGGATTGTTTCCATGTTTCTTTGGCCGATCGGTTCTAGATCCCTAAAGGGATTCCGGAACCTTCCCAACTTTTGCAATTTAGTCCTTTTCCATAAACATTTAACGACCGTTAGTCCATTACATTAATTACTTAACGTCCGTTAGTTATTTCGTTTAATAAATAAATAAATACAACATTTATATTTAATTATTAACTTTAAATTCTCATACGTAAAGTGTGCAATCCTAAAGTCTCGAGTTCGATCCTAACTCACTTCTACTAATTTATATCCATAAAACCAACACCTATCACAACTGTATCTTACTATCTTTTGCTTAAAACGTAGTACTAATTAAAAAAACATCTCAAAGAACAAAAGTACCACTTTTAGCATACATGCAATGAGGAATCACTTACTTTTATTAAATATCAGAACCACCTAAATATGAATGCATGCATCAAGTCAATAATATGAATTATAAGATTGCTCCAAAGAGAAACCAACTCACTTTTCTGGTGCAGTTGAAAATAGCTCATCAAGTTCAGAATCTTGTAAAGCTCCATCCTAGCATGTGTAAACGTTTACGGTTAAAAAGTTGTGTATGTCTGCTAAAACTAATGAACGTCAATCTAAACTTAAGATGATGCTAAGGTCAGAATCAATTGACAGAAAAGTGTGTTGTAATATAATGTAAGTACAAAGCTTACCTTGTTAGAGTCGAACAAACTAAAAATCCCCTGACGATTTCTTTTTAGAGGATATGGGATTAGGGCTGTATTGAATTCAAGAGTGAATAACTTTTTAAGCCTCATTCAATTAAGAAGAAAAAGCGTAGTGTTACAGAATATTTACCTTTAGCCATGCAAGATTAGGTGTTATCACACGTTCATGTTCTTCCAGTTGCCGCCATGTTACATATCAAATACAAAAGTTATACAACTTATCAAAAGTTATTCAACATTTATGAATATAATAAATCATTAAAGAGACCAAATAAAAATCATGGATCATTATGAACCTGAGAGAGAATACACATGTTGTTAACACAAAGAAATAGCTAAACCTCTTCATGAATTGGGAATGAATTCAGTGATATAAAACGTACCTCTTTTCGCCATTAGGGTTTTGAGGAAAAGAGAGTATTTTTTTTCCCTGTATGTGATCGGTTAAAAGGATATATCCTTAAACTATATTTAAGGAAAAGATATCTATAATAAGTTTTAAAAGAGATAATTAGTATAGGATTCCAATTTAATTATAGGCATTTATATATTATAGTATGCAACATAATTATCAAAATAACTTGTTGCCTAAGTGGTAAACACACAAGTTATTTATCCAAATAACCAAGGTTCAATCCTTGCAAAGCCACTTTTTTATAAACAATTTTCAAAAATCAATTTTCAAAAATATTTAATAAAATTCCGAAAATTACAAAATAAATAATAAAATTCTGAAATTTAAGAATTAATTGCTTAAAATTCCGAAATTTAACAATTAATTGCTTAGGTGGACATATAATGTTTAGGTGGCATGAAAATGATTATGTGGTAATAAAATTCCGAAAATTACAAAATAAATAATAAAATTCTGAAATTTAAGAATTAATTGCTTAAAATTCCGAAATTTAACAATTAATTGCTTAGGTGGACATATAATGCTTATGTGGCATGAAAATGATTATGTGGCATTGAGGTGGCATTGAGTTGGCATTGAGGTGGCATTAATGCCAAATGCCTCCTATTATATATAATATAGATATATATATATATATATATATAAATATCAGTTGTAAAAAAAGCTAATTTTTTTAAAAAGTAAAATAAATATTTTAATTAGTTGTCATATTTCATTTTGAGTTGGTAATACTTCATAAGTCAAGTTATTTTACCCATAATCTACTATATACTAAGGCACAAATCTGGACCATACAAATCATTAGATCTAAAAAACAAGATTTAAGAAAATAAATGGAGTGACTTAAAGTGTAAATTTAGACAAACCTTATTAGTTTAATTAAAACCCACTTTCACTTCTCATTTTAAAATATTACATATCTCAAAAATCGCTTCTTTTATTAGTGTTCAACATAGAAGTGTTTAAACAAGATCCAAAAACTAGCCAACTGTTGCCAAACACGCATTATATTCTAAACGCTAAAAGCCATGTTTATATGTTTGGCAAAGAGCATATAAGAGCATTTAACGTTTTTGATGAAAAGATCATTTGGCAACAAGAATTTATCTTTTCTAAAAGCTACTTTTCATATGCTACTCGAAGAAGCATTTTAGCTTTTTCATCATGTTACACTTAATAATTACACACACATACAACTACAACTACGTCACCAAACACTTTAATAAAACATGCTAGCAACTACCGCTAAATAATGTTCCTAGTTTTTCATCATTTTACACTTTATAATTAAGTGTACAGCTACGTTACCAAACACATTTAGAAAACAAACATGTACTCTAACTCCTACCAGTAGCTAACAATATAACTTAATTGCGAATTGCTAATCGCTAATCCTAGTTTTCCCTAAAAAAATACTCTGAATGCTAAAAGCTCATCACCAAACACAAAATATACTAAGAGGTTGTTTGTTACAACTTATATAAGGGGCTTATCACACATTTAGTTTTTCGGCTTATGGTTAACAAGCTCACTTTTTGTAGCTTATTTTGAAACTTTTCGACTTATTTAAGTTTATCGTGTCATAATAAGCTTATATAAGCCAAAATGTTTCAAAATAAGCTAGAAAAATGGGCTTGTTACGAAAACCATATAGACCATTAAGTTTATCATGTCATAATAAGCTGATATATATATGTCGAAAAGTCTCAAACTAAGCCACAAAAACTGGACTTACGAAACATAAGCCGAAAACCGCGTAAGCCATAAGCCACAACAAACACCAACTAACATTTATTCATACAAAAACAAACCTTCAACAGGATCATCAACATCAACATCAGTAACATCACCACCCCCTAAACGTTCAATTTCACCCGCTAAACTTTCCCCAATCTCACCAAATTCATCCCCTAACTCGATCTTCACATCATCATCATCAACCGCATCAATCTCCCTCACCTTAAACCAAATAAAATATTTACTCCCAACACAAAACGAATCACCCACTTTCAACACCCCCTTATCCTCCCTTCTATAAACCTTAATCTCATCTTTTTCAACTTCATGTACCCAAATGGGGTTTTTTTCCATACACCACAAATTTCAAAATGTGATGACGGAAGACTGTTTTGTTGGGTGTTTGGGACAGTGAATTGCGGTCGAGTTTTATGGGTGTGTTTGGTTTTTGGTTTTGGAGTTTGATTTTGGAGCCATTTTGGGATTCGAGTTCCACTTTTTGAAGTTTGACTTGTTTTTTAAGTTATGATGATGACACATTTTGGGATTCGAGTTCAATCTCGGCTGGTTGGCTTGGTGGTTTGGTGCAAGCCAACCAGCCTTGCGTACCCACAGCTCTAATACACGATATCTCATTCATATTAACTCTTTACATTATTTAGTTGGTTGCAAAGTCCTTGTAAAGAAGAAATCAAATCACCTGACCAACAAAAATATTTTCGACATACACATATGTTAAATCATGGCCAAAGATTGCAAATAATCGTTTTTATTCATGTTTTTCTAAGAGTTTTGTATCAGGTTCCTCCACTAGGATTTGGAAAGACATGTGGTTGGGATCTCAAAGTCTTGATCGGACTTTTCCAAGGTTGTTCTCTTTAGCTTTCGATAAAGATTGTTCAGTGCAACAATGGGTGTCGGCTAGTTTGGAGAATCGTGGTCTTTGGAGGAGAGATTTGTTCTTGGGCAGAGAAATGTAGGGGCTCACAAACTTTGATAGTGTGATCATGGGCTTATCTTTACAAGATGGAGTTGATGGATGGATGTGGTCTTTGGACGCTAGTGGTTCATTCTCAGTATCCATTTTAAGATCACGTATTGACTTGTTAGAATTGTCACAATCTGATCCTGCCACTTTATGGAACAAGTTGATTCCAAAAAAGGTGAATATTTTCTTCTTGAGATTGATTCGTAATCGCTTGCCAACCAAAAGAAACCTGGTTGACAAAGGTATCGACCTTCACACTGTATTATGTTCCTTTTTTGATGATTATTGTGAATCGTCAGACCACATTTTTGTTAAGTGCAAGGTGGTGAAACCAATTTGGGACTCTATAAGTAGATGGTATAATGTCCACGTTTCTTTGGCCAGATCTCATGAATTGTTGGAGTTATCGGGTTCGGTTGGTCTAGCCTTGGTGTTCACAAATGACGCTATTATTTACGTCATGGGTGATATGGAAACATCGTAATGAAAAGATATTTAAAAACAAAGACCTGAGCACTAACGTTGTGGTAACGGAGATCAAAGCTATATCTCACCTTTGGATTCATAGCAGAAGTCGCGGGAATATCGCTAACTGGAATGATTAACCTGTTTTTAAAATTTTGTGTCACACAATGGGCATCTTTGGTACACAATTTTTTGAAGCTTTTTTAGAGTTGTAAACTTTTTGTTATAAAATTAATTTGATAAAAAACAAATAACTTCGTTTGATACGTAAATTTCAAGCTTTTATTTTAAACAAGTAGCTCTAAAATAAAAAGTTGATTCATGAAGATTTTAAAATATTTCAGAGCTTTTAATACATAAAATTACTGTTAACAGCTTATAATTAGAGTTAGAAGTTAGGGCCCGTTTGTTACGGGGGTATAGGAATGACGGTATGGGTATGAATGTATTATTTATTGTTTGGTATCGGCATATGGGATTGACTAAACCCATAAGATGAAGGTTTGAGAATACCCCATTAACATGGAGGGTATATGGAAACCATTCCCCTATACTCATAATAATCAATTAATATCATTTGGCAGTATCTGTAAAATCATTTTTCTTGATATAGGGACCCACTACTTTAACTATTTGTGTGATAAATATGGACCTACGATTTGGACTATTGAGATGAGATTTTGTATTTTTATTTATTTCTTTTTTTCTTATATATTTTTAAATACTTATAATGATTAAATGAGACCCACAGTTGAGGAATGCTTATACTCATTTTTATCAATCCAAACAACAATTTTGGAATTGATATATTCATTGTCATTCCACATTATACCAATACCCATACCCATTGTGATTCAAGGCAATAAACCAAACGCACCCTTAATTTATCAAACACTTTTATTGAAAAAAAGATACAGCTTGTAGCTCATGTTAACAGTTTTGCAGTTTACAGTTTACAACTTACAACTTACAACATACATCTTAAAGCTAGTTTAGCCAAACATACCCAATATCTTGTTTAGTTAGTCCAGAAATATGTCAAGAGGAAATACATGTATCCTTAATTTTTTTTAGTCTATTTTTTAAACCTCCCGTAATGAAAGGTTGACTCACAGGTCGATCAACAAATGAGATGCGCCCCTCTCCTCCCTTTATGCATGCTCCATCGAACGCATGCCCCATCTAAAAAAATGAAGGCTTGGTCACCTAAGTGGTCGATTTGTTTGTGAGTGTTGTGTGCGTGAGTGTTGTGTGTGGGTGTTTATTATATATCAATGTGGTTTGTCATGTGTCTCGCTTTACATCCGTTTACTTTTTTTTTGACACAAAACCATCCCTCCGTTAGTAAAGTTAACCACCATACATCCCTTCGTTAATAAAGTTAGCCACCATACACCAATAAGGACGAACGATGCAAATTATTTCGTTTTTATCTCCAATCATAAGTTAAAATATTTGCATCGTTAGTCCCAAGGACTAACGGTGATGTGTTTTTTTAAAGGACTAACAATGCACCGCTACCACCCACGGCCACCTACCACTACCTACCGCTACCCATCGCCGCCACCACCCACCACCACCGCCACTCACCACAACAACCTCCACCGCCGCTAGCCACCACTACCACCGCCACCACCCACCACCCGCCACCACAACAACAACCACCACCACCCATCGCTAACCACCACCCGCCACAACCACTACCACCACCCACCCACCACCACCCACCGCCACCACCACCGCCTCCACCACAACTACCACCACCCACCACCATCATTGACGGGTGGTGGTGGTAGCAGTGGTGGCAAAGGTTGGTGATGGGTGGAGGTGATGGTGGCGGTGGATAATGGTGGTGGGTGGAGGTGGGTGTGGGTGGTCGTGGTAGTGGTGGTGGGTGGAGATGGTGGTGGTGGTTGTGGTGGGTGGTGGTGGTGGCAGTGTAACACCCTGATTTCGTGATACGTAGCGGAATTCAAACTGGGTGTTACTTCATGGCACAACAGTTATAATAATAGAAAACGAACACTAATGGAGTCGTTTTAAAAGATTTATCATTTGATTTATATAAATATCAGAGTTTACAAAATGAGGTCCCAGTGGTTTCAAGGTTTACAAATTACATTAAATGAGTTTTTGAATGATAATAAAATTTATAGCCATCTAGAGTATCCGTGCCCTTCCTTTCCATCCTTACCAGCCTCGTTCATTATGGACCTGAGAAAAACATGTTTAAAAGGGTCAACACAAAGGTTGAGTGAATCCATATGTTTATTGTTAAATGTTGAACACATAATGTTTGTATGGGTTACGTTGTTATACACCCATAATGTTGAAAACAAAACAGATATTATTTCACTAAGCTCATGCAACCAAGGCGTTAACGTGTTCCAATATAAATTGGTGAAATTGTTGGTACCAGCCTTAATAGGTAGAATTGTCGTTTTACCTAATGTTACTCAAATGCAGCGCGTTTGTTTGCCTTTAACGGGGCCAACACAAACGAGATTCTTCAATCCCAATAGATTTATTCACAATATTTGTGCTCACTCTCTCTAGTGATTAATGGTTCATGATTTAGCGACTTATGTTTGGCAAATGCGGTGACTTAGTGCTAATAAAACAATCAGATAAGTATACAGTTTCAAATGTTTGTGTGTTCATGTTTAAAATAGCATGTATCTCCCCCAAGGGTTTGTAAAACAATTAAGTAATAGAAAGTGGGGCTATGAACTCACCTCAGAGTAAATGATATCAAATGTATAATGAGAATGATGGATATGCCGTGAGAACATCTACGAGCAACCTAGAATAGGATGTTGTGACTTATGTTTGGAATAATGTCCAAGAAAACATAAACAAGTCTATATATGTCCTTATATTGATCATGATGTAGTACATGATAGTTGTGTATGTCATTTATAGAAATGGTCTAGTTGTGAAAATGTGTTTAGTTTATATATATCGTACTACCGTTCGGGCCATCACAATTCAGAGGTCATGTAGTAAACGTTCGAGTAGCTAGGACACTTTAATTCATAAATCCAGCAACTCGTCGATCCATTTACCCAAATGAACCCCTCACATGAAGTTCCCTAGTGTTGTAGCACTTAATAGATAATACATATGTTTTGCTTGTTGTTTATGTAGCATATAGATTAAGTGGTTGCATAGTTTGCAAAGTAAGTTTGGTCGTGTCCGCAAGTGAATTTGGGTAATCTAAATGTCTAATGAAAGTTACATGGTACTTGATTTATAAGTAACAAAAATGGTTTTACAAGTTCTCGTCGTTTAATAAAAGTTACTATTCCGAAAGTAAAATAAACTTAGAAAAGTTTATTTTTGAATGAATATTGTTATTATATAAAGTTCATTATGTCTAGTAGGTATTTAGTTTTGAAAATAACATGGTTTCTATATTCTTAACTTGTGAAAAACCAAACTTTTGCCGATAAAAACTGTTTTACAAATTTGAGGCAGAAAATGCTATCATTTGGTCTTTTTAGGCTGAGTTTCCACGCGGTAGAAGTAAAACATCGTTCCGGACAACTTTCATGCTTTAACCTTTTGATGAATCGGACTAGAAGAGCCTCAAAAAAATCCAAATTCTGATCAGTAGCTTATTTGGCAGATTTGCCGTAAAGTCTTGGTAACTTCTTTTAGCCGTATCTTTTGACTTGTGTACTCGTTTTGGGTGATTCAAATTGGTATGTTTTCCTTTTAAAATCCTCTTTAACAGTATATATGTGTCTCATATCATGGTTATAATATTTCTGTCATATTTCACAATATATGTCACTAGTTTTCTTGTTTACATCCATTTAGCTAACATATAATTCCTTTAACTTGTTTTAGTGGTTTTTGTACATCATGATAACAATACAAAGACCATATATAACATAAATGATGTATGAGAAACATGTAAATGATGTTGAGCAAGAGAGTGTATTATGGTTTCTTAAAACTTTTGGCTTTTTAAAGAAAGGAAGTTAAAAACAAGGATTAGGACTTTGATTGAACTAGGTTCTCTAGTTTCCAACTTCTTCAAGCTCTTGACATCAACTTGTGAACACTTGAAGAGGAAATTGAAGTCTCTACTAGAAATCTTCTTGTGTGGATGGAAGATTACCAAATGATGGAAGAAACAAGTACTTTGGATCAATCAAAACTTAACAAGAGCTTCGGAATTGATATAGAGCTTGTGTTTCTTGAATAATACTAGGAGAAAACTAGAAAATGGAAGGGTGTGTGTGATTTGAGGCGTTGGAATGAAGGAGAAAAGGGAGGGGATAAGTGCCTGTTTATACTAAAATGAGGAGGTTAGTTTCTTTGACTAGTCAAAGCTTCCTTAGGTGACTCCACCCTATAGGCGGTCACCAAAGGATAAGGTGACTAGATGAGTAGTCTTGGTATTATCTTGGTTACAGAGTGAGTTTTGGTTCCGTTAATTGCTAACTGTAAGTTGTTAAGTCACGAAACGTAAAATCGGGTATCGTAAAAATATAAAACTTGTAGAAATGTTTAAACTCATCATTATACTCCATAATATAATATAAAATGGGTGGTAAGTTCCATTGGGTTGCTTAAAAGCTGTTAAAACTGGAAACGCGTGTCTAAAACGCGTAAAACGTAAAATGTATTAAGTTTACGTAAAACTGAGAAAAGTAAAATGTAACATTTCTAATATGATTATAATAAACCTAAAAGGTTTATAATGTCTATATTGGGCTTAATCCGGTGTCGGTTGGTGTTATATGTTCTTTAAACCTAAAACCGTAAGCTTAAAATGCGCAAATCGCGTAAAACGTAAAATCAGAAAATGTAAAATTCTAAAATTCTTGAGATCGTCGTAAGATGTGAAAACACATATTTCTCTTATTTTCAATGTCGTATGGACATATCGGGATGCCTAAGTGTCGTTTAAACCTAAAAGAAATTATCGGACACGGTTTTGTGAAATCGGTTCCGTATGAATTCAATGTACGTTGTCAGGACGACTTGTCGAGTATCAACTTTCTGGTCATGACAGTAAAAAAAAATTACGGGATGAATAGTAAAAGTGAATAGTAAAGTGAATAGTAAATTTTCAAAAATAAAAAGTAACCTGAAAATGCGGGTTGTTACAGTCTCACCACATTAATGGGAATTCCGTCCCGGAATTCAGTGTGTTATCCGATGTTGAAGTATCTAGGAAACATGTGGGTATATGCGGCGAATTCTATTCTTTGTTATCCGATGTTTCTGGCGATAGTGTGCGGCATGCAGCCTAATTTGTATTTGTATGGTTTTATTAGTTGTTTCGTGGGTGATCTCTGAACACCTTAGTCCAGCAAATAGTTGACTGACACTTTCGTCTATATGATGTCTCAAATGGAATGGTTTTGTTGTTGTTAGGGTAACTGTTGTTAATCAACGGTGTAAGATATTGTTGATGTGAAATGGTTTGTAATGATGTGATAATTGTCGTTGTATGAAAGTCTTGATAGTGGCAAGTGGTCATCCAAACCATTTATAAAAACATCAATCATGTCTTAGGTAGTTTCGAGATGAAGGCTATATCGTATAGTGTTTATGTCTACTAGTGTTTTAAAGAAACGTGATACTGTGAAGTTTTACATACTGACTTATAATAGGGTTTAGATAATGAAGTGATATGTTGATGATTAGAAGAGTGTAGTGTATGTTTACCATTATTCTTAGGTAGAGATGTCAAGTTTGCTTTAAAATCATAAGTGAATTTTAATGGATTATGGCAGAATGATATCCTTGAAACCTAAACAGGCTAGTACTTCTAAGAAATGACGAGAACATTTGATGACTATCCCAAGATAGTAGTTAGGATTATCTCATAAATGAAAACTTTCAAGAATGAAATTAAGTAGTATAAATAAGTGTTAAGATCTCGCTGAGTGGTAAGACACTATCGTGTTTCTAGATCTTTTTAATGAATTCTGGTGGTTTATCGAGTTCAAGTAGGAAATTAACCTGAATATAACCTTTGTATAACTATTCCTAGTGTTTGAAAAATTTAAGTCGAACATAGTTAGTCAGACTAGTTATACTCGTGATATGTCCATAGCTTTTGATAAAATATCCACAAAGCAAAGGCGATATCAAACAATTCAGTTGCAAGTCCCGCCAATACAAGACTTGTAACCTATGTTTTCACATTCCATTGCATATAAGATAGTATGGGTAGATACGTGTGGAAAGGAAGTTTTAAGTAATTCTAAAATAGTCCATACTTGGCTAGAATCACGAAATTTTAACAATGAAGGTTTCAAAATAGGACTTTGATGAATGTAGAGAAAATTGCTGAACTTCAGCTTTTATAGATGATGAATCAGTTTGTCCTTTAGAAATCCCATTTCTTGTATTTCTTGGTGTAGGGCTGTAGGCCCCCTCTTTCTTGACTGTTTGGTTTCATGTCTCGGGTGTTGGTTCTTTTCTATGGTGGGTTGTTTTTGATTATTTCTTCTTCTTGTATGTTTGTGTAGCTTCTTGCTAGTTGTTTTGTGTTTTTTATAAAATTCCGCTTTTCGAAAAAAAAAAAAAAAAAAAAAAAAAAAAAAAAAAAAAAAAAAAAAACGGTCTACACAAACAATACAAGTAAATTAATTGTAGCATGGTTTCCTAGGGCATTACATGGAATATAAGGGTTTGGATTAGTTTTGATCTTGGCCATACACGTGTAGCTAGTGTACATCAAGTATATTTTTGCACGACCACCATGGGTATGTGATAGAAACCGATTCGAGATAGTTATTCTCCTTCTAAACTATAACTAAACTAAGAACTAACTCTTGAACTAATTCATTCATTTTCTTCTCTCCTTTCATCAAATGCCGAGTACAGTATTTAAGGAAAGGAAACATAAACTACTTGCTACTTTTTAGGAGAACATGGACTTGACTATAACTACTAACAAAACTAAGAAGGAACATGGGAACATGATTTAAGTACTACATGCATGCTAATAGTAAAGTAGGAAATGGTCTTCACGTCAAAACCATCATGGACCCCATCTTGCAATATGGCTTTGACCGTATCAGTATGTTTGTAAACGCTTCAAAACTTGGGCTCTGCAAGACACACATATGCGTGTAAGGGTACACAAGTAATTTTTGTTTTTTTTTATTTTTTTATTTTTTATTTTTAGTATCTATGGGTGCATATGGTGGAGCCAATAGGGGGCTGGCGGGTGCTCTGCCACCCCCAACCGGCTCAACAACCCCAACTTTTAGCTAGTCTTCCGGCAAATGTTTATCTGAAGTCTTCAAGTTGCTTTAAGCCACTGATCATTTTCCTCAATTTTCAACTTGTTGAGTAGGTTTTTCAATGGTTTCAAATAGTTATGGAACACTCAGTTCTATCATCATGCAGAATTTAGAGAATATTTGAGTGTTTGAAATTGATTTCAAATGAATAACTCAAGTGAGTAGCATGGATGCAAGTTTGGTAATTAAGGATAGGAAGAAAGATTGGAATATTAATATAAAATATGTTTTGTGTGAGTAGTAGTACCTACCTGGCTTTTTGTCACATTGCTTTCAAAAAAAGGGAATTATGTTTATTCTTTGCTTCTACTAGTTCATTACTCCGTATTTATTCTTTCAGTTTTGGTGTTTTTTTTTTGTTTGGATAATATATACTAGTATAAAATTAGCAAAAGCTTGATACCTGTTAATTTGACATCATGTTAGTATTTTATTGATGATTTAAGGTCATACACCATAACTCAAAGACCTGGTTGTAGTTTCATTTGTGTTGAAGACCGACCGGGTTGGTTGAACCATTGAACCGGTAAAGTAATTAGATCTACGAGTTGTATGTTATTGTACAAATTATTTACGGCCTCTTAACACAATTTTTTTAAATATAATTTTGTCGTTTTGTGTAGGTTTGAGTACTAATCAGGTTTAGTGACAAGATTGGTACTGTTTGTGAAGAAAATTTCTGGTCTCTAAACACACTTTTTCTTGTAGTGAGTATGGAGGAGTGGAGGACCACACTGGACTAGTCAACGCACTCAAAGTTAGTTCGTAATTATTAATTCATTTGTGAATGCTGTTTAACTTTTTAGTTAGGTTAAATTTTATTTTTACTGTTTGTAACTGTGTGATTATCGGTTAAATTATATGCCCGATTGTGTAATCTTGTAATATAGGTTAAAATTTACTTTTAGTGTGAGTAATGTGCTGTGTGCGTGAGGTAATGATTATCGGTTATTTTTATTTGCGAATGTTTAGTTATGCGAAATTAGGTTAAAATTTAATTTTACTGTGTGTAACTGTGTGTGTTAGTGATTAGTAGTAGTTAATTTTATGGCAAATCGCATAAAAAGGTACTCATCTTATGTCCAATTTCAATTAAAGGTACTTTTCTTTTTTTTTCTCAATTTAAGGTACCCGACTTTTTTTTTGGGCAGATTTAGGTTTTTTTCTAACTTCCGTTAACTATTTCGTTAGTAAATTACATGTTTGGTCCTTGAGTTTGTATATGCATTTCATGTTTGGTCCATTAACTGTTTTTTGCATGTTTCAGTCCGTTTTTGCACATTTTCGTCCGTTTTACACGTTTCGTCTATTTTTACACGTTTCCGTCCATTTTTTCGAAATATTTTTTTTCCAAATTTTTTTCAAAAAAACTTTTTCGAAATATTTTTTTTCCAAATTGTTTCAAAAAAAACTTTCAATATTTTTTTTCCAAATTTTTTTCAAAAAAAATTTTTCGAAATATTTTTTTCAAAAAAACTTTTTCGAAATATTTTTTTTCCAAATTTTTTTCAAAGTAACTTTTTCGAAATATTTTTTTTGAAAAAAATTTGGAAAAAGAATGTTTAGAAAAAAAAATTTTGAAAAAAATTTTATTTCGAAAAATTTTCAAAATTTTTTTTTAAATATTTTATTCCGAAAATATTGAAAATTTTGAAAAAAAATCAAAAAAAAATTTAATTTTTTTTTGTGGTGATTGGTGGTGTTGGGTAGTGGTGGTTAGTGGCGGTGGTGATTGGTTGTGGTGGAAACGTGCAAAAACAGACAGAAACGTGCCAAAACGGACGAAAACGTGTAAAAACAGACGAAAACGTGCAAAAACAGACTAAAACGTGCAAAAACAGACAAAAACGGACGAAAACGTGTAAAAACGGACGAAAACGTATAAAAACGAACGAAAACGTTTGCAAGCGTATGAAAACGGACGAAAATAGACCAAACATGAAATGTCTATACAAACTCAAGGACCAAACATGTAATTTACTAACGAAATAGTTAACGGAAGTTAGAAAAAAACCTAAATCGGCCCAAAAAAAAGTCGGGTACCTTAAATTGAGAAAAAAAAAAAGAATAGTACCTTTAATTGAAATTGGACATAAGATGAGTACCTTTTTATGCGATTTGCCCTTAATTTTTATGTGAATAATGTTTAGTTTTTACGGTGTAACTATGATTATCGGTTAATTGTTTAGTTATGTGTAATTAGGTTAAATGATATTATTACTGAGTGTAACTGTGTGTGTTTTAGTGATTATTAGTTAACTTTATAACCGGATAATGTTTAGTTATCTGTAATTAGCTTAAAATTTAATTTTACTGTTTGTAACTGTTTGTGAGTGTGCTAGGTAGTGATTATCAGTTAAAAATTTGTGCTGTGTGTGTTAAGGCAGTGATTATCGTTAAATTTTATCTCTGAGTGCTTAATTTTGTAAAATCGTGTTTGTTTGTGTGTGTTAGGTTAATATTTATTTTTACTATCAGATTCGTAGTGACTATCGGCTAGTTTTATGTGCGGGTGTTTAGTTTTGTAGTATATGTTACATTTATCTTTACTATACGTAAATATGTGTGTGTTATGCAGCGATTATCTGTTAATTTTCATCCGCGAGTGTTTAGTTTTGTAATACGGAGTATGATTGTGCAACTGTCAATGTCGGGGATATTGACTTGGGCATTCCTGAAATTAATCAGCCAGGTGCAGTTCCGCAAAATCTAGTTCAATCGGATGAAGCGTCCACAGTCCACTACTACTCAAACCGTCAATGAATCAGACAATGTCAAACCAGGGGAGAAAAATGATAGCTTGGACATTCCTGGAATTAATCAGCCAGATGTGACTACCCGAAATCTATCTTACTCAGATGAAGCATCCACTTCTGCTCTGATCATTGACAGTATCACGGATGTCAACCAGACACCTTACTACGTGGATACAAGTGATGACGAGGCTATAGGCTTTCTTCTTGATTGTGCAAAAAGAGGACAAAATCGTGGCAACCAACGTCCACCATCTATTTGCAAGGTTTCTAGAATTCTTAGAGATCATAGCGAAAGTTCATACGAACCTCTGCTGGTCTCTATAGGACCTATACATAGAGAAGATCCGAAGTTGAAAGAATTTGAATGGCTAAAAGAATGTTATCTTGATGACCTACTACATCATTGTGATTCCACGCCAAAGAAAACATTAGAAGCATGTCTGCTAAAGGTAAACACTTTAATAGACCAAATCAGAGAATCTTATGCTGGTGTGATCAAGAACTATAGTGACGTTGATCTTGCAAGGATGATGGTTATGGATGGTTGTTTCATACTTGAATTCTGTTTCAAGCATGATGAAGAAAACTTGCATTTGCCAAATAAGATGCAAAACACTCGTATTGCCATGGATCTGATGTTGCTAGAAAACCAAGTCCCTTTTTTTGTTCTTCAAGCTTTGTTTGACTGCTCCATGGGGAAAAGGTCTTTCACTCTTAGCAACGTTCTCGATAAATATTTGGTACCCTACATTAAGCTCTTCCGTTCTCAGTTGCCAGAAAAAATTTCAACCACAGATGTTGACTCAGATTCAACTCATGATCATGTCCTTGGCTATCTGCACACACGCTACCAGCTTGTAGTTGCCAAGTCATTGAATCCTATACACGCTGAGGCATCAAAGCTTGTAGATGAAGAGGGAATAGAGAATACATACAAAACATTCCACTCGATAGTAGAACTGGATAGATCTGGGATGAACTTTAAGCCTCACCAGGAGGATGTTTGGTCAATGACCATTCAATTTCAATCATCTCGTTTTGCATGTTTACCCTGGTTTTGGAAGCCTACTCTTCTAATGCCAACCCTGGCTATTGATGATACCACTGAGCTAATTTTAAGGAACTTTATTGCTTACGAGCAATCGTTCCCTCAAGATCGTTATTACTTTACATCATATGCATGTTAGTCCCTTGTTAATTGCATTTAAGTCAAGTTTGAATAGCAGTATTATTATTATGTTTAGTACTTATGATTATGGACATATATGTTATGTATTTGGACGAAATAGGCCTGCACAAAATGGGTCAGTGCAGCCCATATTGTGGCAGTTAGGATTGGCAGTTACCATGGCAGTTATCACCCAAAGGTCACAACGTTTGGAGGGAAACAATAACTGTCATTTGGTGCCTCTTAGAAACATATAAATATGTAGATTTCTGTAGGCAGAAATCATTCAACCTTTATCAACTATTTTATGCATTACCTGTTGTTATTATTCACTTTGTACCCTTTGTTATTTTACTGCACTTATCCTCTTTACAATTCGATTATCATCACAATGAAAAACCTTTTGAAACCAAGAAACTTTGGCAATAAACCTGTACACAAATGGCATCAGAGCTTAGGCTCTTATTCTTGGGAAAGGCTTTCATGCAAGGAAGGTATCTCCTTCGAGAAACTCCAAATAGGGTAAACCTATGGGGTGCTAGAAGAAAGAAAACAACAATATCACCAAAAGGAAAGAGCATTTTGGCACAAACAGTTAGAGAGAATGAAGCCTTTAACAAAGAAAGGGAAAGTGCAGAACTGTTGACACTAAAGAAAAAGATCATGAAGATGAAGAAAGACAAGAAAGCCAAGTGCCATGTTTGCAAGGAGAAAGGGCATGCATTCTGGGCATGCAAAGACAGAAAGAGGCTTGCAGCACTTGAACTTGAACAAGAAAAGGAACTGACTGAGAAAGTTTTGACAGAAGAAGCAAAGTACACATAAAGAGTCTACCTGACTGGAAATTATGTGATAAAAGGTACTGACTTACACAATTGGAATGATATATGGTATGCTAGTGATTCCTATCAGTTTCATATGTGCCCATCTAGAGCCCTGTTTAATGATATTGAATATAAGTTCAAAATGATTGGTAAAGAAGAGCATGAGAGAAAATTTATTTTCTCATATGGGGTGGGGGATGTCACAATTAGAACTGATGTAGGGGAAGTAGTGGTTAAATCTGTTCAATATACTCCTGAGGTATCATCAAATATGATTAGTTTGGATCTGCTTAAGACTTAAGGGTATAGGACAGAGATTGAAGATGGTGTATGTAGCATATTCTACATGTACCATGATGAAAACCATGTGCAGACACCACTGTTAGGAAAAGGCAAAGAAAAGGTTGATATGAATGAAGTTATCAATGAACATAACCAGTTTTTGGAGGATCAATTCAAGCAAATGGATCCCACTGATGAATGCTCTCTCATTAAGGGCATAGAAGATCTTGATTGGAACAAGAATGATACACAGGATTATATTGATGAAGATTACATCAGTTATAATGGTACCCTTTATGCACTCAAAGTCAATTCATTTTCAAGGTACATATCATTCATGAAATTATTGGAGAAGGATGATCTTCTGTATAGGAACTGGGAAATTTTCAATAAGAGATTCATTGATTTAGTTAAGTGGTTTTATTTGGTGCATCTCAATTATGATACACTAGATGCAATACCACCAAGGATTAAAGATGTTGAGATTAACTTGCTATGTGTATACAAGGCTGTTGATAGTATGGGAGGTTATTTCACTGTCACCATGGGTGACAAGTGGGGTACAATTGCACAGTTGCAAGGCTTGGATAAAGAAGATGGTAACACAGTTAGAGTTTGCTACAGAAATTTCATTGATCTCCTTGTTATTTATTATGAAACTGCAAGTAGTACTTGGGGTGAAATGCACAAAGAAATAGGTGAAACCAGTCAAATGAAGATGGCCAAGGACCTATCTTGCCAGAGGGAAGATGCAGTGATGGCTAGAACAAGTGGAGATGGAGCAAACAGATTTGGAGTCAAGCTAGGCAATGCAGAAGAAGATGGATATGAAAGCAGCATGGACAGCAATGATTTTCAGATCATTGCTTGAAGAAAGAAGCAAGTGAAGAACAACTTTGAAGGACTTGACCATAAATGAATTAAGGGGGAGATTGTTAGTCCCTTGTTAATTGCATTTAAGTCAAGTTTGAATAGCAGTATTATTATTATGTTTAGTACTTATGATTATGGACATATATGTTATGTATTTGGACGAAATAGGCCTGCACAAAATGGGTCACTGCAGCCCATATTGTGGCAGTTAGGATTGGCAGTTACCATGGCAGTTATCACCCAAAGGTCACAACCTTTGGAGGGAAACAATAACTGTCATTTGGTGCCTCTTAGAAACATATAAATATGTAGATTTCTGTAGGCAGAAATCATTCAACCTTTATCAACTATTTTATGCATTACCTGTTGTTATTATTCACTTTGTACCCTTTGTTATTTTACTGCACTTATCCTCTTTACAATTCGATTATCATCACAATGAAAAACCTTTTGAAACCAAGAAACTTTGGCAATAAACCTATACACAATGCACATGCCATAGATATGCTTATTGATACTCAAGAGGATATTGCTAAACTGGTAGAATCAAAAGTCCTTGTCAACATACTCGGCTCAAACCAAGAGGCTGCAGATATGATCAACAAGATGTGCAAAAACATTTCTATTACAGATTTCTATTACACCCAAGAGTTCAAACAAATGGATAAGTAGTACAATGGTTTTTGGCCCAAGCATATTGCACGGCTGAGAAGCGTATATTTCAGTAATTCATGGAGTGTTATTGCACTACTTGCTGCAATCATTCTGTTTTTTCTTACCGTGGTTCAGACCATTTTTGCCATCATGGCCAAATAATTGTATACTCGCTTTGAGCTGATTAAGCAACCAATAAATTTGACCATCTGCTTTTCTGTATTCATTGAACACACAAGTCACTTATTTTCCATGCTTATATTGACTTATTTTAAGTATCAGTAAGTGCTTCAGTAAATTGTTTACATGTTCTCAGAAACTCATAGTAGACTTAAACCAAGTGGTGTTAAATGGTACTAGTATTGAATAAGCTATTGTGGAATGAATGAACTACTTTATTTGAGAGACTAGTGTGGCTATATATATCCTTACATGAAAACAAACCCACGTCTAAAACGAATTAAGACTTAAACATCCCCCTTAAATTGAACATTAGTGTTGTTCAGTTTACACTTGGATCAACACAAACTCCCATAAGGCTTTTAAACCTCATGAACAGATCAAACTTCAACGGCTTAGTCATTATGTCTGCAATTTGATCTTTAGTAGGACAATGAATCAACTTCACAACGCCATATCTTGTGACCTCACGCAAAAAATGAAATCCAACATCTGTATGCTTGCATCGACCATGTTAGACCAGGTTTCTTGAGAGCTCAATGGTAGAGCTGTTATCACAGATAATTGTTGTGCTACCATTATGAACATGGTAAAGGTTTTCCAAAATTCTTCTTATCCAAACGGCTTGACAAGCACGCGAAGCGGCTGCAACAAATTCAGCTTTTGTTGTAGACAAAGCAACTATTGGTTGTTTATATGACGACCAAGAAACAACACCCGAATTCAACAGAAAAACATAACCTGTACTTTTTCGATCATCTAAATCTTTAACATAATCACTGCCTCTGTATGCAGCCAAGTAATCTCTTTTTTCTCCTCTGTTGAACAAGCTCAGATCATTAATTAGATATCATTGTGTGTGAAATGTGTGTGTGTGATTAGTTACTAATAAGCACAATAGATAGAGAGAAATTGAGAGTTGATACCGTATCAATCTTAGTAGCCCAAATCTATTAATCACACACCAAAGTCAAGCCCGTTATCAACACTCGATAAACCCCACTATCAATGTTTGATAGGCCCATCCTCATCCTCATGCCGCACATGCCCTGAGAAAGCCTCCCAGGCCGTATAGCACTCACGCGTGGGACATGTGCCTCCCAATTGTCACTAATGGTTAAGATGTACTATCTGATATATGACAATGGGAGACACTTTTGGTTTGTGGGAGTTTAAAACACACGCAAACACTAAAAGTGTATGCGCCTATGGGGGCACACACGATAAACATGGGAGTGCGTGTCGAACGTATTTAAACTTGAATATATACCCGATATGTATGCATGAACTTGACCCGATCATAGTTCACGACCAATGGGCTGTTTGGCTAGTTAAATGGGTCGGTTTGGTTGAGTTGCCTTGGGCCTAGAGTACTCAACCGATCGGGCAAGAAAGGGTGGGTTCTTTGCTTGTCGATCAAGCCATAACCCATGCAAGAGGGGTTTGTTTTTGCTATATAAGCAAACACAACCTCACCTCAATCCTCACGACTTACATATTATCCTTAAACCTAAAACAGTAATCGATCCACCTTGTGAACTCAATCAGATCCTCACATATCCGATTAGGGTTTATACCAAACCCTAAACCTTGCAATCGTGTTTTTCAAGTGGTTTAATAGTTTGGTTTGTCGATCTCTTATCTCTAAAATTCCCTGTTGAATCGAATTAGCAACAAGCTCTTGGGTTTTTCTGTGTTCGTGTTTCTCGGAAAAAGAAGGGTTGATATCGGATTGTTCTATCCGATATCGGGTGTTGAAAGCTACTGTTCATCGGACAGAAGTTGATCTCGGGCAGAAGCACGCTTGTTGTTCTTGGGGTTTTCTTGTTCGAGGTATTCAAGTGTTGATTGGGTTTATACGCTCTCGAGTAGCTCATATCGAACGTGCTAGTTTTACGTGTTGTGTGTGATACTCGTAGAGGTATCTATCTTTGATACTTGAGTTTCTTTTGGGTTTTCTTGTTCGTTCACTTGCGTTCAATTATCGCCAAAGGTTAGTTTTCTTATTTACCTTTTATTCGTTAATGTTTATTAAATACGTGTTACCCAAATCCACACAGTAAACACATACACACACATATGATTTGCTCGAGTGTTACCCAAACTTGTTAATTCTTAATCATTCCTTTGGGTCCTTACCGTTCTACACGGGAAACCAAACAACACAACCATCCCAATCCACTCTTAATCACGTTTTACATACCTTACGTAAACATGGCGCTATCCGTGGGGACATGATACGTAATAGTCACAAACTTTCACCTATTTTCATTCATTTCTCACCTGAAAAAAACACACCTTTTTTTTCCTTTATAAAAAGTTTTTAAACCAACATGACTGGTGAACAAACTCCACAACCTCTAAATTCGGAAATAACCAACAACTACCTTGGACCAGTCCAGGTGGAAGATCTTACTCACACTAAGGAGGGTCAACAAATACTATATAATGACATTCATTGGCAAGAAACTTTACTAGAGGACCAGTGGGGGAGGTGCATGCAACAAACGACCATGTCGGCCTGCACACAATACTTATCCAAAATGGGCTCGCACGGTGAAAAGCAACGAGTTCCCAAGCCAACTGCTCAAGTCTGGCCAATTCAAGATCACAAAAGTCAAGTTAGTTCAGAGATTCTCATGGTTCAGTCCCAGGTGGAAGATTTTTACACTCGTGTATAAAGCAACAGATTGGGTGCCATGGTACAAGGTATACCCGGAGGAAAGACAACAATACATTCAGGTTACGCTAGGAGTCGCGGCCTAACTGGAACAAATGGCAGCAGAAAGAAGGATGGTTGACTCTCCGGTAAACACACTTAATCATGCTCCTCCACATGCCTGTTGGTAAATCACAAACAATAACACTTCTTTATAATGTATAAACTATAACTTTATTGTGAAATTGCTAATATGAAATACAACTTTCTGTTTCCTGTATATGTCCTACTTATACTACATGAAGGGGTACTATATCGATAGATGAACCATCACAATGGTTCAACCATAACCGACATTAACTTCCTGTAACCGCCATTCGGTTATTAACTAACTAATACACATGTTTAGCCCTTTGGCTTTAGTTTATTACATAAGCATCCTTAAACTTTCTAATATACTATATTTAGTTTATATCTTCAATACTCCCCCTTAAACTAAATATAGTTTAAATGAGGTCTTCGTCTTCATCCTTGCAACTGGTGTATAATAACGTTGGCTCGTCATCCTCGTACTGAACCAGATTTGCCTCATCTTTTTTATTTTCCCACTTTGGACATTCATTGCTAAAATGCCCAAGTTCATTGCATTTGAAACACTTTACGTTGCTCTTGTCCCGTTGTGCTCGACCATCACCTTGACTTCTCCCGGACCCCCGACCTCGTCCTTGGCCACGTCCAAAGTCTTTCTGTCTTGCATCACAACCGCAATATTTACACTTGTGTTCCTTGGTCTTCTCCTTTTCATCTACTTTGCTGAAGAATAGGCTACTGGACCCGTCTTCTTCCTTGACTGCCTTTTTCGTCCGTTCTTCGAAAGCTTTTAATCTCCCCACGGCTTCTTGAAATGACATTTTATTCAAATCCGCAAATTGCTCAATCGCCGCTACTATTTGAATAAATGATGCATGCCAAACCAGTCAAGTTTTATCACTCAAGCCTGCCACTTGTGAATGACAGACCGTAACAAACTTAAAACGGCTCAGGAACGAACTCAATGAAGATCTGAGGAGTATATTGTTTCCCCGGGTCGTTATGTCCCAGCGAGCTATGCAATGGATCACCCAACGAATAGTGATCAAGAGATTTGAACGGAAAAGGAGATTGTGAATTATTATAACTAAGGAAAAAGCCAACAAATTACAACGGCTAAAATGCAAATTAAAGGAAATTAAAAAGATTAAAAATATTAAATAAACACTATCACTATTTTTAAAATTGATGAACGTTTAAAACTTAAAACTTACGTTTAAAATAAAATTACGTAAACGTACAAAATAAAAAGTGAAATCTAAGAATTAAAAATCCTAAAAATATGAAAATGACATTTTTACAAACCTAAAGATAAAAGAAAATTTATAGAAAAAGAAAATTATTTTTATAACTATTTAATTAATTATTATTAATTAAAAACTATTTTTAACTATTTAATATTAGCCTAAAATACAAGAAATTAGGAAATAAGGCTAGAAAAATAAAATTAAGACTTAGAAAAATCTAAAATATCAAAATAGAATTTTCAAAACTATTTTTGTATTTTTCTGAATATTTTTCTATTTTCTAGGAATTAAAAACTATTAAAAACTAATTAAATTACTTAAAAATACAAATTTAACTAAGAAAAATCTATAAAAATATTTTTTTGTCTTTTTATAATTATCTTAACTTAAGAAAAATGAAAAATTATTTTTTTGAACTTTTTCTTAATTTTTTGTATTAAATGCTAATTAAAAATGCTTAAAAACTAATTAAAATCAAGAAAAATAGCAAACAAGCTAGGAAAAATCTGAAAATTTCAGGAAAAGCTTAAAATAATGTGAGGAATCTAGGAAAAATGGAAAAACAAGGGCTTGTGTGGAGGAATTTGAAACTGAAGTGGAATGTGCTTAAGAATAAGCATTTGGATAAGCCAAAAGCACACCAAAAGGTACCAAACTGAGACAGAGGCAACAATAAGCTAAAATAACTCTAAAGCAACTGAAATCAACAAGCCATAACCTCTGGATAACTGATTGAACAGATTTGGTGTTTTGAGACAATAAGCTAAAAACAGTTTTTGGCTCCTACTTTAAGCCCAAGAATAAGCAATCAAATAAGCTAGCAACTAAAAACTAAAACTTAGAACTTACACTAGACCTGGGTGAGACCTTATAAACCAAATTACAGACCTAGATAAGCTCTGATGAGCTTAATACAAGCTCTGCAAAACCTGCAAAAGCCCTGTGCAGACTTAATGCCCTGCACAGGGGATTCAAGCCCATTTTGACAAGCTAGTTTGAAGCTTATAGAAAATTCACAAAATTATGCAAAAATGACAACAAGAAACTAGAGCAGTGGAAGTTTTTTAAAGCAACAAGTTTCTCTTGATTTGGCTCAGAAATGAGTAAATGAAAAATCCTCCTAGGTTGGCCAAAACTGACTTCTATGCAATTTGACTTTTTGAGCAATTATGAAAAGTTGACTATTTTGAACTTTGATCTAGATTTAAGGACTGCAATTGATGTTAAATGATGAAACAAGGCTAATTCAACCTTTCCCTAAGTATTTTAAACACAAAATGAGATTTTGTTTTGACAAAATCCCAACAGTAAATCTGTTAAGACATATTGAAGTTGGATTTGACTTTCACTGCTTGCAGGCACAAAGGAATGACTCAAGTGAGTTCAGATGAGTTATACAAACCGAAAACACCAAGTCCTAACTACTGCACTATCCTCTAATACAGTTTACATGCACAATCCAAACACCCCTTTTAAAACTGAAATACAAACTTAAACTGATAAGAACACTGAACTAGCTAGTACCATTGATCAAACTGAGTTCTCACGACCATATTACAACTATATAAACACATTTTAACTAGTGGTGACTACAGATAAACATCCAAGCATAAAATGCAATATTGAAAAAAAAATAGGAAATGAGAATAGAACTCACATGAGTCCAACTGTGTTGCAGGCTAAACCAAACCAAATTCTACACTAACCTAACCTATTTTAAACCCCTCCAAGCTGCATCAACCCATTCCACTTCCAAATTGCTCAATTTTGACTTTTGTTGACCATGACTCAAAATGGCTTGAAAATTAAATGTAAGCTTTTCAAAAGCTATATAGAGATTAAGTGAGCTGATTTGAATGATGAAATAAGCTTTTGGAAGCTTAAATGTAAGAACATTAGTTTGAAAATCTCAACAGTAAACACAAGATCAATAATTTTAACCAAACCTTGAAATTAATTCTTAAAAACTTATTACAATGATAAAATAGCTTTAGTTTGGATCATAGAAACAACAGATTACATATTTTAAGCTAAGCTAATACATTCATAAGAAAAACGACATTAAGGAAATTTAAAACTAAATTCTACTACTTATTTCTTCTCTCTTCAACCTCCTTTTATACTTCATTCATCTCCCCACTTGTTTCTGAGCTTTTCCCACCTCTATTTGAGGCCCTTGGATCATTTGAAGTAATCTTGGCCATTTATCATTTTTTTGGCGGGAAATTTAGATTTGACCTGTTGGGAGAGATTGAGTGTAAGGAGGGAATACAATTAATGATATTTGGATTGTTAGGAGATGGAGTGATAAGGAGGGGGAAAATGAGTTGGAGTGATGGGAGGTGGTGTGTTGCAGGGTTAGCAGGTGGGGAAGACAGGGAAAGCGCGGGTAAAGGGGGTTTTGTTTGACTTATCATTTGACCAGGGGTTTAATAATAAAAGGGGGTCAAAAGTGTATTTGACAGGGGGTCCAATAGTTTTGACAAGGTCCAAAAATGGTTTAAAGGTTATTAATTAAACAAGGACTTAATGTGTAATTCTGAAAATTGCAAGGACCATTTCTGCCAATTCTGCCAAGATGCTCCAAGGACTAAAAGTGATAATCTCAAAAAGTACAAGGACCAAACTTGCCATTTTCAAATTTCCAGGGGCCATTTCTGCCAAATTTCAAACTTTGAGGACCAAACTTGTAATTTTCTCAAACTTTTGATATTTTTCACCAAAGGACTAATTTTGACAAGTTATAATTTAAAAAGGACCTTTGGTGATTTTTCTTTTGAAATTAGGACTCAGGGACTATTTTTGACAATTTTAGAAACTTGGGGGACTGAAACTGCCAATTATGCAAACTTTGCTCATTTTTCATCTGATTTTAAACATTTTGCATCTGAAACATATAAAATGTAATTTTGGAATATTTTCAGTATTTTGATGCATTTCTGAGCATTTTTAAACGTTTTGCAGTTCAGATTTGACTAAAAATGATGAGTATTTACACACTCATCAATCCCCCACACTAAACTATTGCTAGTCCCTAGCAATCTTTTGAGAAAAACTTAATGGATTTGAATCTCTTTACCAAAAGCCATTACTTCTGGAGTAGCCAAATGTTTTATTTCAAGTAAGAACCATGGTACACCGATAACCATGTGATTTTGAGCAAACCACCAGCTTTCAACGGATTTGATTTGTCTTTACCAGAAGCCGTTTGCTTCTGGACTAGCCAACTCTTAGATAAATTATCAATATTATCTTTGGTGAGCTGATTACCAATTATGGTTTTTCCACTGCCTTTACCACAAGCCATAAACTTGCGGGCTAGCCAACTCTTCACTTTTTAGGATATGGTGAGCTGAATACCATACAATTTTGGGCAAATTGCAAGCCGTCAACGGATTTGAGATATCTTTACCAAAAGCCGTTTGCTCCTGGATTAGCCAATCCTTTTGTTTATTAGACAAGGCGGACTGATAACCAATTGAGTAAGTGTAAAACATTTACTCCAAAAAAAATTTTGGCCAAAAACGGGGGAATTGGTATAATTATATGATAAAATTCGTGAGAATTCCCCCCCACACTTAGAAATGAATATTGCCCTCAATATTCAAAGTACCGGCGGTTATGCCGAAACTGAGAACGTAAAAGGGAAATACTACGGCCATTATTTAGAAAGAAGATTTTTTTTTTTTTTTTTTTTTTTTTTTTTTTTTTTTTTTTTATAGAAACTTATATATAGAACATGTGGGGTAACTCCCCCACACTAGGGTGGAACACATGGGTGAAAACCCATGTTTAGCTACTGTTTTTGATTACCGAGTCGCTAGCTTGACTCGACCCCGAATTCATTGGTTCATGGGGAAGTAAGTGGAAGAGACAATCTCCATCGGACTTTCATTCAAGATGTTTGGATAAACATTGAAGCACGTGAAAGTTCCACACCGATGAGATATACATAGAACCGGCTCAAAAATGGTAAATGAAAATGCCGGGGTCAAAGATAGTGTCTTCATTCCCGAAGGAGTGAAGATGGAGAGAAATCACAAGATATTTAAGGAAAGGAAGAAAGATTTTGATAACAATCAAGATCCATTCTTCATCCTCAAATGCAGACATATCTGGAGGAAGGGTGAAGGTAGTATCAATAATAGGCAAACTCGTATGATAGAGTACACCTTCCTCCGAGCCAATATCATCCTCAAGATCAAAATAGAAATGATCATGTTCCGGAGGAGATATGTCATGAGAGAGTTCACCGGAGAACTCTTTATGAAGAGAATCATTCACATGAAGTGAAATTGTGAACTTTTGTTCCATTGTGGGCTCATTACTATCCTCAATCTGAGTATCAAAGAGTGGATTCTCAGAAATTGAAGTGAATTCAGAGTCGAATTCAAATAGAGGATTGGTAAAAGTAGCTTTGAATGTTTCGGGAACAAAGTGATCAACATTCTCTATTGGACTGTTATGGTGAGAAGTGAGTGAACGATCATTATCAAGGAGACTTTCAGTTTCTCCCAGATCGGCTTCGAAATCAAAGAGTGGATTGATGTGAGTGAGTTCACCGGAGAACTCCTCAAGAAGGTGATCAGCATCAGATTGTGGAAGTGATGCCTCAACGTACTCGATGTTTCCAAAGGAAGCACAATCGTCGCTAAAATCGGAAAAAGTTTCCAAATGATCATTTGAACACTCAAGAGGGGAAAGAGAATCACACATATGATCAAAAGTTCCCTGTGACTCTCTCGGGATTGGGACAAGGTCCTCAACACTAGACTTTATGAATTCGTCCGATTCCTTTTCAGGAACAGTGTCAAGATGCTCGTCCCCCATGTTCAGAGAGTGAGTGGGAGCTTCGGGTGTGATAGCAGTTGTTTGAGATGGAATCTCAACTGCTGGAATATCAACTGACTGAGGGAGTTGAGAAATATTATCTTTAAAAGGATAAAAACTCTCCTCGTCATCATCATAAAGAGCTGCCTTAAGAAATTGGGAACGCCTTAGAGCTGCTTGCTCTAGGACTAATAATTCTTCCCTAGATTGGCGGGCCTCTCTTTCTTCGGCTAGTAATTCTCCCATGGTCTTTTCACCACTCACTTGATTCTTAAAGTTACTAATCATATCATCAAGTGTTTTCATTGCGGTTTCAAAATCCTGGGAGATTTCTTGAGACAACGGCTCAGGTGGAGTTTGAGCCGTATGGTGCTGTGGAGGTTGGAAATTATCAAACATGTAAGAGTCATGATTGTTACAAGGAACTGGGTTCCCTATTTGACAATCAGAGCTGAAGTGGGGACCTCCACAGTACTCACAACAGTAAAACTGTTGAGTCTGGACTGGTGAATCATATGGATTTTGGTTATAACCAAAGTTCTGAGCATCACTGGAAAACTGTTCATAGACAAACGTGTTCCCGGATTGACACTCAAATCCTTGGTGAGGACCTCCACAAAATTCACAACAGGTATGTTGGTTATATGAAGATAAGTCGGGCTGTGGTAGGTAATTGGAAAATTTTGAGGAGTCGTTAAATGAGTTCGGATTAGGATCATAATCAAATGAATTCCTCGAACCACAAAATAAACAACTCCCGTTATGAATATCATTACCACATTGTACACACGTACACCAACGACAGGGTGAACCAAAGAGAGGTTCACCACAACCGACACAAGGAATAAACGATTGCATTTGATAGTTATAAGAAGGAATCGGTTTATTCAAAGAATCAACAAAACCAACATGATGATCCGAATGACTATTAAGTCTCGAAGAACATTTTGAAAAATCCGGAGGTGGGACAAGTGGTGTGCTCTGAGAGCTAGCAATTTCCACCACTTCCGTTATGGTCTCTGGTTCTGGTTCTTGAGAAATGTGAAGATTGAGCAAGTCATTCTTGCTAGTCACCGGACTGAATTCTGCATGTTTGCTTTTAACCGTAAATCGTGAAAGTTTAGAATCAATTCTAGACGGCTTAGGAGCAATTGAGGGTTTAGGTCTTTGGATAACCGTAGGTTGGACGTATTTAGCACTTCCATCATCAAAAGGAAGTACCTGGTCCTTTGTCACCCCGGTGTCTCGTTCCATTTCCCTACGCAGAATCAATGGATCATCACGAACAACACGAATTCTAGACATTTGTGTAAAAGTCTGAAGTTTTTCAACTTCGTCCCAGAATTCGTCCTCGAGAGATTCCATGAGAATAGAAGAAGTGAGAATCAAAAGGATAGAGGGTAAAGGGATAAAAAATCAAAAAAGGGTAAGAGGGTAAAGATGAATATTTTTGGTATTTTTGAAAAACATTTTGCAAAAACAAAGGAATGAAAATCTTTTTGGGGTTTTTGATTTTTAAAAGAAAATATAAATACATACAGATGGTATAAACAAGGAGTGAATATCCAAATCACTAATCTGCTAAGCGGAAGATAATCAGCACAGCTCCCAGGCAGCGGCGCCAAAAATTTGATGCATGCCAAACCAGTCAAGTTTTATCACTCAAGCCTGCCACTTGTGAATGACAGACCGTAACAAACTTAAAACGGCTCAGGAACGAACTCAATGAAGATCTGAGGAGTATAGTGTTTCCCCGGGTCGTTATGTCCCAGCGAGCTATGCAATGGATCACCCAACGAATAGTGATCGAGAGATTTGAACGGAAAAGGAGATTGTGAATTATTATAACTAAGGAAAAAGCCAACAAATTACAACGGCTAAAATGCAAATTAAAGGAAATTAAAAATATTAAAAATATTAAATAAACGCTATCACTATTTTTAAAATTGATGAACGTTTAAAACTTAAAACTTAAAACTTACGTTTAAAATAAAATTACGTAAACGTACAAAATAAAAAGTGAAATCTAAGAATTAAAAATCCTAAAAATATGAAAATGACATTTTTACAAACCTAAAGATAAAAGAAAATTTATAGAAAAAGAAAATTATTTTTATAACTATTTAATTAATTATTATTAATTAAAAACTATTTTTAACTATTTAATATTAGCCTAAAATACAAGAAATTAGGAAATAAGGCTAGAAAAATAAAATTAAGACTTAGAAAAATCTAAAATATCAAAATAGAATTTTTAAAACTATTTTTGTATTTTTCTGAATATTTTTCTATTTTCTAGGAATTAAAAACTATTAAAAACTAATTAAATTACTTAAAAATACAAATTTAACTAAGAAAAATCTAGAAAAATATTTTTTTGTCTTTTTATAATTATCTTAACTTAAGAAAAATGAAAAATTATTTTTTTGAACCTTTTCTTAATTTTTTGTATTAAATGCTAATTAAAAATGCTTAAAAACTAATTAAAATCAAGAAAAATAGCAAACAAGCTAGGAAAAATCTGAAAATTTCAGGAAAAACTTAAAATAATGTGAGAAATCTAGGAAAAATGGAAAAACAAGGGCTTGTGTGGAGGAATTTGAAACTGAAGTGGAATGTGCTTAAGAATAAGCACTTGGATAAGCCAAAAGCACACCAAAAGGTACCAAACTGAGACAGAGGCAACAATAAGCTAAAATAACTCTAAAGCAACTGAAATCAACAAGCCATAACCTCTGGATAACTGATTGAACAGATTTGATGTTTTGAGACAATAAGCTAAAAACAGTTTTTGGCTCCTACTTTAAGCCCAAGAATAAGCAATCAAATAAGCTAGCAACTAAAAACTAAAACTTAGAACTTACACTAGACCTGGGTGAGACCTTATAAACCAAATTACAGACCTAGATAAGCTCTGATGAGCTTAATACAAGCTCTGCAAAACCTGCAAAAGCCCTGTGCAGACTTAATGCCCTGCACAGGGGATTCAAGCCCATTTTGACAAGCTAGTTTGAAGCTTATAGAAAATTCACAAAATTATGCAAAAATGACAACAAGAAACTAGAGCAGTGGAAGTTTTTAAAGCAACAAGTTTCTCTTGATTTGGCTCAGAAATGAGTAAATGAAAAATCCTCCTAGGTTGGCCAAAACTGACTTCTATGCAATTTGACTTTTTGAGCAATTATGAAAAGTTGACTATTTTGAACTTTGATCTAGATTTAAGGACTGCAATTGATGTTAAATGATGAAACAAGGCTAATTCAACCTTTCCCTAAGTATTTTAAACACAAAATGAGATTTTGTTTTGACAAAATCCCAACAGTAAATCTGTTAAGACAGATTGAAGTTGGATTTGACTTTCACTGCTTGCAGGCACAAAGGAATGACTCAAGTGAGTTCTGATGAGTTATACAAACCTAAAACACCAAGTCCTAACTACTGCACTATCCTCTAATACAGTTTACATGCACAATCCAAAAACCCCTTTTAAAACTGAAATACAAACTTAAACTGATAAGAACACTGAACTAGCTAGTACCATTGATCAAACTGAGTTCTCACGACCATATTACAACTATATAAACACATTTTAACTAGTGGTGACTACAGATAAACATCCAAGCATAAAATGCAATATTGAAAAAAAAATAGGAAATGAGAATAGAACTCACATGAGTCCAACTGTGTTGCAGGCTAAACCAAACCAAATTCTACACTAACCTAACCTATTTTAAACCCCTCCAAGCTGCATCAACCCATTCCACTTCCAAATTGCTCCATTTTGACTTTTGTTGACCATGACTCAAAATGGCTTGAAAATTAAATGTAAGCTTTTCAAAAGCTATATAGAGATTAAGTGAGCTGATTTGAATGATGAAATAAGCTTTTGGAAGCTTAAATGTAAGAACATTAGTTTGAAAATCTCAACAGTAAACACAAGATCAATAATTTTAACCAAACCTTGAAATTAATTCTTAAAAACTTATTACAATGATAAAATAGCTTTAGTTTGGATCATAGAAACAACAGATTACATATTTTAAGCTAAGCTAATACATTCATAAGAAAAACGACATTAAGGAAATTTAAAGCTAAATTCTACTACTTATTTCTTCTCTCTTCAACCTCCTTTTATACTTCATTCATCTCCCCACTTGTTTCTGAGCTTTTCCCACCTCTATTTGAGGCCCTTGGATCATTTGAAGTAATCTTGGCCATTTATCATTTTTTTGGCGGGAAATTTAGATTTGACCTGTTGGGAGAGATTGAGTGTAAGGAGGGAATACAATTAATGATATTTGGATTGTTAGGAGATGGAGTGATAAGGAGGGGGAAAATGAGTTGGAGTGATGGGAGGTGGTGTGTTGCAGGGTTAGCAGGTGGGGAAGACAGGGAAAGTGCGGGTAAAGGGGGTTTTGTTTGACTTATCATTTGACCAGGGGTTTAATAATAAAAGGGTGTCAAAAGTGTATTTGACAGGGAGTCCAATAGTTTTGACAAGGTCCAAAAATGGTTTAAAGGTTATTAATTAAACAAGGACTTAATGTGTAATTCTGAAAATTGCAAGGACCATTTCTGCCAATTCTGCCAAGATGCTCCAAGGACTAAAAGTGATAATCTCAAAAAGTACAAGGACCAAACTTGCCATTTTCAAATTTCCGGGGGCCATTTCTGCCAAATTTCAAACTTGGAGGACCAAACTTGTAATTTTCTCAAACTTTTGATATTTTTCACCAAAGGACTAATTTTGACAAGTTATGATTTAAAAAGGACCTTTGGTGATTTTTCTTTTGAAATTAGGACTCAGGGACTATTTTTGACAATTTTAGAAACTTGGGGGACTGAAACTGCCAATTATGCAAACTTTGCTCATTTTTCATCTGATTTTAAACATTTTGCATCTGAAACATATAAAATGCAATTTTGGAATATTTTCAGTATTTTGATGCATTTCTGAGCATTTTTAAACGTTTTGCAGTTCAGATTTGACTAAAAATGATGAGTATTTATACACTCATCAATAAACTTTTCTGGCACCGATCCTAGAAGTTTTCGAACTTGTCTTTTTTCATCCAAAGTATGTCCAAGATTGTTTGCTTGTGAAACAATCTCACTAATCTTTCCGGCATAGACATCTAGTGCTTCATTTGCACCCATTTTTAACGATTCAAACTCTGACTCGAGTGTCTGAACACGTGCTTCCTTAACCCTTTCAACTCCCACGTGTCGAACCTTTAATGCTTCCCAAATTTCTTTTGCCGAAGTAAGGTTTGCAATTTGCAAAACCATATTTTCTGGAATTGCTTGGTATAACATTGCAATTGCCATGTTGTTTTTCTTTTTATCAACTTCAGCGTCCGTTGTTGGTTCAACCGCTTCCCAGATTCCATGGACATTGAATAACGCTTTAATCTTTACTGCCCAAATCGTGTAATTCGTTGAATTGAGAACCGGGTATTGGAACGTCATTGATGTTCCACTATCCTTCGTAACTTCATTCTTATTTTTATTTGATCCGTCGCCTGTCATTTTCTTTTTCTTCCTACCTTTTCCAATCTTGATTGAGTTTCCCTTCTTTCACAAATACTAATCTGGTTTCTTTTATTTATGCCTCCAAACCCAATAATAAGAGTAAAAAGAAACTGATTATATTTATAAAAGATTCTTAAAAAAAACAAGCCTGGTTTTCTTTGATTTCTGGGTGTGTGATCAAACCCGCCTTGCAATCAAACCCGCTTCTCCGCTGTTGATCGTGATCAATCCCGCTATTCTGCTGTTGTTTACCAATCCCGCTAATCCGCTGTTGATCTTAAACCACCCCGTTTCTACCACTGTTTCTGTATATGAATCAAAAAACAGTCCTTCTGATCGATTTCTTTTTCTCCCTGAATCGAACACACGCTCTTGATACCACTGTTGGTAAATCACGAACAATAACACTTCTTTATAATGTATAAACTATAACTTTATTGTGAAATTGCTAATATGAAATACAACTTTCTGTTTCCTGTATATGTCCTACTTATACTACATGAAGGGGTACTATATCGATAGATGAACCATCACAATGGTTCAACCATAACCGACATTAACTTCCTGTAACCGCCATTCGGTTATTAACTAACTAATACACATGTTTAGCCCTTTGGCTTTAGTTTATTACATAAGCATCCTTAAACTTTCTAATATACTATATTTAGTTTATATCTTCAATAATGCCATATGTACAATATTCAGAGTACGCCACCACCTAGCACCAACTCCCAGGTTAACATAACCATGAGCCCAACTCAAAGAGACACCTTGTTATCACTACTTAAATATGTTTTTGAACTATAACGCGCAAGTGTAAACGTGTATAAATGATTTAGACCATATGACATGAAACTTGAAAATTGAGCTAAATCCACATATCTAAGTGAGGTATTAGTTTAACGGGAATTCCAAGAAATTTGAGACCGAAGGTCCAGTGAGGTCCTATACTTTTCTCTATGGGGTGTTAAAAGCCTAGTCATCTAAGTCGTTTGGTTGGGATGTGCTAAGAAGAAAGTCGCTACATGGAATGATCTAGCCTTCGAATCTTAGTTTTATGCAAAGGTCGTTAAGCTTAATATCCAATTTAGATGGATAGAAGCTTGCGTAAAATGTCAATTGAATGGTCCAAATTTCGAAATTAGCGCTATCACACTAATAATAATAAATTGATGGGAGTGAAAAGTCAGTTTAGGCTTCACAAATTGCAAATATAAATAGTGTTAGCATTTTATAGGCACTATTGCACAACACTAATAATTGTTGAAGTTTAGTTTGAGGGAGGATGATGATAATTAACTCCTCGAGGTACCTAGTTTTTGTGCTTTCCATTCTTAAGCTTTGTATATATCGTGAAACTAAAGTCAAGCATGGCGGGTCGCTAATAAGTTTATGTTTATTATTGTAATGAATATGGGTCAAAATCGGGCGTTATCGAATTTAATAATTTTTATTTATATCCCCTGAATGATTATTAAGTTGTTCTTGTTTGATGTCGTTATTCTTTTAAGGGATGAAAATCGCTTTTGTACCTAACGTATGTTATAAATGTTTCTTGAGGGCAAGCAACAGCCTAATTGTAGGGGATGATGAATGCATAATTATTCGTATTTTTTGTGCCAAAATCCATCATCGACTGCTTAAATAATAGCAGATTTATTCAGTAAATTGTTTACTTTATGTTATATTATAGGTACTTTATAAGAGACTATGGAGTGAATGAAGATTGGATAGGAAGACTAAAACTAAAGCCTAAGAAAAATAAACCAAATCAACCCAAGTTATCTATCAGAGAAACTTGGCCCAAGCAATCCCAATTTTTTCCCGCATCTTAGGCTTGGAGGCTATGTGTTATTAAAGGGGTGAAGGGCACATGTAGGGTTTTTCTTATAGACTTGCCTATTTAAACATCATTTACACTCTATTCTCTAGTTTGTTTTTGAGAAGAAAATGAAGTAACGAAAAAAGAACTTAAAAAATTGTCATGTTTTTTGGTTTTTAAATAATGAAAGTGAGGAGAGTGGAGGGGAAATGGGTGAAACTGTAAAAGTACTTGGTTTTTTTTAGTTAACTCCAAAATACTTACTCATTTTCACACCATACATCCCTCGCCGATAAGTTGAGATATATATATCCCTCTGTTAATGAACGACCACCGTACATCCCTCCGTTAGTTTGATGAACAACGGTGCAAATTATTTTTCCGTATCTTCTAACGAGCGAGAAAATATTTGCATCTTTAGTCCTCATGACTAACGGAGCAAAAGTTTCACCTACCATCCCTCAAAACTTAAAAGTTGCATGAATGGTCCCTTACAAGGCAAAAAAATAACATGAATGGTCCTTTTGTTAACGGGTGTTAAGTTTATTCCGTTATAATTTACACTGTAGCCTATGTTGGTTAACGGCTATTACATCGTTTATCCTTTATTGTAACGTCTGTTTATAATTTAAAGTTTTAGACTTTAGCTTAGTTTTTTTATCCGTTTTATACATTTTCATCTGTTTTATACGTTTTTTTCCGTTTTTATATGTATTTTTTTCCGTTATCGTCTGTTTTTATACATTTTTCTTACGTTTTCATCCGCTTTTATATGATTTCATCCGTTTTCTTACGTGTTTACCCATTTTATATGTTTTCGTCCGTTTTTCTTACGTTTTTGTCCGTTTTTATACATTTCTGTCTTTATTATACGTTTTCATAGGTTTATATCCGTTTTCATATGTTTTTGACCGTTTTCATTCGTTTCTATACGTTTTTATCCATTTTTATAAGTTTTCATCCGTTTTTATATGATTTCGTCAGTTTTTTTACGTTTTGATATGTTTTTACCCGTTTTCGTTTGTTTTTCTATGTTTTCATCCGTTTTTTACGTTTTTTTCCATCTTCGTCCATATTTATATGTTTTCGTCATTTTTTTTACGTTTTGACATGTTTTTATCCATTTTCATCCGTTTTTATATGTTTTTCTTAGGTTTTCATACATTTTTATCCATTTTATATGCTTTCGTCTGTTTTTCTTACCTTTTTCTGTTTTAATACGTTTTCGTCCATTTTTATACGCTGTTTTTTTTACGTTTTCAGATGGTTTTGTGGAAAACTAGAAGGGCGGGTTGAATAGTTTTGCCGATTTTAAGTTAGTTTCAAAAACTTTAGATTCGATATTATGTGAAATCATATGGATGTAGAGAAAGTATGGATCTAATGATAAAGCAAGTAAATAAAGTAAAGCAATGGATAGAAATGACACAACCGATTTATAGTGGTTCGGCTACAAGGACACCTTCCTTGCCCTACTCCACTCGCCGAGTTACCTACTCGAGAGTTCAAGCACTATGTCAACAAACTCCTTCAACTTGGAGGAGAAGCCTTCACAACGTTGCTTACACCTTTTTCCGGTACAAAGCTAAATAGTCCGTAACACGGTGGACCAAACCAACACGACTATTACACAACAACTATGTGAAATATCAAATACAAGATCTTTGCTACAAAAATCTTGTGGATGAACAAATCAATCAAGGACCCCTTGCTTGGATAACTTGTAGAATGCTCGTGATCTCGCCTTAGAGAAGGACCTATATGAGAATCACTAAAGAAAGAAAGAAGAACAACTCTCTAGATTAAGTGATCTTTTGTTAGAAGAGAATGAGAGTACATGAGAGAATTACTAAGAAGAGGGTGAGTTAGAATGAAGAAATGGCTCTCTATTTATAGGCAAAACTTGCCACTGTTCCCCGGATCCCACGGATCCGTCCCTTAAAGGATCCGTCTAGTGTAAACCTAGGGATCCGTGGGACGCTCCTCTTTGCCCATGGGTTTTTTGGTTATGGGTCATTGGTTATGGGTTGGTCCATGGGTATTTCTTTAGATACAATGTATCTAATGAGTACAATGTATCTAGTCAAGTGGGTATGGGTCAATACCATGGGTTATGAATATGATCCATGAGTTATGATTTTTACCCATCCTAATAAACTATTACAACAAATGATTTATTACAACAATTTGTATTAAGTGACTATATGTAAATGCTTTACAAAAATAACATGTATCCTTATAATTTTACTTATGATAACATTATATTTGTTATCAACAAAACACAAAGTGATCGCAAAATATTAATAAACGTTTTTACGGTTTATTTGTATTAACAATCTCCCCCTTTTTGTTGATGACAAAACATAATGTTATGATGAGTAAAACTTAAGAATAGATATATGTTTTGAAAGCCCCTAAGTTTTACTTCTTCTCCCCTTTTTTGTCGAAACAAAAAGTTAACCCATCGAAGAAATAAAATGTGAAAAAATAGTCCACGTATCGCTTATTCCCCCTTAACGGTGGCTCCCCCTAGTTTGGGGCGTCAAGTGAAGAAAATAAAAAATCCTACAAAGAAAAGGTTAGTAGTAACATGCATAAGTAATCTTGTGATTGACGAGAATCAAGATTGGGAGCCAAGGTATGTAAACAAGGCCTTGTAATAAAACAACAAAATGTAGTGGTATTTATGCCACATACAAGCATGTAAAAGTAAGAACAAGACTCGTCCTTGAAAATGATTCAAAAGAAAAAATACTAAAAATAGAAAATAGTAATAATGATTCCTTCCATGCTTGCATAAGGTTATGGATGGAGGTTTTGATGAGTAATGGTATTGATGAGATCAAGAATGAGGTTGAGTATGAATCGCATTTCTTCCCTAACTTCTATTGCAATATCCCTAGTGGATTGGCAATGTTCACAATGTAAGTGATGTGGGTAATGAGTGCGGAAGTTTTCCGGGTTGTTTTGATTTGTGAATTGCAGAAGATGTGGTGGAAAAATAGGAAAATACGGATCAAAGTCCAGAATGTTTGGAAGTGGTAGTGGAAAAGAACCTAGATGTTCTTGTAGCTCAATGGGAGCTAAGAGTGGTGAGGTTTCAAGGTCTTTAAAAATTGTGTTTGGAGAAGTGGGAGGTGTCAAAAAGGCTATTTCTTTTTGTTTTGGTTGTTGAGATCTCTTTGGAGTCTTAAGGAGTTCCAAAATAGTGACTTTAGGTGGTGAGTTGATGGATGATGAAGTTGGTGTACTTGTTGGTGATGAAGGAGGTGCTATAATGGAAGCATCTTGTGGTGAGTTATTTGTTGGTGATGAGCCATTTGATGATGGTTTTGCTAAGCAACAAGTCCAGATGCTAATCCGTGCGGATATTCTAGATTTTGATTGTGGTATTTTGAAAGGTGGGAGGACAAAAGTTTGGATTGCATGAAGAGGATTGTTTGTACTAGGTGATTCATCTAAGTTGGAAGATCTTTTGGATGTCATGGTGTTGTTTGTTTGTGAAGATGAGATGAATATGCAAGTATTTTGGGAGTCCTATATATATAAAAACAATGCATTGTAATGAATGCTTGACCCAAAATGTGGATTAAAATCTAATGATTAGATATGAATTTAAGGCATGTGATCATGAGAACACAAGCATTAAAAAACATACTCCAAAAAAAAATTAAAAAAAAAATATTGGAGTTTTCATCAAAAGTGAGAAAAATAGAAGATAAAACTAGCTTCTGTCTCACGGATCCCACGGATCCTTCCCTTGAGGGATCCATCCTGCATTAAGGCTGGGATCTGTGGGACTGGTGATTCAGGCAGCTCGAAATTTTCCTTTTGAAAACATTTTTGCCTAGTGTGTGCCTGTATGCAAACTATTTGGAGTTGCGGTTATCTCGACTCCTAAAAAGAAAAGAAAAATAAACTAGAAGTGAAAAAGCATACTATTATGTGAGATAACCCGAGTGCTCATAATTCATTGTTGCTTAAATGAATGTACCCGAAAACACATATTAGTTATGTGTCCTCTTTAGCATTCAAAAGACATGAGATGCAATGAAAACGGGTTTTTACTTTGTATTAATAATGAAAAATCAATTTGTCCTAGACTTGAGAAATTGCTTTTGTGAAATTGATATGGGAAGAGGTATCATTTTTAGAAAACGTTTCAAAAAAGAGGTTTCTATGTGCGAATAAAAGTCGTTTTATCCTTTGAAAAGAAGATGTGTATGTAATTATATGTTTGCAACTTGTACTTATTTTGAAAGAAAATAAGAAAAACTATGAGTTATAAGTGAAAAACTTATCTTGGGTTTTGAAAATTCCCGTATTGCTTGTGAGTTGTGCGTGAAATAGAGATCCTAAACTCAGAAAGAAGAAGGCTAGTGTTTATATACCTTGTAGAGTTAAAAAGTAAATTACGACGATTATTCCATGAGACCAAGACTAAGACGAAGTAGGTTGAATTATTCCCGCTTCAACGGTTTGGTAAGGACGTCGGCTATGTTGTCTTCGGACACTACCTTCTCAATAGAGATGTTCCCCTTTTGAACATTGTCTCTTAAGAAGTGTTAACGAATCTCTATATGCTTTGTGCGAGAATGTAATACCGGATTCTTGCTTAAATCGATGGCACCTTTGTTGTCACATAGAATGGCTATGTTACTTAGATGAATGTCGTAGTCAACTAACGCTTGTTTCATCCATAGTGCTTGTTGGCATGCTTTGCCGGCGGAGACGTATTCGGCTTCGGTTGTTGATATTGTTAATGCCGTTTGTTTCTTTGAAAACCAAGATGTTAAACAACATCCATAAAAGTACCTACCCCACTTGTACTTTTTCGGTCAACATAATCACCTGCATGGTCAGAATCTGCATATACAATTGTTTCTACTCTCGTACCCTTAGGATACCATAATCCTAATTGAGTTGAACCCTTAATGTATCTAAATATCCTTTTTACGGCTTTTAGGTGTGATGTTTTAGGGTCTTTTTGAAACCTAGCACATAGACAAACATTAAACATGATATCCGGCCTACTAGCCGTGAGGTAGAGAAGACTACCAATCTTACCACGATATTTTTTGTTATCAACGGATTCGCCGTCTTCATCTTTTGTGAGTTTGGTGTCGGATGACATTGGTGTCCTAATTGGTTTCGACTCTTCTAGACCGAATTTCTTTAACATCTCTTTTATGTATTTAGATTGATTAAAGAGGATACCATCTTCTACTTGTTTGATTTGTAGACCAAGAAAGAAACTAAGTTCTCCCATCATACTCATCTCGAACTCGTCATGCATGATTTTAGAGAAATCATTACACATGTCTTGACAAATAGATCCGAATATAATATCATCTACATATATTTGAACTATGATTCTATGTGACTCTCGTTTCTTAGTAAAAAGTGTGTTGTCAACTAACCCCATGGTGTAGTAGTGTTTGATTAAGAATGACTTGAGTCTATCATACCAAGCTTTTGGAGCTAGTTTAAGACCGTATAGGGCTTTATTTAACTTATACACATGTTTAGGCTTTTCAAAATCGATGAAGCCCGGAGGTTGAGATCCATATACTTCTTCATTAATAAAACCATTTAGAAAAGCACTTTTGACATCGATTTGATAAAGCTTAAGATCATTAGCACAAGTATAAGCAAGAAGTATTCTTATAGACTCTAATCTAGCCACGGGGGCATAGGTCTCATCAAAGTCTATTCCTTCTTGTTGGTTATACCCTTGGGCAACGAGTCTAGCCTTGTTTCTAGACACTACTCCGTTTGCATCTAACTTGTTTTTATAAACCCATTTGATTCCTATTATGGTTTGATTACTAGGTGGAGGGACAAGTGTCCAAACATCATTAGAAACAAATTGATTTAACTCTTCTTGCATAGCCACTACCCAACTTTCATCTTTTATGGCTTCTTGTGTATTCTTAGGTTCATGGTTGAAACAAAACAAAATAGGCTACTTTGGTTTTGAACTTGAGACCTTAAGGTTATTTTGTTTAACTTTCCTATGACCTTATCTACGGGGTGATCTTTGGACTCTTTAAGATTTATGAGTTCGTTATTTGAAGATTCTTCTTCTTCTTCATTTATCTTTTTCTTTATTACAATAGCTTCACTTTCTACAATCTCGTCATCGACAAGAGGTGGAGAGGGTTTGGGTGGACTTTCATCAAATTTTACATTTAATGACTCTTCTACCTTCATTGTTTCTTTATTTAATATGACGTAGGCTTTGCTATTAGGAGAATAACCTAGAAAGAGACCTTTGGTTGATTTAGGATCAAATTTTGTAAGGTAATCTTTAGTGTTAAGAAGAAAACATTTGCTACCAAAGTCTCTAAAGTGATCTAATGTAGGCTTTTTGCCTCGAAGTAACTCGTATGGAGTTTTACCTAAAATTGGTCTAATTAAGACTCGATTAAGTATGTACGTTGAAGTATCAACAGCATTGCACCAAAACTTTTGAGGTATGGATTGCTCATTTAGCATGGTGCGACTCATTTCTTGTAGGGTTCTATTCTTTCTTTCAACTACCCCATTCGATTGTGGAGTGCGCGGAGCCGAGAAGTTGTGAGTAATACCATTAGCATCACAAAAAGCTCCAAATTGCACTTCATTATCGAATTCCCTACCATGATCCGTTCTAATAGACACTATAGGACTTCCTAGTTGTCTTTGGATTTTCTTGCTCAATATTTCAAAGTAATCAAACGTTTCAGTTTTGTTCTTTAAAAATTTAGACCATGTGTACCTAGAGTAATCATCCACTATGAGCAAAGTGTAGTAGTTGCCTCCATAACTTTGGATAGCGGATGGACCAAATAAATCCATGTGTATTAATTCTAGACACTTAGTTGTAGACACCACGTTTTTAGATTTGTGACTAGAATGGACTTGTTTTCCTAAATTACAAGCATCACAAAAGTGATGTTCATATTTTAACTTAGATAGACCTCTTACTAGATCTTTGGATGATAGCGATTGAAGAAGTCGCATATTGGCATGACCCAATCTTTGATGCCATAAGGTCGAAGTATCATCCATAGAGGTAATAAAAAGTTTGTCTTTAGGTTCATTACCGATTTTAATGACATAGACTCCACGTTTCCTAATTCCTCTTCCTATGGTTATGCCATTTTTTAATATCTTACTACTGGTTTTGGTAAAAAGTACATTGCACTTTTTTATCACATATTTGTCCTATACTTAAGAGGTTAAAGTTTAGGTTTTCTACATGACACACATCGTTAATGGTTAGAGATTTGTTAGAAATCGTACCTAGACCGATGATTTTACTTTTGCTATTTCCAAATACCACATTTCCTCCATTGAAGGATTCATATGTGGAGAATAGATCTTTATTGCCAGTCATGTGCCTCGTGCACCCACTATCCTTGACCCATTCATTCGGATCTAGGTCGACTGATGAGTGTCTAAATACTCATCTTTTTTGTACCATTTAAAATGCCAAAAACATCTGAAAACACTCAGAAATGCATCAAAATGATGAAAATATCACAAATAAGTGTTTTATGTGTTTTAAATGCAAAAATATCAAAATCAGATGAAAAACGTATCAAGTTTGCATAATTGGCAGTTTTAGTCCCCCAAGTTTCAAAAGTTGTCAAATTTAGTCCCTGGTAAATCAAAATAAAGTAAAATATCATTTAAGGTCCATGGGATTCAAAAGTTTTTAAAACAAACCCTTCAAAGTTTAAAATTTTCAAAATTACAACTTTGGTCCCTCAAGTTTGAAAAATGTCAAAAATAGTCCTTGGATATTTAAAAAAGTGAAAATTATCAAATATTATCCTTGTACTATTAAAGTTTGTCAAGTTTGGTCCTTTTGATAACTTTGGAGAAATTACAGGTTCAGTCCCTCACTTTTCAGAAATTACACAAATGGTCCTTGTCATAAAGCTACAACCAAATGGCCCTTTGTGTATTTTGATCCCCAGCCAAAACAAAAGAACCCCTGTCATTATCCACTTGACCCCAGTTTTGAACCCCCTTCAAATTAATACCACCAGGTCAACAAAAGTCAAATACTAGGGCACTGTTCATCCCTTACCTCACAAGCGCGCCAAAACCAGAAACCAGAGTGGTTTCTCACCACTTGCTTCTACCACCTTTCCACCTGTTATACACCTGTCTACCCACTCCCCTCCACCTTCACAACATCCCAAACTTCTTTAAATGCTAAAAACCTGCTCAAGAGAAATTTGGCGCCAATTTTACACATGGATGAATATGATGAAATATGAAGATCCAATGGTTGGGATGAGGTGGGATATGTTCAGAGATGTCGACAAGAGTTGAAAAGATCTTTATAAAGGAGGAGAGGAGCAATGTGAAGAATATCTAGCCTAATTTAGTTTAATGTATGTCGTGGTAGTTAATTTTCAAATAAAAGTGTAATTTTAAGCTTCCAAGTACTTTGTTTAAGTTTTTCAAGTGTATGTGAATCTGTTTTCAGTAATCAATTTCAAGTTTCAGTTTTATTTCAAGTTTATGCATTTTCAAGTCAAAAATCTCATGATAAGCTTAATGTTGTTTGTAGTTGTTGTTTTGGACTGAATAAGCTCATGTAAGTTCCTAGAAAGCTTCTTAAAGCTTTTAGAAACCCTTAAAATCAGTTTAGAAGAAAAAAGAGAAAAATACCAAAAATACAAATAAATTAGTGAAAAATAAAAAATCAATGAATATGGTGAAGGAAGCTGAAGCAGGATGATCTCGGGATTACTTTTGGGTTAGAGGCTTTGTGGAAAGCTATTAGGAGTATTCTTAGTCCTTGGTTTATGGTCTTTGGCTGGAAAGCAATTGTAAGCTCTTTATAAGCATTTTAGCTTTTCACTGTTTAAGCTACTTATAAGCTTCAATTTTTGTGTTTCTATATTTCTTAGTTATAGTTAAGTATAATTAAGCATTAAAACCAGTTGCTTGTTCAATAAGATTAGTAGTTGCTAAAAATTTTATCTTAACAGTTAATATAGCATAATTGTCATTCCTCAGTTTTATGTTGTTAATGTTGTTGTTTTATGTTTCTTTAGTCTTATTAAAGGATAATATAAGGTCTGTAATCAGTTTCATGGTCTTAATCTGTGTTTTGCTTTGAAAATCACCAAAACAGTTAAGATAAGGGTTGTTTGGTTTTGATTTGTTAACTGTGATAAAAGGTGTTCAAGACAGTGTTCTTGTTTGTTGTTCATCACACTAGGTCTAAATAACTCATAGCAACCATAAAAACCAGTGCTTGTTAGTATAAAAGTCAAAATAGTTTTTAATCTCAAATCATTAGCTCACTGTTAGGATTTAGGTTACAAAAACCATCACTGTGGCTTATAACTTGGTACTTTAGCTTAATCCAGTCTTAATCCATCTTAATACATCATAATCAGTGAGTGGGATTGATCCAAAGTTCATATAAGTCAACTTATTTGGTTTTTATAAAAAGTCAAATTTTCAGTTTAAGTCGTTTTTGAATAAACTAGATTATTTTATATAGGACTTAATAGAAAGTTTCAAGGTTTGAGCTTTTGGGATATTAATTTTCAACTGCTCAGCTTTATCCTAGTATTTTTTATATTTTCTAGTTCAGCTTTTAAACAGCTTATTTCTTAGCTTATTTTGGACACTTGTCTGAAAATGTGCCCTGTGCACAGTTGAGTAGGTCTTTTTCACAAGCTCATAAAAAGCTAAATAGTAAACAATAGCTTGTGAAATTTGGTTCTTTGGAAAGCTAACCTAGCTGTCTTGAAGATCCAAGCTTAAGTTTTTACTTTTTAGCTTATTCAGTAAGGCTGCACATAGCTTTTTGTTTGTCCCAATTGACTCAGTATATACTGAGTCATCACTCAGTGGTTTACAAGCTTTTTCATAAGCTCACCACAAGCTCATTAGTGAACCACAGTGTTTGATCTTGGACTTTTTGGAAAGCTTACCAACCCAGCTTGTTGACTCAGTCTTTGTTTTGAGCTTTTGAGCTTATTTCATTAGTTTAAATTGCTTGGGAAAATGGCTGCAGGCCTGTTTGGTTAGAAGGATTATCATAAGTGCTTATTTACTTATTAGTAGCTTATCAGTGTAATTATCTGTGTATTTTAGCTTCATATAAGTAGCTTTTAGCTTGTTGAATCTTATTCCACCTTTGGTTTCAGCTTGTAAGCCTGTTTGAGCTTAATTCATCAAAATAAGCTCATAAGCTCACTGTTGAGCTTTTAAGCTATCAAACAGCTTATTTTCAAGTTATAAAATTTTTGTCTTTGTAAAAGTTGCTTATTTTAAGTAATTAAATAGTTTTCAAAAATAAAAACCACAAAAACATCATTTTAAATATAGTGATACCGTTTATTTAATAGAAATTAGCTTTTTAAATTTTCTTTTCAGCTTATTATTAAGCACTTCTTGTTTTTATAATTTTCTTAACTTTCTGTCATCATAGGATATTTATAGAAAAAGTTTCATAATTTTCCTAGCTTGTTTAGTATTTATTAAAATTTAAAATAGTTAAAAGTATTAAATAATTAATAATAAATAAATAAAAAACATAAAAAATATCTTTTCAGTTTTAAAATTAGTTTTATAATATTTTAGATTTTTCTAAGTTAAAATTTTATTTTTCCAGGTTAATTTTATATTTTCTTGTATTTAAGTGTATTTTAGATAATTAATAAATAGTAATTAATTAAAAATAAATAGATAAAAAGTGTAAAAAATATATTTTTAGTTTTAAAATAAGTTTTATAATATTTTAGATTTTTCTAAATCATAATTTCATTTTTCTAGCTTAATTTCATATTTTATTATATTTTAGAGTATTATTAAATAGTTTAAAATAGTTTTTAATTAATAATAATTAAATAAATAGTTATAAAAATAATTTTAATTTTAAAATAATTTTCTTTTATTTTTAGGATTCCAAAAATATCATTTTCATATTTATAGGTCTTTTATTTCTTAGAACTCACGTTTTATTTTATACGTTACGTAGTTTAATAAACGTACGTATTTACGTTTGTCTTATCTGATTGTTGTGCTTTATAATTCTGTATCCAAATACAATTCCAATCAATCAGTAGTGTAGTTATCAATCAAAATCCTTACTGATCATTATCCTTAGTGATCATTCGACATCTGAAAGTGTTGAGCACCATTAATCCTCCGTGGGACTTAACGACCTGTGGAAACACTATACTCTCCAGATCTTAATTGCATTTGTTTCTGAGCTGTTTTAATTTTATTACGGTTGACCATTCACAAGTGGTTAGCTTGTGTGATAAACTTGACTGTTTGGGAGCCAGTCAAATTTTGGCGCCGCTGCCGGGGAGGCTTTAGCGTGTCTTAAACCTTTTTCAGATCCATTCTTGCACATATACCGCCTTTTGTAAACAGTTTTTTGTAAAGTTTATCAAAAATCAAAAAGTTCATTAACACTTTTCCTAAAGTGTTAACAACACCAAACAAAATATAAAACAACAAAACAATCGTAACGTTTTCTAGCTTGTGTTTCCTTTAAGGTGATTCTTAAAGAGATACGATTTGGTTAAACGAGACGATACCAAAAATATTGTCCAAAAGTTTTTAAACCCTTAGCACATATCCATACCTACGTCTTTTCAGTGGTACTTAATAAATACATAAAAATCAACCACCGCAAATCAAGGCAGTACACCTACCAACTGGGGGTGTGACCATTAATAAGTTCCTGAACTAAAGATTTAAAACTTACCTTTGTGTCCTTGTGATTTGGTGTACCTTTTTCAAAGAATCCATTTCATTTGTGATTATTGGTTTAAGTTCACTTGTCGTTTTGCCTCGCATTTGTTTTGAAAATTGATTTTTATACTTAGTGCATGCGCACTCGTTCTTCCAGTTCTACAAGTCCACTTTCTGAGCTTGCAAATATTCCTCGTAGACGTAGAGGACGTTCTGCTCCTTCAGCCGTGACTGAGGAACGTCTAGCATCACCACCCCCTGTCGTAATGGCAGAAGACAAACCGATGAATGAGCTTCTCCAAGCACCCATCGAGGGTTACGGAGATGCCATTATTGTCCCAGCCATCGTGGCTGATACCTTTGAGCTCAAAACCGGGTTGCTTAATCTTGTAACCCAAAGCCAATTTTATGGTTTTGAGCGGGATGATCCTCATCCACATATTTGATGGTTTAACAAGATTGCATCTACCATCAAATACAAGAATGTCCCACATGAAGCAATTAAGCTTCTTCTGTTCCCATTTTCTCTAGAGGGACAAGCCCGGAATTGGCTTGAGAAACAACCCCCTCGTTCCATTGAGACATGGGAAGATCTAGTCACTAAGTTTGTTAACGAATTCTATCCTCCATCCCGAACTACAAGTCTTAAGAATGAGATAATGAAATTCTCTCAAAGATTTGATGAATCATTCGGGGAGGCATGGGATCGTTACAAAGAGTTGCTCCGCAAGTGTCCGCATCATGGTTTTACCGAATTAATGCAAATGGATACTTTCTACAATGGTCTGAGACAAGCTGACCAAGACTCTTTAAATGCCTCCGCGGGAGGTAATTTCTTGAGCAAGACCACAAAAGAAGCCTTGCAAATCATTGAAAACAAGTCCCAGGTCCGCCCTTTCCGAACAAAGACATATCAGTCTCAGTCTAATGCAGGACCTTCTACTTCATCTCCCGTGAGTACATCTAGCACCAATGCTAAGATTGACAAACTCACAGATATTGTTCAGGCTTTGGTTCTTGCTAACCAAAAGAAAGTCACTTTCACACAAACGCCATCACATGGTGAAGTGAAGAAAGTCGAGGTCTGTGTTACTTGTGGTGGCCCTCATGCATACTACAACTGTACTGCCACCGATGGTAGTCCATTTGAAGCCAATGCTATAGCCGGTACTTCACATCAGGGAGGTAATCAATACCGTCCTCAAAATGAACCAAACTACCGTGCTAATACTTATCAAGCACCACCCGGTTTTAACCAGAATCCTAACATACAAAACCGGAATCAGAACCAGCCTAGAATGAACCAAGGTTATCAAAACCAAGGTAATTTCTATCCCGGACCAAATCAAGGTTTCCAACATCAAGGAAACCTTAATCAAAACAATTTCAATCGAGGGAATCAATTTCAGGGAAATGTGAATCCTAACCAAGGGAATTTTCAACAACAAGGTCATAATCAAAACATACGACCTCAAAATTTCCCTCCAGTTCCTCTAGTACCATCATCTGATGAGTTATTGAAGCAGTTCATGAAATCTCAAGATGAAATGAACAGGTTGTTGGTCAGTCAGATCGCTGATCTAAAGAAATCTTTAAATGATCAACCCTCGGGCTCAGGAAAACTTCCGAGCAACACGATCGCTAACCCGAGGGGCGATGCAAAGGCGATCACAACCAGAAGTGGTGTTTCATACAATGGACCCGCTATTCCTACTACCTCTTCTTCTTCTTTCCCGAAGGTAGTGGAAAGTGAACCTGAGGCGACAAAGAACAAGGAACTTCCTGCTAATAACGGAGGTACCAACGATGTCCAACCTCAAATTGTCCAGAAACCCAAATCCAATCCAGGAGTTGTTTTTGAACCTCCAGTAGCTCCCATTGAAAACCCCAAATCCAAAACTTCTATTCCTTACCCATCACGTTTGAATGAGCAAAAGCTCCGCGAAAAAGCCAGTCATCAAATGGACAAATTTTTTCAAAATTTCCAAGAACTACATTTTGACATAAGCTTTGCGGATGCTATCATGCTAATGCCCAAGTTTGCATCAACTCTCAAACACATGTTAAGCAACAAGGAAAAACTGTTTGAAATGGCAAAAACTCCTTTGAACGAGAACTGCTCTACAGTTATCCTGAAGAAGCTTCCCGAAAAGCTTGGAGATCCTGGAAAATTTCTCTTACCTTGTGTATTTCCAGGAATGGTTGAATGCTTTGCCTTAGCCGATCTTGGTGCAAGCATCAATCTGATGCCTTATTCAGTATGGAAGAAACTTTCTCTTCCGGACCTTACTCCTACATTCATGACTCTCGAGCTTGCAGATCGTACAATATCCCGTCCTCTTGGCATTGCCGAGGACGTATTTGTGAAAGTAGGAAAGTTCCATTTTCCAGCTGACTTTGTGGTTGTTGATTTCGATGCCGATCATCGGGTTCCTCTCATTGTTGGACGAGGATTCCTGAGAACGGGCCGTGCTCTCATTGATGTATTTGAGCAAGAAATCACATTACGTGTTGGTAATGAAGCTGTCACCTTTAACCTTGATCAAACTTCGAGGTACTCCGCAAACTATGATTCTGAGTCGGTTAACCGAATAGATATCATTGATGTTGCTTCTGAAGAGTACTCTCAAGAAGTTCTTGGTTATGATCATAATTCTTCGAGTGATAATCTCACTCATTCATCTCAACCCATCATTGCCAATTCTACTCCTTCTCTCACTCCGTTTGAGGAAAGTGACTTCATCTTGGAAGAGATTGAAGCATACTTGTCTAGTGATTCTGTTCCATGGGAAATTGATCACGCTCCCATCGACATCGAGGGGGATATTCTTCTCATTGAGAAGTTGCTTAATAATGATCCATCATCACTCCCTCCCGTCGAGCTTCATAACAAGGAAGTCAAGTCAGTTGAGAAAACTGAAGAATTTCCTGAAGTCGAACTTAAGGACTTACCACCTCATCTCGAGTATGCATTTCTTGAAGGTAATGATAAATTACCCGTCATTATTGCCCGAGATTTGAGTAAAGATGAAAAAGCTGCTCTCATAAAGGTTTTGAAGTCACACAAGCAAGCAATTGCTTGGAAACTCTCCGACATTAAGGGTATCAACCCTGAATTTTGTACTCACAAAATCTTGATGGAGGATGACTTCAAACCAGCAGTTCAACATCAGAGAAGAGTAAATCCTAAAATCCATGATGTTATCAAACAGGAGGTTATCAAACTTCTTGATGCAGGATTAATTTACCCGATCTCAGATAGTCCTTGGGTTAGCCCAATTCACTGTGTTCCTAAAAAGGGTGGCATAACTGTTGTCACAAATGAAGATAACGAGTTAATTCCAACTCGATTGGTTACGGGATGGCGTGTTTGCATTGACTATCGTAAGTTGAATGACGCCACCCGTAAAGACCATTTTCCTCTACCTTTCATGGACCAAATGCTTGAGAGATTAGTAGGGAACGAATACTATTGTTTCCTTGATGGTTTCTCGGGTTATTTTCAGATCCCCATTGATCCACAGGATCAAGAAAAGACCACATTCACCTGCCCATACGGAACTTTTGCCTACAGACGTATGCCTTTTGGCTTATGTAATGCTCCTGGCACGTTCCAACGATGTATGATGGCCATTTTCCACGACATGATCGGGGAAACAATGGAGGTGTTTATGGATGACTTCTCGGTCATTGGGGATTCGTTTCAAACATGTCTCTCTCATTTAGATAAAATGCTAAAACGGTGTGAAGACACCAATCTTTGTCTAAATTGGGAGAAGAGCCACTTTATGGTAAAAGAAGGCATAGTCCTTGGCCATAAGATTTCCAAAAATGGGATTGAGGTTGATAGAGCAAAAGTCGATGTTATTGCTAAATTACCTCATCCTACTACCGTCAAAGGTATTAGGAGTTTTTTAGGTCATGCCGGTTTTTATCGCAGATTCACACAAGATTTTTCTAAAATCGCCCGGCCAATGACCTATCTTCTTGAAAAAGATGCTCCTTTTATCTTCTCACCTGAGTGCATTGAAGCTTTTGAAACATTAAAGAAAAAGCTTAAGGAAGCACCCATTCTCGTTGCTCCCGACTGGGACTTGCCTTTTGAGCTCATGTGCGATGCAAGTGATTTTGCTATCGGTGCAGTCCTGGGGCAACGTAGAAGCAAGCATTTTCAGCCTATCCACTACGCAAGTAAGACTATGACTGAAGCTCAAACCCATTACACCACCACAGAAAAAGAGCTATTAGCCGTGGTGTATGCGTTTGAGAAGTTTCGGTCATACTTAATCTTGACCAAATGCGTGGTGTATACGGATCACTCGGCTCTCAAATATCTCTTTGCAAAACAAGATGCAAAGCCGAGATTGCTCCGTTGGGTTCTCCTCCTACAAGAATTTGATATCATTATACGTGATAAAAAAGGAGCTGAGAACCTGGCTGCTGATCATCTGTCCCGTCTAGAAAACCCTCACCAAGATGTTTTCGAGAAAAAGGAAATAAATGAAACATTTCCTCTCGAAACACTCAATGTGGTTTCTTTTCGCGGAGACTCTTCTACCCTATGGTTTGCTGACTTTGCAAATTAC
>BPTQ01000006.1:331884703-332153843 GCA_019973895.1 Chrysanthemum seticuspe | reverse complement strand
GAAAATTATCAAATATTATCCTTGTACTATTAAAGTTTGTCAAGTTTGGTCCTTTTGATAACTTTGGAGAAATTACAGGTTCAGTCCCTCACTTTTCAGAAATTACACAAATGGTCCTTGTCATAAAGCTACAACCAAATGGCCCTTTGTGTATTTTGATCCCCAGCCAAAACAAAAGAACCCCTGTCATTATCCACTTGACCCAAAGTTTTGAACCCCCTTCAAATTAATACCACCGGGTCAACAAAAGTCAAATACCAGGGCACTGTTCATCCCTTACCTCACAAGCGCGCCAAAACAAGAAACCAGAGTGGTTTCTCACCACTTGCTTCTACCACCTTTCCACCTGTTATAGACCTGTCTACCCACTCCCCTCCACCTTCACAATATCCCAAACTTCTTTAAATGCTAAAAACCTGCTCAAGAGAAATTTGGCGCCAATTTTACACATGGACGAATATGATGAAATATGAAGATCCAATGGTTGGGATGAGGTGGAATATGTTCAGAGATGTCGACAAGAGTTGAAAAGATCTTTATAAAGGAGGAGAGGAGCAATGTGAAGAATATCTAGCCTAATTTAGTTTAATGTATGTCGTGGTAGTTAATTTTCAAATAAAAGTGTAATTTTAAGCTTCCAAGTACTTTGTTTAAGTTTTTCAAGTGTATGTGAATCTGTTTTCAGTAATCAATTTCAAGTTTCAGTTTTATTTCAAGTTTATGCATTTTCAAGTCAAAAATCTCATGATAAGCTTAATGTTGTTTGTAGTTGTTGTTTTGGACTGAATAAGCTCATGTAAGTTCCTAGAAAGCTTCTTAAAGCTTTTAGAAACCCTTAAAATCAGTTTAGAAGAAAAAAGAGAAAAATACCAAAAATACAAATAAATTAGTGAAAAATAAAAAATCAATGAATATGGTGAAGGAAGCTGAAGCAGGATGATCTCTGGATTACTTTTGGGTTAGAGGCTTTGTGGAAAGCTATTAGGAGTATTCTTAGTCCTTGGTTTATGGTCTTTGGCTGGAAAGCAATTGTAAGCTCTTTATAAGCATTTTAGCTTTTCACTGTTTAAGCTACTTATAAGCTTCAATTTTTGTGTTTCTATATTTCTTAGTTATAGTTAAGTATAATTAAGCATTAAAACCAGTTGCTTGTTCAATAAGATTAGTAGTTGCTAAAAATTTTATCTTAACAGTTAATATAGCATAATTGTCATTCCTCAGTTTTATGTTGTTAATGTTGTTGTTTTATGTTTCTTTAGTCTTATTAAAGGATAATATAAGGTCTGTAATCAGTTTCATGGTCTTAATCTGTGTTTTGCTTTGAAAATCACCAAAACAGTTAAGATAAGGGTTGTTTGGTTTTGATTTGTTAACTGTGATAAAAGGTGTTCAAGACAGTGTTCTTGTTTGTTGTTCATCACACTAGGTCTAAATAACTCATAGCAACCATAAAAACCAGTGCTTGTTAGTATAAAAGTCAAAATAGTTTTTAATCTCAAATCATTAGCTCACTGTTAGGATTTAGGTTACAAAAATCATCACTGTGGCTTATAACTTGGTACTTTAGCTTAATCCAGTCTTAATCCATCTTAATACATCATAATCAGTGAGTGGGATTGATCCAAAGTTCATATAAGTCAACTTATTTGGTTTTTATAAAAAGTCAAATTTTCAGTTTAAGTCGTTTTTGAATAAACTAGATTATTTTATATAGGACTTAATAGAAAGTTTCAAGGTTTGAGCTTTTGGGATATTAATTTTCAACTGCTCAGCTTTATCCTAGTATTTTTTATATTTTCTAGTTCAGCTTTTAAACAGCTTATTTCTTAGCTTATTTTGGACACTTGTCTGAAAATGTGCCCTGTGCACAGTTGAGTAGGTCTTTTTCACAAGCTCATAAAAAGCTAAATAGTAAACAATAGCTTGTGAAATTTGGTTCTTTGGAAAGCTAACCTAGCTGTCTTGAAGATCCAAGCTTAAGTTTTTACTTTTTAGCTTATTCAGTAAGGCTGCACATAGCTTTTTGTTTGTCCCAATTGACTCAGTATATACTGAGTCATCACTCAGTGGTTTACAAGCTTTTTCATAAGCTCACCACAAGCTCATTAGTGAACCCCAGTGTTTGATCTTGGACTTTTTGGAAAGCTTACCAACCCAGCTTGTTGACTCAGTCTTTGTTTTGAGCTTTTGAGCTTATTTCATTAGTTTAAATTGCTTGGGAAAATGGCTGCAGGCCTGTTTGGTTAGAAGGATTATCATAAGTGCTTATTTACTTATTAGTAGCTTATCAGTGTAATTATCTGTGTATTTTAGCTTCATATAAGTAGCTTTTAGCTTGTTGAATCTTATTCCACCTTTGGTTTCAGCATGTAAGCCTGTTTTAGCTTAATTCATCAAAATAAGCTCACAAGCTCACTGTTGAGCTTTTAAGCTATCAAACAGCTTATTTTCAAGTTATAAAATTTTTGTCTTTGTAAAAGTTGCTTATTTTAAGTAATTAAATAGTTTTCAAAAATAAAAACCACAAAAACATCATTTTAAATATAGTGATAGCGTTTATTTAATAGAAATTAGCTTTTTAAATTTTCTTTTCAGCTTATTATTAAGCACTTCTTGTTTTTATAATTTTTTTAACTTTCTGTCATCATAGGATATTTATAGAAAAAGTTTCATAATTTTCCTAGCTTGTTTAGTATTTATTAAAATTTAAAATAGTTAAAAGTATTAAATAATTAATAATAAATAAATAAAAAAACATAAAAAATATCTTTTCAGCTTTAAAACTAGTTTTATAATATTTTATATTTTTCTAAGTTAAAATTTTATTTTTCCAGGTTAATTTTGTATTTTCTTGTATTTAAGTGTATTTTAGATAATTAATAAATAGTAATTAATTAATAATAAATAGATAAAAAGTGTAAAAAATATATTTTTAGTTTTAAAATAAGTTTTATAATATTTTAGATTTTTCTAAATCATAATTTCATTTTTCTAGCTTAATTTCATATTTTATTATATTTTAGAGTATTATTAAATAGTTTAAAATAGTTTTTAATTAATAATAATTAAATAAATAGTTATAAAAATAATTTTAATTTTCAAATATATTTCTTTTATTTTTAGGATTCCAAAAATATCATTTTCATATTTATAGGTCTTTTATTTCTTAGAACTCACGTTTTATTTTATACGTTACGTAGTTTAATAAACGTACGTATTTACGTTTGTCTTATCTGATTGTTGTGCTTTATAATTCTGTATCCAAATACAATTCCAATCAATCAGTAGTGTAGTTATCAATCAAAATCCTTACTGATCATTATCCTTAGTGATCATTCGACATCTGAAAGTGTTGAGCACCATTAATCCTCCGTGGGACTTAACGACCTGTGGAAACACTATACTCTCCAGATCTTAATTGCATTTGTTTCTGAGCTGTTTTAATTTTATTACAGTTGACCATTCACAAGTGGTTAGCTTGTGTGATAAACTTGACTGTTTGGGAGCCAATCATCGACCTTTAAGCACACCTAAGAAAACAGTTAACTCAAAAGTTTGGTCCCCATTTGTTCATGGGTCCATTTGTGTTAAACATTTCATTCATGTTAGATATGTATGGATAAGGTGAATATGCATTCCATGGTGCAAAGTTTTGAAAAGGAAAACTATTTTGCATATTTGGGTTCCATCCCATTTGATGGTTACTTCTCGGGTAAACATTATTAGGTCTCCTAGATGGGTTAGGTTTCGAAAAAGATGGAGCTTTGTTTCTTGAAAAAATAGGATTATATTTTGGAGGTGGTTATCTAGTGGTAAATGGTTTCTTCTTATTAACAATAAAAAAATCAGTTCGAGAGGAAGAAGCTACGTTATTACCACTGTTTGCTTCAGCAGACCCACGGATCCCTGGTTGTACACTAGCCGGTTCCCTTTTTGTGGGATCCGTGGGATCCGCCACAATAGTGGCCTGTTTTTCTATTGCTTTTACGAATTGTGTTTCTTTGTTTTCAATAGTTGACGTATCAAGTTGCTGAATGCCTAAACCTTTTTGGTTGTTTCCAGTTTTAACACTATCTAGAATCATATCTAAAGTATTAGTACTCATTCTAGCAATTTTAGAATCTAGTTGATCAACTAGTGTTTGAAGTTGAACGCAAAGTTCACATTCACCACTTGCTATTTTACCCTTTTTTAGACGTTTCAATTTTGCTTTTAATTATATGACTTCCTTATCTAAACGTTGGTTTTGATTTTTCAAAAACTTGTTTTTGTTAATTAATTTTAAGCTAATATTGCAAAGTTTGTCATATTCATTATGCAATGAGTCATCATCTAGTGATGAGCTACTATAGTATCCGTGACATACCTCGTCATTTGCCATGAGACAAATTTCTTCGTCCTCCTCGTCGCTCATTCCCCACGTGCAACTCACGAATGCCTTTTGATCATCCCGTTTGGGACACTTACTAATAAAGTGGTTTGGGTCCCCACATTTAAAGCAAGCCATCCCTTGGCTTCTCATGCTCTTTGCTTTTCCGGAATCCTTTCTTGTCATCATACGGTTGTTTGACGTATCTTCCCTTCCTTTTAAAGAACTTTTTAAAATCCCTTACCGCCATAGCATACTCCTCGTCGTCACTTCCGAAGAAGAGTTCTCTTCATCGCTTGAGGCCTTTTTGGATTTAAGTGCAAGAGATTTGTGTTTCTCTTTCACCTTTGAGGCTTCGGAATCTTTAGCAAGGACAAGCTCGTAGACTTTTAAGTTTCCTATGAGTTCATCAAGGGTGAGGATTGTCAAATCTTTTGACTCTTCGATTGCCGTCACCTTGGATCTCCACTTGGATGGAAGTGCCCTTAGATATCTCATAACATGGTTACGGCTAGAAAAAGATTCATCAAGTGCTTGTAAAAATGTAATAATATTATTAAAAAGCAAAAGAATGATCTATAGTTCCTCATCCGATATTGAAAATTGTTCATATTGTTGAACAAATAAATCAATTTTATTATTTTTAACTTGTTGATTACCTTGATGAGTTACAACTAAAGAATTCCAAATTTCTTTAGAGGTTTAAGCATTGAAATTCTTTCGAATTCCTTTTTGGGTAAAGCATTATATAAAACCATTTTAGCTTCACTATTTTTAGAAAGCTTTTTCTTCATTTCATCGTTTAGTTTATCATGAGGTATGTTAACTAAATTTCCTTTATCATCTTTTGAGGTAGCCTCAAAATCGCCTTCAACAATAATGTACCAAAGATTAATATCTTTAGACTTCACATACGTTTCGAATCTATTTTTCCAATATATAAAACAATTAGTTTCAAGTAGTGGTGGTCGTTGCCTAGATTGCCCTTCCTTGTAATTTTCAGAACCCATAGTGATCGAAAAGTTTTTAAAATACGGTTTACTTTAAAAAATTTATAAACTTAGCTCTTGATGCCAATTGTGGAAAACTAGAAGGGGGTTGAATAGTTTTGCCGATTTTAAGTTAGTTTCAAAAACTTTAGATTCGATATTAAGTGAAATCGTATGGATGTAGAGAAACTATAGATTTAATGATAAAGCAAGTAAATAAAGTAAAGCAAGGGATAGAAATGACACAAGCGATTTATAGTGGTTCGGCTACAAGGACACCTTTCTTGCCCTACTCCACTCCCCGAGTCACCTACTCGAGAGTTCAAGCACTATGTCAACAAACTCCTTCAACTTGGCGGAGAAGCCTTCACAACGTTGCTTACATCTTTTTCCAGTACAAAGCTAAATACCGAGTCCATAACACGGTGGACCAAACCAACACGACTATTACACAACAACTATGTGAAATATCAAATACAAGATTTTTGCTACAGAAATCTTGTGGAGGAACAAATCAATCAAGGACCCCTTGCTTGGATGACTTGTAGAATGCTCGTGATCTCGCCTTAGAAGGACCTATATGAGAATCACTTAAGAAAGAAAGAAGAACAACTCTCTAGATCAAGTGATCTTTTGTTAGAAGCGAATGAGAGTATATGAGAGAATTACTAAGAAGAGGGGTGAGTTAGAACGAAGAAATGGCTCTCTATTTATAGGCAAAACTTGCCACTGTTCTCCGGATCACACGGATCCCTCCCTTAAGGGATCCGTCTAGTGTAAACCTAGGGATCCATGGGACGCTCCTCTTTGCCCATGGGTTTCTTGGTTATGGGTCATGGGTCATGGGTTATGGGTTGGTCCAGGGGTATTTCTTTAGATACAATGTATCTAATGAGTACAATGTATCTAGTCAAGTGGGTATGGGTCAATACCATGGTTTATGGATATGATCCATGGGTTGTGATTTTTACCCATCCTAATAAACTATTACAACAAATGATTTTAAGTGACTATATGTAAATGCTTTACAAAAATAACATGTATCCTTATAATTTTACTTATGATAACATTATATTTGTTATCAACAAAACACAAAGAGATCGTAAAATATTAATAAACGTTTTTACGGTTTATTTGAATTAACAGTTTTTATCCATTTTCATATGTTTTTGACCGTTTTCATTCGTTTCTATACGTTTTAAAACGAATGAAAACGTATAGAAATGAATGAAAACAGTCAAAAACATATGAAAACGAATAAAAACCTAAGAAAACGGAAAAAAGAAAAAAAAAACATAAAAAATGGACGAAAATGTATTAAAACAGAAGAAAAAAACGTAATAAAAATAGACGAAAATGTATAAAACGGATAAACACGTAAGAAAACGTATAAAACGGATGGAAACGTATAAAAAACGGATAAAGTATATCAAAACATAAAAAATACTGACGAAAACATATAAAAATGCATGAAAATGGATAAAAACGTAAGAAAACATATAAAGACGGATGATAACGTAAACAAACATAAGAAAATTGTATAAAAACAGACGAAAACGTATAAAAACGGAAACGAATAAAAACTTAAGAAAACGTATAAAAATGACGAAAATATATAAAAACGGATGAAAACGTAAGAAAAATGTATAAAAACATACGAAAACGGATTAAAACGTATAAAAATTGATGAAAACGTATAAGTTTGAGGGACGGTAGGTGAAACTTTTGACAAACCACAGGGACCATTTATGTAATTTACTCTTTAAACATCATTCACACTCTATTTTCTAGTTTGTTTTTGAGAAGAAAATGAAGTAACGAAAAAAGAACTTAAAAAATTGTCATGTTTTTTGGTTTTTAAATAATGAAAGTGCGGAGACCGGAGGGGAAATCGGTAAAAGTACTTGGTTTTTTTTAGTTAACTCCAAAATACTTACTCATTTTCACACCATACATCCCTCGCCGATAAGTTGAGATATATATATCCCTCTGTTAATGAACGACCACCGTACATCCCTCCGTTAGTATGATGAGCAACGGTGCAAATTATTTTTCTGTATCTTCTAACGAGTGAGAAAATACTTGCATCTTTAGTCCTCATGACTAACTGTGCAATTTTTTTACTTTTATTTCTGAGATAAACTAAAAAGGGGCAAGCTAAGCTTGAACTCGGTCTGGTCCCTCACGAAAAATTGCCCCAACCACAGGGCTAAACGTCCAGTGGTGTAAATATATCAAAATAAATTTGTTTTAACCATTTTTGTTCAGATTTTTAGTATATTACTCCCTCCTTCTCAAAATTATTGTCATGAGAGAGAAAATCACCAAATTTAATAAAAATGGGGCCACTATAAATCTCAACCACTCAAAGAGAATATTCCCTTAATATATTATCTAGTTTTTACTAAAAATGTAAAGTGGACAATCTTTTTGAGACATCCCAAAATAGAAATATGGACAATTGTATTGAGACGGAGGGAGTAACAGATTTAAGTTTGGGCAGTCCGGTTCAAATTGAACCGAGCCTATTCTTGGGGCGGGCCAAATCCTTTGGACTCGTTTTTTGTGCTCATTCTTTTGGTATCATTAGGGATATATTCGGACTTCCATAAAAATATATACGTGATCAATACGTGTCCAAAACTTCATGTTTTTGCTCCATTTTCAATTTTTCATACCTACAAAGTAAAATACTCATCCGAAAAGTCATTATTTTACTTTGTAGGTTTGAAGAATTGAAAACAGAGAAAAAACGTGAAGTTTCGGACAAGTATCAATCACATATATATTTTTATCAAAGTCTAAATAAGGTTTAGACATATCCCCGTTGATACCAAAAGAAATAGCACGAAAAAAGAGTCCAACGGATCTGCCCCCCCCCCCCCCCCCCCAACCCCCAAGAACAGGCTTGGTTCATCATGAACCGGCCGACCAAAACTTAAATAGTTTAATATAATATAAATCCGAACAAAAATAGGTTAGTCTAGTGGTTGGGGCGCTGTTTCGAGAGGGACCAGAACTGAGTTCCAGCCTAGCTTGCCCCTTTTAAGTTTATTTCAAAAAAACACAAATTTGCACCTTTAGTACTAAGGACTAACAATGCAAATATTTTCTCTCTCGTTACAAGATAACAGAGAAATAATTTGCACCGTTACTCCTCATACTAAAGGAGAGATGTATGGTGGTTAATTTTCATTAACGGATGGATATATATGTCTCGACTTATCAGCGAAAAATGTATGGTGTGAAAATAGGTAAACCACATGGATTTATTTAGAATTTACTCTTTTTATGTGAAAAAATTATTCCCACATTAGGGATGAAAAGTGAGAAAACAAGTACAAATACAAAGCAACTGACAGAAGTACTTCTAATTGCAACTTGATTTCCTGTTTGTTTTTAAAGGTATAATCAATAATATAAAAATGTGAGAATATGCTTTCACTTTTTTTTTCTTTTTTGAGACTTAAGAACACACAATTTCTTTTTCACAGTCTTTCATTTCCTACTCTCTTTGTTACTTTTTTGTCTTACTTTACCTTGCATTCTGTATTTTAGAACACTTTATTAGGCAACAAATAGGGTATGTAAATATTTAGTAGTTATAGCTGCCGCTTTTAAGATTTAGGCATTTAGGGCCCGTTTGTTCAATGGGTTTTGGCCATGAGGAATGGATTAGCTTTGTAAAACATTATTTGGTTTTGATTCTATATGAGATGGATTTGAGCTCATGGCCTGAAAGTACAGGTTTAGCAAAAGTAACCTACGTTAGTGGGGTTTGAAAGGATTCTGCATTATTCATTCATTTCAAACCTTAAAGAACATACTTTTTTTCCTCTCTAAAAAGTTTTAAAACCAACGTGTCTGGTGAACAAACTCCACAACATCTAAATTCGGAAATAACCAATAACCACCTTGGACCAGGTGGAAGATCTTACTCACACTTAGGAGGGTCAACAAATACTAGAAAATGACATTCATCGGTCAACAAGAAACTTTACTAGAGGACTACAGGGGTGGTGCATACAACAAATGACCATGTCGGCTTGCATACAACACTTATCCAAAAAGGGCCCACACGGTGAAGAGGAACGAGTTCCCAACCCAATTCAATATCACATAAGTCAAGTTAGTGCAGAGATTCTCATGTTTGAGTCCCAGGTGGAAGATTTTCACACTCGTGTATTAGGCAATAGATTGGGTGCCAGGGTAGATGGTATAGCAGGAGGAAAGACAACAATACATTCAGGTTACGCTAGGAGTCGCGACTTAACTAGAATAAATGGCAGGAAAAAGAAGGATGGTTGACTCTCAGGTAAACACACTTACTCATGCTCCTGCACATGCCCATGCATACAATATTTAGAGTACACCACCACCTAGCACAAACTCCCAGGTTAACATAACCATGAGCCCAACTCAAAGAGACACCTTGTTATCACTACTTAAATATGTTTTTGAGCTAGAACGCACAAGTGTAAACGTGTATAAATGATTTAGACCATATGATATGAAACATGAAAATTGAGCTAAATCTGCATTTTAAGTTGCGGTCTATCTAAGTGAGGTATTGGTTTACTACAAGAAAAAACACCTTTAGTGACAAAACGGCTTTCGTCACTAACAATATAAAAAATCGTCACAGAATCTGTTTGTGACCAAAACCAGAGTCGTCACCAGTCGTCACTAAAGCTCAGTCACAAATTCATTTAGTGACCAAATAGAAATCGTCACAGATTAGTGACCAAAAATGTTGTCACTTATGGATTAGAGTGACAACTGCTTTATAACTATCAGTGACGACTATCTCGTCACTGTTTTCATTTTTAATGACGAGAAAGTGGTCACTAGTATCAGTTGATGACGAAAAAGTCGTCACTTAATGGGTTTACGTATAAGCATCTTATGACCATTAGTGACAAAAAATTGGCCACTGATATTTACTATCAGTGACGAGATAATGGTCACCAATTATGATCATATAACAAAAAAAATGCATCCAATTTACTGCTCAATCGTTTTTACAAATGAAAATCTAAAAACCTGTAGTAACACAAATATACATATTAGCTTCATTCACCAATGCTAATTTATTCACAAAACACATGGTATGCTGGAAACTCGACACAAACCCAACCAATAACCTATCAAATATATTCATCCGATGTTATGTTCATGTAGCCATTGGTCCCATCCTGCAATGGACACATATCTTAAGTTAAGACACAAATATTTTTACTTAATTGGATTGTTAAAGCATTATGAGCAAACCACAAATAATCTACCATGAATATCTAGGTTGTTGAACTTATAAGAAACAGTTTCAAGAAAAAGATTTCTACATAGGACCGTGAAGTTCAAACTGCAGATTAGAGGGAAACTACCTAGTGGATTTATGAGATGTTGCTTATACTTGAACCAACAACCATGATTCCACTTTGTTGCCTCGCAAGATAATTAATTTCGTAAAGGAAGTCCACATACCTGTTACAAAAGTCCAAACAAGCTGATTAGTTTGGTTTTGACAAAATCAAACTCGACAAACATATAATAAAAGATCAATGCATATAAAACCACAGATAACTTCTGAAAAGGAAGACCTGCAAGATCCGGGCCATTGTTTCCTTAGTAGGATGATGAAATTCAATCTTACGACCCAACCTTCCAGAATGCATGAGGGCAAGATCCAAATATCGGCTTAATTTGTCGATGCTATCACCTAAAGTAAAAAAAAAAAAACACCTTTTAGTAGGTACTGGTGAAGCTAGAAGCTGTAATAAGTATAAAATCACTTATTTTCAATTTATCTTGTGGTTAATCAGCCATCACAAGTAACAAAATTTGACAATATGTTCAGTTTTAACAAAATTTCATTCAATGTTTAATGTCTTAACAACAACCATTCATACCTACTGTACGAAAAATGCACAAAAATGATAACCCTCAAAAGATAATTTCATAAATTAAAGATCTTGAAAATTACAAATAGATGTTTTCCGAACGTTAATGCGGGTTAGAAGAAAGCGCATTTTGGTACCAAATCTAATACCTGCCAAAGTTCTGATCTACCACTTGAGTTATAACAGATTCAACTTAGTCTTTTTTGCCGCCAACTATCTCGGGCTGCACAAGCCAAAAAACGTTGAAAATGGTTTAGTACAGCTCTTAACATACTCGTTAATGGGTTCAGTAGTAAGTCTGTCTACGATGATTGTATCAACAGCCACCAGGTCATCAACAATGGTCATCATGATCTAGATCTTCATACCGTATTCAACTGGTTCCAATTTTGCTGCAAAATAACACAGTTAGCTGCTGTAAGAGAAGCGACAGGATCTGGGATGATGAATTTGAGTAGGGATAGATAACTTCAACCCGTTCAAACGAAATCAAGACAATCATAGTTGTATTGTTTTTCTATAAAGGGTCAACTATAAACATAGCTAAACTGAAATGGGCCGAATAGGTCACGAGCAGTTTAACAGCATAACATGTATTTAAAAGTTTACTACGACATCGTGTTATCGGCCGTAAGAGAAGTTTCCTACTTGACCCATAACCCACTTCAAAAAGTTACCCAACCCAAGCATCCATTTTACCACATCTATTAATAATCCTCGTCAACTAAAGAACCGTCTTAAGAAATAACTTCATGCATATAGATTAACACGGTTTAATTTTCTAAGAGTAATTAAGTTGTGGTTTGCCAACAGAAAGTCTATTTTATCTGAAGAAAGGAACTTAGGAACAACTTACATGCACCCCACATCAAGCCTCCATTTGAACACTTCTGACAACTTCCTCAAGCTTTTGCATATCAGTCTCATCATCCCAAGGCTTCACATCTAACAGGATTGAAGACTTGCCAGGTGATATAATATAAACAGTTAAGCACCATAAGTGTGAGTTCATGTAATTTTTTTATTTAGGAGGTGTTTCAACATGCATTCGAAACTTACTTATTCGACAATCACGGTTTTGAATTGCCAAAATCAGTTTCTAGTGTTTTCCTTACCTGATAATCTGATTATTGTATGGAAAAATCACTTACATAGCATTACAGAGATAAGATGAAAACGAGCTTACATACTTTTTTCTTTCCAGATGCCTTCACCGCAGCTGCACGTTCTTCAGCAACTTTCTTTTCCTCCTCAGTCTCCTCACCAAAGAGATCCACATCGCTGTCATCATCCTCATCCGCTGCACCCTGAATTTGATATGTTTCATGACAATTATTTAGTTAGACACAAAAAACGAACAACATAATTTTTCACAAGACTAATAAAATAAGATGATTCAACATATCTATCAAGCAACGGAATATAACAATTTTTGTTCGACAAGAAAACTGGCGCAAGCAAATAAATTTCTAAGCTCGAAGACAATTTTCCCAGCTTCCCCATTAAAGACAAATTTTTGCAATGATTCAGCTGTTCCAGCGCATAGGAATGATCTCTCGCTAGCATCATCAAGAACACTGAATAATTCTTTGGAGGAAACTGGCAGCATGGGAGGTCTACCTTGAATAATATTCTGTAATTAAGCATAACAATGTATACCTTATTACCTTAAAAAAATTTAAAACAATATGAAAACTGAATAAAAGCAGCATAATGAAGAGATATTTACCAGTAGTGCAGAGCCAGCCTTCCAATATACTTGTGTAAGAGAGAGATAATTTGGTTTCCGTAGATAAGCTGCAATCTCTTTTACTATAGAAGAGCCTGGAACTTCCTAAATGGAAACCACAATCAGAAAAGATGGTTCAGATATTACGTTATAACATGGACAGGACCCTATTAAAAATCAGAGAAATTTGGTCCAACAAGTCAACAAATTTAGATACAAGCGAAATCAGAAGTAGAGAGCCAAATCAATAAAGATAGGACATTAGAACTAGAGACAAATTCGGATCTTCAAGGCGTTCAAAAGTAAAATTGGGGAAAAGAAAGTGGACCAGCCCAATACCTCTAGATTAACATCGTCCAAAGACATAATGTCCTGAGCTTCATCATAAGCGAGCTGCAAAAGACACATAGGTGATAGGTGAGCAAAGTGGAGCCGGGATAAAAAAAACCTTCTGATGTGCATACTACAACGATGAAAGTTTACCTTATCCCAAAATGCTCCTAGAAAATCTCTACTTCTGAGGCTCCAAGAGAACAAAGATAAAAAGGCCATATATATAAGAAACATATCATATGTGGCGCAAATATGACTATAATCAAGTAGCTCGGATAGGTAGGTCTTAAACTCTCAATAGTTCCAAAAAAAAGAGTAGAGATATTGGTTTCTACATACAAGTAAGAGAGCTTTATGATATTTCTTAGACCGGCGGTGAACTTTTATATGTCTCCGATAATTGACAGGCGAGCAGAACTCACGGGCACACTTATCACATTTCTGCATCTGAGGCTTCATTGGAGCGAGCAGTGGCCAAGTAGTGAGATCTGCACATAGAGAAGGCATATACGATACATGTTAATGTTGCTTTAAACAATCCTCGTAACTGCAAGAAGCAGCACCCAGGTTGCAAAGTAACATTCATACTTAAATTCATAACTACAATCTGGATGCCAAGATATATAACCAATTATAAAACCATTGAAACATGAGACGTTCAATATGTCAAATCCAAAGAGCGTCTATATATTCACGAGAACAACTTATAAGCCAAACACTATCTATTAACACACAACGAAGTTCCGTACCTATCCAAACAAGCCTAAGGCACGCCTTGAATGCCAATTCCAACAGAAAACACACTAATCACAATGCCGAACCAAACAACTAACTATCAATCGCTAACAAGGTCATATCTATCTACGCGCAAAACAACGGGAGCACTAGTCTTTACTTTAGTATTATTAGTTGACTCATGGTTTAGAAAGCTATGTTCAATGCCCTTTAGTTAAAAACAAAAAGGTAACTCTGATTGCCTATTCACAAATATTTACTAACAACATGCACATATTACGTGTCTTACAGTATTGTTTGGAGTTTACCTACTATTATAATATAAGTAAATGTTGTACATAAATTATGTTTAAGGATTTTTAATGTCATGTGCATAAAAGATATATTATAGTTTTATAAGTTAATCGTAAGATGTAATCATAAATCGTTTTGCTTCGTCAATGCATTTTGTTAAATTGGTTCCTACCAACCTGATCCATAAAATACTTTTTACTAAACCATAATAAGGAACAACCTTGAATTTTCGGCTTGGTCGGCCACTGAAGGCTGGAGCTATTCTAGTTTTCAAATACTAAGATTAACATGGTCAGAGTAAGCACTGCTGCAACTATCTTTCGAAAACCCACACGTTCACAAAAGCCGGAGAAGGGGACACTACGGTTTTCAGTTAGCATAACAATCACATCAATTACTATTCACGACCATGAAACCACCTAAAACAGCTACACTAGTTACAAACTTAAGCGTCACTAAAATTTTAACCGATAGTAGTCCAATCAGCTCAGTCCCTAACTACTTTAACGGATTTCAATCCAAACGCACAAGTTCACGGAATCTAAACCTTACCATTTAAAATCCCTAACCTTCAAATTATGTAGCACAACAACTCGAGAAGTATAAAATTTTATTGCTAGTCATAAGTAACTGCACAAACTACTATCCGGTTTTCCATGGACCGAGCTTAACGCAACTACACTAACTACAAATTTCTCTTTCACTAGACCTTATTCAACAAACATTTAATCTATCAAATCCAACAACAAACATAACAACTTTTAGTCAATAATCATTTTATCCAGTACCACATACGAATAATCCTTGCACTCCATCTTCTTTTATGTTACCGAGCTGTAATCACTTAACTGAAACTTTAAAGGCGAACAAAATTACGACCTAGTTCCACATGAAACCACATTGATCTAGTAAACACCTAATGTTTTCACTGAGGCATCTTATCAAACACTTGCGCGACACACTACTCATATTTTCATTGAAGCATTTTATCGAACACTTGCGCCACAACAAATAATGCTTTCATTGAAGCATTTTATCAAACACTTGAGCTCACGCTAAAAAATGCACAAGTAATATAAACCAATAAAATCACCTAATCAAAATCACCAAAATCATATTTGTATAAATTAACTATAACATTAACGAAAACTAGGTCAAAATTTTGGGGCCTTACTATTCAATATACAATCTATTCAAACAAATCACCTAATCAAAATCACAAAAATCATATATGTATATCTAAGTGTGTGTTTACTGTGTGTAATCAAGAGTAATGATATCATACCGAATTAGAGTAGCAAGCAGGTAGATCGCCAGTGTAGTTTTTCGATCAAAATCCGGTCCGATTGAATGCTTTAATCTTCAATCAGTTAATTTTTTTTATAAAAGCGGATGTTAGCTATGAATATTCTTAACAAAATGAAATCGATTTGTGGGAGCGAATAAAAAAGCTCCGAGTGTTTACGGGTCGGACTCTTTATCAAATACACACATGATAGCAAATTAGCCCACAAAGTCATTTCCTCATCCGTACCCAATGATCCGCGTGTTTTAGATAAAGGGTTAGTTTAGGACTTTAGGTCATTGGGTACGGATGAGGAAATGACTTTGTGGGCTAATTTGCTATAATGTGTGTATTTGATAACTATGATTGTTCTTTTAAGTTTTAATTATGACGTCAAGTTTTTAGTTAAACCTGTTACGATATTTATCTACAATTTAACATTTTTTACTTACTATAAATGTTTCGTATTGCGATTTATGACCATAGTTTGGTCACTTATTTTTACTATACCAAATCAGTGACTAATAATCTCGTCACTATTATAAAAAATATATATATAATTTATCGAAGCGAGCTTGATTGAGTTCGGCTGTTAGCCGAAACTAAACCGACAACTAAATGACACTAACGGTTGTGAACAAAAACTTCAATCTGTTATTTTAAGGAAAAGTTACTCTTATAGTATGTTATTTGGGTTTTTCGGCTTTTTAGTTATATGTACCATTATACATTTATTATAAAATATAGATAACGTGTGATAGTGTTTACTATTTTTGGATAAATATACGAATTTACAAGTTTTAGTAAGTATAGATGTAAGTGTTCTTATTTTTAATCATTTTACAGATTATTAGTGAAATAGTGACCAAAATTTCGTCATTAATGTTTATCATATCAATGACCAAATTTTTCGTCACTACTCTAGATCAAAATACGAGCATGTAATTTAGTGACTACATGGTGACCACTTATAAGTTTCGTCACTGATCTTTTACCGATGACGCAAATTATTGACCATAAATTGTGTCGTCACTATTTTCTTCTAGATAGTGACCAAAAAAAAGTTTTCGTCACTAAATTCTCGTCACTAAAGCCACTTTTTCTTGTAGTGAGGAATTCCAAGAAATTCAAGACCGAAGGTTCGGTGAGGTCTTATACTATTCACTATGGGGTGTCAAAAGCGTACGTAGTCACATAAGTAGTTTGGTTGGGATGTGCTGAGAATAAAGTCGCTACATGGAATGATCTAGCATTCGAATCTTAGTTTATGCAAAGGTCGTTAAGCTTAATATCCAATTTTGATGGATAGCAGCTTTCGTAAAATGTCGATTGAATGGTCTAAATTTCGAAATTAACGCAATCACACTAATAATAATAAATTGCTGCGAGTGAAAAGTTAATTTAGGCTTCACAAATTACAAATATGAATAGTGTTAGCATTTCATACGTACTTTTGCACAACGCTAATAATTGTTGAAGCTTAGTTTAAGGTAGTAAAAAGAGGACGATGATAATTATCTCCTGGAGGCATCTAGTTTGTGTGCTTAAGTTCTTAAGCTTTGTATATATCGTGAAACCAAAGTCAAGCATGGCGGGTTGCTAATAAATTTATTTTTATTATTATTATGAATATAGGTCAAAATCGGGCGTTATCGAATTTAATAATTTTTATTCATATCCCCCGAATGATTATTAAGTTGTTCTTGTTTGATGTGATACGTTATTCGTTTAAGGGATGAAAATCACTTTTGTACCTAACGTGTGTTATAATTGTTTCTTGAGGGCAAGCAACAGCCTACTTGTAGGGGATGATGAACACATAATTATTGTATTTTTCGTGTCAAAATCCATCATCGACGGCTTAAATAATAGCAGATTTATGTGTTTAATTGTGAATGTTCTACAAATTTTTTACATTATGTTATAGGTACTTTATAAGACTATGGAGCAAATGAAGATTGGATAGGAAGACTAAAACTAAAGCCTAAGAAAAATAAACCAAATCAACCCAAGTATTTGTGAGAGACACATGGCCAAAGCAAACCCAATTTTTGCCCGCATCTTAGGCTTAGAGGCTACGTGTTATTAAGGGGGTGAAGGGCACGTGTAGGGTTTTTCTTATAGACTTGCCTATTTAGACACCTTTTACACTTTTGTTTTTGAGAAATGTAACGAAAAAGGTACTTAAAACAATGTCATGTTATTGGTTTTTTAAATAATGAAAGTGAGGAAAGTGGAGAGAAAATGGGTGAAAGTACTTGGGTTTTTTCCAAAATACTTATCAATTTCACACCATACATCCTTCGCCGATAAATTGAGACCTATATATTCATTTATTAATGAACGACCACCATACATCCCTCCGTTAGTATAAGGACTAATGTTGCAAATTATTTTTCCGTTATCTTCTAACGAGCGAGAAAATATTTGCATCTTTAGTCCTCATGACAAACGGTGCAATTTTTTTCTTTTATTTCTGAAATAAACTAAAATGGGGCAAGCTAAGCTTGAACTCGGTTGGTCCCTCACGAAACATCGCCCCAACCACAGGGCTAAACGTCCACTAGTGTAAATATATCAAAATAAATTTGTTTTAACCATTTTTTGTTCGGATTTATAGTATATTAACCGATTTAAGTTTAGGTCGTCCGGTTCATGATGAACCGGGCCTGTTCTTGGGGCGATCCTTTGGACTCGTTTTTTTGTGCTCATTCTTTTGGTATCATTGGGGATATATTTGGACTCCCATAAAAATATATACGTGATCAATACTTGTCCGAAACTTCACGTTTTTGCTCCATTTTCAATTCTTCATACCTACAAAGTAAAATACTCATCCGAAAAGTCATTATTTTACTTTGTAGGTTTGAAGAATTGAAAATAGAGCAAAAACGTGAAGTTTCATACAAGTATCGATCACACATATATATATATATATATATATATATATATATATATATATATATATATATATATATATATATATATATATATATATATATATATATATATATAGAGAGAGAGAGAGAGAGAGAGAGAGCGAGAGAGAGATTGGATCATTTAAAAAGTTGATCTCAAGAGAAAAGTGAGAGAAGTGATCTCAACCGTTAGATCACCCCTCTTCCCCTCCTTTTTTTCCTTCCTAACTCAAGGGGCTTCTTTGTTACTTTTTTTATTTGTCAAGGGCTATTTTGTATCTTTTAAATTTCCTTTGATAGTATAACGTCAAACAGCCCCAATATAGATTCACCATGGGAGAGTTTTTTTTTTTTTTCTTTCTTTTTTCCTACACATGTACACATAAGATGAATTATTGTAAACAAACCCACTTCTTTCGTGTAATCTTTAATATTCAATAGCTAATCTATTTTTCCAAGAAAAAACCCAGCTCATCTATTAATAAAATTAACAAATGCTAGATTGCCAGGTCTAGACACAAAGATCACTAAAAATACAATAAAAATGTACACATTGTTTCTTCAGTTTCACATTCCCACTAAAAATACAATAAAATGTATACAATCGAAATCATCACGACAATAAAACAATACTACTGCCTACTAATCTTCTTTTGTAGCAGCCTGTAAATCATCTGTGGAAACACGCCCTTGCAAGTTACACCTATGCATCTGAAAGATGAGTGTGATCCCGATTGCGTTGGGACTGTCTTATTCGGCATTTGGAACCGGAATTAGAAGGACCATCTAGTGACACAAACGTAAAAAAAATCTACAATAAGAACAACGGCATACCAAATGTATACAAACACCACCTATGCAAAAACCTATTCACAATACTCAAAGACAAACACAGGATGGAATAAAACCCGAAATTTACCTTTAGTTTGTACAGAATCAGTTGGATTTACTGCAGTTGCAAGCTGTGACGACCCACAAAGTTGATCAACCACCCGACCCTGAACTACTGGGCCTCCAAAATCTGCAACATCATATAAGTTAAAATCAATAACCAATACTTTAAAAAGCACCATCCAAACTAAAAGCAACAATACTAGAGACGTCCCTATTAAAAAAAAGTGCTTATCAGCTGATTGAGTAAGCAATCAAAACTTAGAATCTTCTTCAGTACCTACATTCTCGACAACTCCATCAGCTAGTAGAGTTTGAGCAACAAAATCATAATCACACACTGCACGGGCGGCCATTCTAGATGCACCATGTCTTCGAAGAGACCTAGTGGCAGGCGGTAAACACGTTTCACCTGGAATACTATTCCTTTGAAGATCTAAGATACGTTTTGTAATATACTTATGTTTACCATCAGGTAATGATGGACTACCTGTACAAAGATTAATTGTATACATAAAAAATTTTTTAAAAAAAACACACACACACACACAAAAACAACAACTAACCTTCAGATAGGCCAACATCTGTTAGAAAACTTCCAACACCAGATTCATTGAAACCGGACAACCGGACACATAATCAGATAAACCGCTACAGAAGACCCATCATGTTGAATTTTCTTTGTGGGAGGTGAGACATAAATTTGTGTTATGTGCCTGAGAACGGGACACAGTTGATAGGAGATAAATCAATCGCATGTTGATTGTCCCAATTAACACATCTACAAATGGATGCACTAAACTTGCACACTGATGCACTAAAATATCCGGTACATAATTTAGTCTATCCACCTCATCTCACGTCCAATTTCACCTATACCACCCATGCCTCCAATAACTACCATTATACATTCCCCACCATACATACCGCCACCACTTCCATAAAGACCACCACCATAGCCTCCTCCTCTATACATGATGTAACTCTCTCAGCTGATGTCAAGGGTCCACGAGACTCTGCTGTACAATCACCATTTGGTTCATCTGATGGTACCTTTATTGGTAAAGCAGATTCTTTTGTTGTCCTTCTTCCTATCGATAGTGCCTAGTTAAAGATATAAAGACATTAGTAAGGTTTCAGGGACAATGAAGCCATGGATGAATTATGATGTGCTGATCACAGATGGATGAATAAAAAAAGATAAATCCAGAGGAACCAAGAGTAATTAGCATCTCAGAGACATTGAAAATTTAGCTTCTTTAATAAAAAAGATAAATTGACTATGATAGTAAAGATTGCAAACAACAGAATCATCAGATAATTTTGAACTGTTTACTGCTGTTACCGTGTTACATTGGAAAACAAGACATTACTTGCAAGGGGAAAAATTGTTGTCAATAAGAGATTGGTTAATTAGTTAAAAAAAAAAGCTTTTGTAACGAAATTTGCAATTATGTCCCCAAACATGAACTGCAAGTCCCATTCATTAGTTATATTCAAAAGATTGGTCATCATAGTTGGTTAAAAAAATGCTATTTTGAAAAAGTTACCATTTTGTTAACAAATCAGAGTTATCTCACCACTGTAAGTAATAGCATCATTTCGATTAAAAAGAAAAAAGACCATGTTGTGCAATCATGTGCTTCAAGAATGAATCACACACTAGAAAATCATGCTCGTTCATTTACATCCAATAATTATCTTCGATATCCTTTAATTCAAGAGCACGAAATATTCCATATAAAACCAAGCATTGGGCATATCCCAGATTACTATAACCAAATAACTAGCTATCGGTTAAGTTGAGCGACAGTAACTAATCATGTTCCACACACCAACGCCCTGTGTTTTGGTTTGTTCTCCAAGGTTTGGCAGTTCTGCATGCTCGGGAGAGACCTCTCCTTTAGCCTCCTTAACCTAAAATAAAGCACATACAGCTAAGTTGGATGCAAAGGTGACAAACTAAATTCATAAATTCTAGTAAAAACAAATGGATCCTAGACCTCTCCTCGACCCGACTTTTCTCTTGCCCGAATCCAGGCGCAACACAGATGGATCCTAGACGAGTAAAGTTTACCTCCATCCTGTGTCGTGGACTCCATTTGTCATGAGAGTCTGGATCATGCTCTGAAAGTGATTTAGTGGTCCTTGAATGTGTTTTGAGTGTCGCCATGACCATAAATGAACATTCGAAAAAGGGTTTACGTACAGCAGTTACTATAATCAACCGCCCTCGTTGCCCTAAAATGTCCAAATAGATGCTCTAACTACGCAAATGAATGCACTAATATCTACTTTTTCGATGCATTAATCAAACTCAGAGGATCCAAACAGATGCTCTAAATAAGCAAATGGATGCACTAATATCTACTTTTTCGATGCACTAATCATACTCGTAGATGCCTTATGTGTATATATATCTTTTCGACCCATACCTAATAATTACCTTTTTGACTCTATCCGTTTTGACCTATTACCCAACCCACCCACACCATTCATCTTCCTTTTTACTATGAATATATAAGGGTTATGTCAAAATTGAAGTATGAAGAACACGTATATAACAATAGCTTACCGATTAAATAATGCAGACTTTCCAACATTAGGGCGGCCAATAAGAAGTACAGTTGGAATCAAACGGGTCTCTACTTTGCTGAAGTCAACTGGTATTCCAGTCTCAAACTTTGCCCCAGATAACTAGGAGTTGCTGACATTATCACCAAAGTCTTTCCTACATCAACATGTGTCAGAACTGAGCAACAACTTCTATTTTCAAACTTATAATACTGAATGCGTGAATGTAAAAAGGTTGTTCCATTGCCACTTTCAGGTAAACATTTATCAGCAAGCAGTGATCCAAACAATTAAAAAGAATATTAGCATGCTAGAATAATTTTTTCCCCTAGTTAATAGATCCAAAAAAAGTCAAATGCATTGCATATGTTTGCCTTTAGTGAACTGTGAAGTATCAATACGTCCACTTTTGATGCAGTGATGGATCAAATTTCTTTGTATAAGACTAGCTATACAAATGTGGCTATAGAACCAAATGAAATACCCAATATTGCAGCCAAAGTAACACCACTCACAAAACTAATATGCCAAACATGTTTATGAATTTTTTTACTGATAACTAAAGTCAGAAAAGGAAGCACTAAACATACACGTTGATGCCTTAATTTGTACACCGATGCACTAATCATACTCACTGATGCCCTAATTTGCCCAGTGATGCACTAAAATTAAAAACAGATGCCCTATTATAACTAACGATGCACTAAAAATACAAACGGATGCAGTAAACATATACACTCATGCATTAATATGTCTAATGATGCGCTAATCTTACTAAATGATGCCTTAATATGTCATATGATTCAACAAAAATACAAATAATGATGTGTTTACACATTGATGCCCTAAAATGTCAAATATTTCAAGTATATTCTAACTAATCAGTGAATACCAACTATTTATACTAAACTTCCAAAATCATAACAGATGCCCTAACTTTACAAAAATTCACAATAATACTAATTATGATATAATTTACCCTATAATGCACAAAATAACATAGAAATTTTAGTGAATCTGTGTTATGTCGTATAGAAAAAATAATAAAGAAAAACTTAAAATTAGCTAAATGAAATTTATATATAACCTGAATAAGAAGATTTATTTGAGTGAATCTGTGTTATTTGAATAAGCCGGCGATTCCACTGATGCCTTAATATGTTTACGGCGGTGTGATGGTGTTGGAGTGATGATTGACGCGGTGGTTGTATGACGGAAGATGGTGGCAATGGTGGTGATGTTGACGGTGTAGACGGTGGCAACGGTGGTGGTGGTGGTAATGGTGCAGATGGTGGTGACGGTGACGAGGGTAACGGTGCAGCTGGTGACCGTGGTGACGGTGCAGATGGTGTTTGTGGTGTATCTCATCTCATATTTGTGAATGACTTGTACGATTTGATTGATATCCATATTTGATTTATTTCTTTTTCAATTTTTAGCCCTGAACTTTCGATTGTTATCAAAATCTACCCTGTATCTTTTTTTCTCACTTTTCTACCAAATTATACTTTTCTCTAGAACCGGACTCTATATATATATCTCTATATTATATATAACAGGAGGCGTTAAACCTGGGTCTGTTAGTTTATAAACAAACATGATAACCACTAGACCAACCCAATTTTTTTGATTATATCTTGCAAAACCTAATCTATAAACCTACGCACCAAAAATTATATAGCACATATCAATTCTTAAATTATAGTTTGTACAAATATATCCCAAAACATTCATTATATTTTTTTTAACTCAAAATCCGAATGTCGACTTTCTCTCTTTTTTCTCAAAACCCTAATATGTCATAATATGTTTGTTTTTTACTTTATGCAGCTAATGTTTGTTCTTTGCAGTGATTTATCTTGCTTATTCAGAAGATGTTTCGCCTGGTCAAATTACTGTGATAATCAGGTTCTGTGCCAACAAGTATGCTTGCCGTGGAAAATCATAGCCTCTATGAAGAAACCACACAATAAGAATACATACACTATCAACTTTTGTGCTACAATCTTACCTTTTTATTTTCTTTACTATATCCGATGACATTAAGTTTTATAAATACAATGAACGTTTAATAGTAGAATGCTAATTGTATAATTAACCACTCACGTTTCTCTTTCAGCCTCAGAAGTATGATTAAAAAACTAGGTCAGAAAATGAGTTTCTTCGGAGCACTAAAGTGGTTGGGGAGGTTTTCGAATCCAATAAGCATTCCTAAAAAGTTTTTGCCACAATTACGAGTGGGTTTGCCCGTTTAACTAAATAGCATTCTTCTAGCAATGAATGCATAACATTTAATATTGATCTTATATAGGTGCAATTACACTTCTAAAGCCTAAACATTATAGTTTATGTGTCAATCAGGTATTTATGAGGCTTTTCAACTGTTGTGGTGGTGTTTCTTGGTTTTGAATTATTGTATAACATGTAGGGTAGATTGTTTTACTTGCTAGGTTTATCCCCTTTGTTCTTTATTTGGATAACATACCTTTTTATGCAGCCGAACAACTTGATCGTTTGTTTTAAAACCATGAAAACTAACTACAAAGGAGCTCTTAATGATACGACTTTGGATATGTTGTGTGAATCAAACGAGGTTCCTTATGTTTTGGATCACGTCTATTGTCCTGTTATTACTACTGCCATGTCTGACAAAATGATTGTATTGCTGTTTGTTGAGATATCAGTTTTAGACTCACCATACACGGAAGTGCAGCCTCCCGTTTTTGAAGGTCTACCTTCTCAATTTGAAGCCATTAATGCTCATCGATTTCGTTGTGTTTCTGGTAATTCTGATAATGTCCAAGCCCCAAAAAGACAATGTTTCACTGTGGTATAGTTATTCACGAACCAGCTGAAGTTTTGCTCCCTCTCCAGTCAACCTTATCTCAGTATAGTCGTGCATCCACCGCTGAAGGGTAAAGGTAAGGTAGATGACGTTGAGAACCTGGGTTTTCAGTCTACATATATGTCATCACCAAAGTTGAGGATAGTACGTCTTGCAGGTCAATATTCCCATTTGTAACAGGTTCGTTCTGTGTAATGTTTACTTCTATTCGTTTTGCAGTTAACAAAGTATAGTCAAACTCAATTTTATGACATATGTATACACTTACGCTATTTCTTTTTATGTTTATAGGGGCTACTCGAGTTCCGAAGGTACTGCATTTTAGTGCAGGTGTTGTTATGAACGTTGATGAGCGTCATCCTCAACATCCTTTCAAGCAGATTTTATAACAGAAAACCATAGCAAAACAAGGGTATCACATTCAAAAGATACTAGGTAATGGACATTTACTTGCATGTCGTGATCATATACATTTAGTGTGTCAACATCTCAAGTAAAATGAAAATCAGGTTTATGAATGAACAAAAAAAATTATTAATAATATGATCAAGATAAAATAAACACTAAGAACTCTACTGCTCTTAACGGCTCACTAATGCATGCTTTAACAAATAAGTTTTGAATATAACCTCACATTTAAAGTGACACTTGCAACCCATTCACTTACAAATGGGTGGATTTGGGTTCTGTTTATTCAAATGGGTCAAACTGGTCAAAGAGACTGGATTTCGATTATAGTGTATTTCAAATTAATACAACCTTCTTGGTCAAGTTATTTAAGGAACTTTGCGACTATTTTAATACTATAGTTTCGTAATCATATATAACAGACACGTATTTATATATTTTATTAAATTTAGAAATAAGTGTGTGGTCTGCCTGATCCATGTATTCTGGTGGAACATGAAAATTATGTTCGGATAAAAAACCCTCAGTAGTTAATTGGATTAACGGGCGTGGAGAATCTATTGTGTGTGAGGCAGTATCGTTAACTATTTATTTATAGTAGCCGGCACGGATACTAGCTCTAAACATCCTATAGAGAATACTAAGAAGAAACTAGCAACAATATATGGAAACGGCATGTTGATGGATGCACACTTTGAACACCAACTGGTGGACAATAAAACTGATTGGCATGATCACATTGGCAAGCCTGAGATTTCCTTAATAACAACACGTCACATGAATACTCTATCTATAAAGATACAATTGCGGTTATAGCAGTCACTAAAGAAAAAATGACAACTGATCGTGCACTCTGCTATAACAGAACGAAACGTGCCAAGCAACCTCCCAACGGTAAGTAAAACTTCTCGAAATTACTGCACAAATAGACTAAAATCATTAACGAATTTGTAAATCTCAACTAATTCGGGGCACCATATTGACTACTTATTAAAGAGTGTTTCACAGCTACATACATTTTGTTAGTGGCGTTTAGATTAAGCTGATTATAATTCTATTTTGGTTTTAATAGGTATAATAAAAGTATATGGGTTTACATATGTGTGGGCAGGGGCTTAAGAGATTGAAGAAAGTACAACCTAGAGATGCGACTGCGAGGACTATTGGACACTTAAAAGGTGTGGCTACTGGTACTGTGCGAAAAGCTATGGATATGCTCACCGAGAATAAGGAAGAAGATAAGGAAAGGTTGTCCAAAACCAGAAAAGCCACAGAGGTTAGTCAAATGTGATCAAATAACCTTTTTCCTTTCGTTTTGGTATAAAATATATATACTAGGTATTTCGTTAAAAATTTATATATGATTTGAGATTGAAGTTTTATGCTCTGCTCAAACAGACCAAGCAGATTTGCTAGGCTCCAAAATATTCAATGCTCAATTGCCGAAAAGAATCTATATATCATATATACTTGCAGCACGGGTGATGCATTGGGAATGAACATGGTGTCAAAGGGTGTCCAAAACGTGTTGGATTTTATTCAAAATGATTTCCCAGATATGGATGTGACTGGTATATCTGGTAAGTTTTGATTTTGTCGTAGCTTTACGTGTTTCAGTAATTAGGATTCTTGGGAAGTCAAAGATCCTACCAAACATTTTAAGGTATTTATGAAAGAAAATGGGATATGCAAAGATTGATTTGACACTTTCATAAACCGTTTATGGTTGAAGCTGAGGCTTTGTAATTTAAATGGTATCTTATTATTGTATGTTTGTTGTAGCTAGATGCTTACACCCCTAGATAATATCTCAATGACTAAGGATGGATACATGACATGTGTCTCTTAAATCCATGGCTTTTATGTAAGTATATAATGAATTTGTTTAACAACGATTAAATTGGTCTTTGTAAATGTATTGTTTGTTTAGGACCCGGATGTTCATCTATTGCATATATAATGTCTGAAGTACTGGGACCATTTCATGTCGATAAAGATGGAAAGTCGATTTACTTGAACCAGTATTCTTGGAACACCGGTGGGAGTTATTTACTACTCTTACGATATTTAGTATGAGTTTCAGTAAAAGAAAGATCGTTTTAATTGTTTTTATTTGATTTGCAGTTGCAAATTTATTGTTTATTTATTCACCGGTTGGGGTTGGCTATTCTTACTCAAATACATCTTCGGATATTGAGAGCAATAGAGATAAAAGAACTGGTATAGCTTCAACCTTTGAATCTATGTGTATTTTCATGATGGTCATACAGTTCCCGTGATTTGCTTTGTGTTGCAGCCGAGGATTTACTTCAATTCCTACTGAATTGGCTTGAACGGTTCCCTCAATATAAAGGACGAGATTTCTATATGACAGTTGAGAGTTATGCAGGTATAGAATTTGCGACCGTTTAAGTAGTCAGAAATTTGACTTTTTTTATGGACTATCAAAAAACTAAGTTCGGTATTCAAGTTGACATTAATTCTGTGAGTCGTCAAGAGAAAAATATTCAGCTACATTGCAGTTCCTTTTTTAGTCGTATCTACCGTGATAAGAAAGCGTTCTTAGTTCTCTTCAGTAGAACGTGGGTCTCCAAAACCTGATGTCGTAGGTTCAAATATGTAGCTAATTACAAGGATTCCGTTACAAACAGTATAATTTTAACTTATATTAACTACATAAGTCATCTTTGGTCTTATTTACCTTGATATGTGGCTTGTCAATATTGGTCTGGATGAATAAATCTTTGTTGGTCTGCATTAATGCTTTTATTAAGTATATATTAGTTAAATTGGGTTCTCTATCAAATTATAAAAATATATAAAAAACACTGATTACTTTTACGAACTTAATCCTGGTCCTCAATATGATTTTCCATGATCCTTACCATATAGGTCATTTGTAACAGATCAGCCATAACAAATACAGTTGCAGTGTGTTTCTACAGAAACAAAAGGAAAGGGCATGGTGTCTTTGACTGACGTACCTCAAGCCACTTTGCTTCATAGTGAAGAACCACATGCTGCGGTAAGTACTACATCTAACATCAGAAAAGTTACCATTTCATTTTTTTAATTTCAGCACCTTCCTATTATTTCTGTTCTTTCTGGGTATTATGTATTGTTAAAGCTTATTGGTTTATACTTTGCACATTGCAGAATATTCTTTTTAATCTTGGTGAAAGGATTGGATCAGAATTCGACCTTTGGCCATTGATGTTGTAGCGCTAATTGCAATTGTATCCATTTTTTATGTTTTTATGTCTTTTATGAGTTATTATAGTGTAGCATTGATTTGTTCACATATTGCAGAATTTATGCAGATTATGACAACAGATTGGAGGAAGAGGGGATATAAATATAAGATATAGACGTCGCTACTGAACAGCCTGTCCAAGGGATTAGGTGTTGTGTGCAAATTCTGTTACATCTTGGTCTTTTGTCGTCTTTGAACACTCCTCTAAAGGTGATACAGTTTTTTGATAACTTGCATGCTACTGAGTTAGTGTACTTCTTTTGGCTGCAATATAAACATTTAAGAGATAACATTGAAGCTAATTCAAGATTACGTAACACTAAGTCACCCAATATTCAACTTTTAAAGTTAATAATGCTATTAAATCCTTATGTATTTAATATTTTCAAATTGCATTTGATCAACACAACTTTAATCTACTGTCACACAAAAATGTAAGTTGCTATCTTATCCACTTTGGTCCTTGCAGCCCCGCCCAGGCACAAATACAGTGAAGACGTGAGAGCAACCGAAGAATTTCGTTCACACAACTATATGACAAAGGTATATTTGTGTTGAGAGTCCCATCATTTTCGTTTGAAAACGATGACATCTATAAAAACAAATAGTTCCTTTTGTATAGTTTAGGTAAAATACAGTTATGAAAACATAATAGTGTTTTTTTAACAAATCTATCAGCCATTTTTTAAAATTTGTTTGATTAGAATAATAGTGTTGTTTTAACAAATCTATCAGTTTTTTTTTTCAATTACGTTTCAAAACACCCATGTCACCTGTATTAGACGTTACATATGTCGATTCGAGTCATTCACAAGTAAGTGGGCCAAAATTGTTATTTATAAGTGAGCTATTTTGTTTCGCACCAGACTCCAAGAAATATCAAAATTGCAGTTGGGTATAAATTAGTATAACATAATCTTTGGTGGGTTAGTTTTATCGCAATTACTAATTAACGCTGGAACTGAAATTTATGTATCCTTTGAAGAAACTAAGATTTAGTTTTTGAAATAATAGTGTTGGCTCCTTGATAAGTAGATATCATGTACTAGCAATGTTATAATGAAACTCACGGGTCTTGATTACATGCTTAATGTAGACCTATCATGGACACTTAGGATCTTATCAAGCTGTGTGGGTTCGCCATTCCTATGGGCCTAGAGGCCACACCGACTGGTGGCCAATACCTTGGCAAGCGTGAGATTTCCTGAATAACAACACGTCACATGGATTACTCTATCTAAGATACATCTGCAGTTATAGCAGCCACTAAAGAAAAAACAACAATGATCATGCACTATGCTATAACAGAATGAAACGTTCCAAGCAACCTCACCATGGTAAAATTTCTTTTAATAAGTGTCACAAGACTTTTGGTATTCAACCATCATATAATCACCACATATCATATTGTAGTTTATTAGATAAGCTAAAATGGGTGGGCAAAAACATCAAGCAAACCCACCTGCATTTTGTGGCCCATTTCAAGAATGTTGTAAATATTATATGTATCATTATGATTAAGAAAAGCTACAATCTTAACATAATAATACAATTTAGAAATATATGAATTTAGGATGCTGAAATCGCTCGAGTATACTTAATGAGTTTTCATGTGTTTGACTTATTTGACCGTTCCATATTTTACCAGTTTTTTTTTTTTTTTTTTTTTAAATCTTTCCCTTTATACACTTTTGTTACATGAATACAATCTTGGTTGACCAATTTTGTATGAATGGGTTAAAATGCCATCTTGATATTCCACTGTTGCCATTCTTAGTCTTTCAACTTCCTGCTTCACCGCCTCATTCATATCTACATTGCATCAGCGCCTCATTCGCAACTACTAATCCAACATGTCAAACAACCAACATACACTTGCAGCCGTCGCCCAAAAGGATCCTCTTGGCTTGATATCAGTAACATGGGTGGTACTCATCTAATCAAATTAGAAGGTGTATCAATCTCTACAAGTGAAAGGAGTGGCATGTGTTGATTCTCAAAGGATTATTGAGACTTACAAGCCCAAGTTTGGATGAAGATGAAGATTGGATCTTAATGATTTCTGATGAACTGATAATGCGTTATTTTATTTCGCAGCTACGCATTTGAAAGGTTACAAAAAATATACATTTTCACTTTAATGGATTTACTATGTACTGAATTTTGCTTATTAATATCTAATTTGATTGCAGCTTGAAAAATTGAATTTCTAAACCTTTTAACAGTTCAGTAATTGTTCATCCTCAGCTATTTACTTATATATTATTTTTCAATAACTAATACCTTCCAACGATAATTATAAGTTATGCCCGTCTTCCTTATATATTATTATTCGTTAACTAATACTCCCTCCGTCCTATAATAATTGTCCACTTTAACTTTTTTGAGTCTTTCTTGATCAACTTTGATCATTAATATTTTTATGTGTTATATAATACTTGATGAAAATTATACCAAATGAAAATACATTTAAAACCCAATTTATTCATATATTTTTCATCAAGTATTATATTACACACATAAAAATATTTATAGTCTGAATAAAAAAGACTGAAAAAAGTTAAAGTGGACAATTAATATGGGACGGAGGTAGTAACTTCCAACGATAATTATAACTCATGTCCGCCTGCCTTATACATTATTTTTCGTTATCTAATACCTTACAACGATAATTATAAGTCATGCCCGCCTTCCTTAAATATACTTTTTTGTTAACTAATACCTTAACTGACACCATAAAAATTACTAAAAAAATAAAAATAACAAAACAAATCTCCTTTTTTAAAATAAAAAAAAAATGTAAGTCAACCTCCTCTTTTCTTAAATTTTTTTAAACGTAAACTAATACTATGACAAAATTAAATAAAATCGACGCCCTTAAAATAATTTTTCGTTAACTGACACCATAAAAATTACAATTATAAGTCATTCTTATTACAATTATATATATTGACTTTTTATATCTTTTATATGAACATATATTTCTTTTCGTTCTTAATACATTCAAAAAATAATTTGGTATGTTTAGAGTTTATTTACATTAAGTTACTTTTTCCAATAATATTTATAAGTCATGCCCGCCCATCGGGCGGGCTTCGACATCTAGTATATATATATATATATATATATATATATATATATATATATATATATATATATATATATATATATATATATATCGAAGTCCAAATAAAGTTTAAATATATCCCGGTTGAACCAAAAGAAACAGCACGAAAAAAAAAGTCCAGCGGATCTGGCCCGCCCCAAGAACAGACTCGGTTCATCATGAACCGGCTGGCCAAAACTTAAATAGGTTAATATACTATAAATCCAAACAAAAAATGGTTAAAAAAACATTATTTTAGTATATTTACACTAATTGATGCATAGTCTAGTGGTTGGGGCGATGTTTCATGAGGAACCGGAACTGAGTTCCAGCCTAGCTTGCCCCTTTTAAGTTTATTTCAAAAAACAAAAATTTGCACCGTTAGTATTGAGGACTAACAATGCAACTATTTTCTCTCTCGTTACAAGATAACAGAGAAATAATTTGCACCGCTAGTTCTCATACTAAAAGAGAGATGTATGGTGGTTAATGTTCATTAACGGATGGATATATATGTCTTGACTTATCAGCGAGATATGTATGGTGTGAAAATAGGTAAAGCACATGGATTTATTTAGAATTTACTCTTTTTTTTGAAAACTTTATTCCGACATTTAGGATGAAAAGTGAGAAAACAAGTACAATTACAAAGCAAATGACACAAGTACTCCTAATTGCAACTTAATTTCTTGTTTGTTTTTAAAGGTATAATCAATAATATAAAAATGTGAGAACATGCTTTCATTTTTTTTTTTTCTTTTTTGAGACTTAAGAACACACGATTTCTTTTTCACATTCTTTCATTTCCTACTCGCTATGTTACTTTTTTTTTTTTTTTTTGTCTTAGCTTACTTTACCTTGCATTTGATTTTTTAGAACACGGTATTAGGCAACAAATAGGGTATGTAAATATTTAGTAGTCATAGACGCCGCTTTCAAGATGTAGGCATTTAGAGCCCGTTTGTTTAATGGGTTTTGGCCATGAGGAATCGATTAGCTTTGTAAAACATTATTTGGTTTGATGCTATATGAGTTCGATTTGAGCTCATGGCCTGAAAGTACGGGTTTAGCAAAAGTAACCTACATTAGTGGGGTTTGAAAGGATTCTGCATTATTTTTTTGAAGTTTTGTGGTCATTTTTCCTTGTGGACCCCGTATCATTCATGCTTTTCATAATATCATATATTTAAATAATGTAAAATATGTGAATGTAAATTCATTCCTACTTGTAAAACAAACATTTTTATCAATAATGAATAACCATACTTTTTAAATCATCTTTAATTTAATATTTCTTTCAAGATTTTTCTAGTTCTGGTTTTGTTTTATTATTAACTAGCTTATACGTCCGTGAAACATATACTACATACAATTAGAGAAAGCCGCTTGCCTAGAGACCCATTCAAATCCCTCGATGACTAAATCTGAAATGAAAGTGTTTTAAAATAGTAGAGTAAATTGCATTTTTGGTCTCTAAGGTATGGTCAAATTGCAGGTTTCGTCCATAACGTTTTGAAAATGCAGCGATAGTCCCTATTTTGAAAGTTTTGCTGCATGTTTGGTCCCTAATCTGCAATTTAAGGACCAAATTAAACATGCAACGAAAAAGTTTTAGGGACTAAATCTGCAATTTAAGGACCAAACATGCAACAAAACATTCAAAATGAGGACTACCGCTGCATTTTTGAAATGTTAAAGACGAAACCTGCAATTTGGTCATACCTTAGGGACTAAAAGTGCAATTTACTCAAAATAGTATAACCAACCCATTGAAATCTAAAACGAACCCATTTGAAACTGGCACCCAACCTAGCAAATTTAACTCTAATTGTATCAACTTAGAGAGTACATAGCTCACAAAAGTAAGCATTTTATAAATTACCAGGTACATTAACCTTTTCACACATTATAGTACTGACGAATGAAACATATATATATTACATGAAGCCATTAAGCTTGATGTCTGGGAATACTTTTAACCCGCAGTGGCCTCAACTTATCATCTAAGACAACATACGACAACATTGGCGAAATCAGTTGTCTCAACTGAGCGGGCCTTAAGTCGCCACTCATGCTATTTATAGCTATAACACATGTAATTACTGTACTACAGAAGCTTCAACCCCATTACACTTACAAACAACTACCATTTGAATTAAAAAAACAACACTAATAAGAAAATAAACAATATAAATTAGAATTGGGATTACATTCATATGGATATTCAACAATGTAATAAAAAAACATATACTAATTGCTTTTTATTGGTCTAATCAAAATTGTTAAACCTTAAAGACAAAAAATGATGACTCTCAACTATAACACAAGTCTATCCTACGACATAATGAGTTAAAGAATGTAGGAAAATTGGTTGACAAAAGTGACTTTTGACCAACTTTGGACACAATTATCTATATGTATATGTCACATATATGAGTAATAGTTTGTAGGTTCGCGTTCTCCTCGAAGAGAGCTTCGCAATAAACCTTTATGTGTCCAAAATAGAGTTGATGTGAATGAGATATCGGGTCTCAAAGTTAGGCATTTGGTATCATGCCTAAAGAGGAAAAGTAGTTTATTTTCAATCCCACATCGGTGAGATGAGTAAACTTAGAGGGAGTCTATTGTGTATAAATAGAGGCCCTAATTCCATAAGTTTTACACACATCAAATCAATAGTTATTATTGATTTCCAACATATGGAATACGCATCTCTTAAGATTGAATTCCAGGCAGTTTAGTTAAGTCCAACAGTACAACTTACTGTTTTGGCTGTTATACCCTGGGAAACAGACGGCGAATCTGTTTTAAGGGAAGCGTGTCAAACACGTGCCTCGGCTTTTAGTGCTTCTTTGTTGATCTCTATTTGGTGATCAAGTAAGTCTTTTGACTATTTTATTATTTTATTTAATTATCGTTTATCTGCTTACATTCTGTTTGTATTTAATTTTCTGTTATTTATTTACTGTTAATTTTATTTATTGTAATTTAGATTTTATTTATAAAAGTGTAACCGTTTCCCTACAAAGAATGCAATCATGAATCCTTAATTTTAATTACTACCATATATCATAAGAGAAATGATAGAGGGACCTAAATTTAGGCTTAATTTTAGACTTAAAAACAAGTGTTATCATCTTGATGGCTGCAGACAGAAACCCACTTATTTTACAACCATCAGGATGATGACATTTGTTTTTAGGCCTAAAATTAGGCTTAAGTTTAGGTCCCCCTATCATTTCTCATATCGAGAAATGATAGAGGGACCTAAATTTAGGCCTAAAAACAAGTGTCATCATGTTGATGACTGCAGACAGGGACCCACGTATTTTACAACCATAGAGAAATGATAGGGGAGCCTAAACTTAGGCTTAATTTTAAGCCTAAAACCAAGTGGCATCATCATGATGGTGTAAAATAAGTGGGTCCCTGTTTACAGCCATCAATATGCAACTTGATTTTAAGCCTAAAATTAGACTTAAGTTTAAGTCTGTTGAGAATTATGATCTGGATACTTGTGTTTAATCTGATTTGTGATATCTGAGTTGATATTTGTTTGTGTTTGTTCAGTTATATTTGCTGGAGAGTGATCAGGGGTTGATATTGAAGTTTTGTTTCTAGAGGGACTGGAAGAGCAAAAGATATTGGCTTGGATTATGCTTTGGATGGTTTAAGACAAATATAAAAGATGAAGGACCAATATGTAATATTTGTAGCTATATAAGCAAGAGAGATATGCAGTCTTTGATATCTCTGCTCATTATCTCTCTCTACAAAATATTCGATACTCTCTCTCACTAAACAAACCCTAATTTGTGTTTTGATTGTCTTGATCAAAATACTTTGTTACTCAGTTGTTATTTGATTGAGATCAAATACTAGTTAATTGATTCTTCTATTTGAGAATAGAATATTGGTTTTGTATTGTTGATTCAGAAGTAATAAAAGTATTTTGTTATCATTAGAATCTGTTTTTCTTCATGGTATCAGAGACAGGTTGCTCTGAATATCGGTTTTAAAAATTAGGGTTTCTTGATAAAATTGGTTTTTTTTTTTTTTTTTAAATTGATTGGTTCTTGATCAATTAACTTGTGTTAATTGATAGATCTTGTGGTGATTTTGGTTAATCTTGGAGTTTTCTGAAAAACCCCTAATTTCTGAAAAATTGGGGTTTGGTATATTTTGGGGCTTTTGTGATTAAGGGCTTCTGAAATCGATTAAAGTTGGTTAATCGATAAGAACTGGTGTTTGGTAAAGATTGGAAGTGGTTCTGGTGGTTTTCCCTAATTCTAAAATTAGGGTTTGTTGGTTCTTGGATCTTGGTGCTGGGTTCATTCTTTATATCTGCTATATCTCTAGACTAAGTGAATCTAGAGTATAGTAGGTTTGGTTTCCGCTGCTGATTGTTATTGCGTGCTCTGTAACACCTCTCGCACTCTTTCTTTAATTTCTGTTCTTATTCTTTTCTGTCTAGATTGCCGGAGGATAGGATTTGGTATTATTTGAAGTTGTGATTGGTTGTGATTAAGATTGATTGTGTTTTTATTTTTTGTTTTTTTTTTTCTGTGCTTGTGTGCGCCCTTGACCTACCACTCTAGTGGCAAGGAAAGCCTGGGAACTACTTTCTCTACCTTTTTTGTGTGATTGATTATCTGTTCTTGAATCATGTCTGTTCATAATTCTGTTCATGGTTATACTGATGATGAGTATGAACCTGAAAACCCTGTCACTTTAATTAGTAAATTGGATTTGAGTCATCCTTTACATTTACACCCTAATGATTCAGCTTCTTTGACTATGGTTTCAATAAAACTAAAAGGAACTGAGAATTATAATGTCTGGTCTTGTGCTATGATGTTAGCCAGGAAAAAAGAAAACTGGTTTTATTGATGGCACTTGTAGAAGGTCTAATGTTGATGAAGTCTTGGGAAGACAATGGGATAGGGTTAATGCTATTGTGTTGGGATGGATTCTAAATTCCATCTCTGAAGAGTTGTTTCTTGGTCAAATTTTTTCCAAAAGTGCTTCTAGTGTCTGGAATGAGTTAAAAGATACCTTTGACAGGGTTGATGGTTCTGTTACCTTTAATCTGCATCATAAAATTAATTCTTTAACCCATAATGGCACTACTATATCTGAATATTTTAATAAGCTTAGTACTTTGTGGAAACAATTTGATGTTATGGTTCAATTACCTAGATGTACTTGTCATGCTGCTGATGATTTTAAAAAGCATAATCAACTTATGAAACTTATGCAATTTTTAATGGGTCTGGATGATACTTACATGCAAATTAGAAGTAATATTCTTTCTAGAGATCCTTTGCCTGATGTTAAAGGTGCTTATGCTATTATCAGTAGTGAAGAAAACCATAGAAATGTTGTGTATGGTAGTTCTAGTAGGAATCATAATTCTGCTTTTGCTACTAGAATTGTGAATCAAGTTAATAATCAAACTAATCAGAATACTAGACCTATTAATCAGAATACTCAGGCTAATCCTCCTATTGCTAACTTTAATAAAGTATCTGATAATAGAAGAAACACTGGTTCTGCTTTAGTTTGTGATCACTGTGGTTTTAATGGACATACTCAGGACAGATGTTTTAAATTGATTGGGTATCCTCCAAATTTTGGAAAAAAAGGGTAACAATAACAGACCTCAGACTTTTCAAAAAAGATTTTCTAATAATAATTGTGTGGGGTCTAGTTCATCTTCTGGTTTTACAGTATAACAACTTACTACTCTTATCTCTCTCATCAAAGATAATTCTATAAAGGGAATAGTGTGCAAGCCAATATGGCAGGTACTTATTTTAATACTAGTAAGGTTTTCAATCAAAATTTTCACAAGTTCTTCTCTACAAATACCAATTTGAAGTCTAAACTTAGTTCTGATGGAAAGATTGTGGATTCTGGTGCTAACCAGCATATGACACACTCTGAGAGGAACTTGGTCAATGTTTTTGATATTTCTCATCTTCAAATAAAAGTTGGTCATCCAAATGGAACTGAAGCTTTGATTACTAAAATTGGGAATCTTAAACTAGCTGGCTCATTAATATTATATGATGTTCTGGTTATTCCAGAATATTGTGTTACTTTAATTTCTGTTCATAAGTTGGCCAAAGATAATAAAATTGTAGTTGCCTTTGATGAGAACAAGTGTTATTTTTTGAATCAGGATTTGAATCTAGGAAATGTTCTGGGGACTGGTAATCAGTGTGGTGGTTTATATTATTTCAATTCTGGAGGTACCACTTTTCAAAGTAATAATTCACTTTCTTACTATGACTGGCACTGCAGGCTTGGTCACCCTGCAGACCCTGTTCTAAGTGTTTTAAAAACAGATTTGAAGCTTGCTTCAAAGAATCAAAACTTATTTTGTACAAAAACTTGTCAAAGAGCTAAGAAAACTAGGGAACCTTTTCCTTTAAGTGATCATACTTCTACTGTTTTGGGTGAACTTGTTCATTTAGATCTATGGGGACCTTATAAGGTTGCTAGTAAGGAAGGTTACAAGTATTTTTTGACTATTGTGGATGATTACACTAGGGCTGTATGGGTATACTTACTTAAAACTAAGGATGAAACTATTCATTATATCACTATCTTTTATAACATGATTGAAACTCAGTTTGATAGAAAAATTAAGAGTTTTAGAAGTGATAATGGTACTGAATTTTTTAATCATTCTTTCTCAAAGTTATGTGATGAAAAAGGTATTACTCATCAGATTTCTTGTGCATACACTCCACAACAAAATGGTATTGCTGAAAGGAAACATAGGCATCTTTTGAATGTTGCTAGATTCCTTATGTTTCAGGGGGGAATTTGATGTGTGCTAAAACACACATCATTTTATATCTAGAAATATCCTAAATCGGACTACTAACCATTAAATATGTCAAATTATATTGCAAATATGTTGGATATGTGTTATTATGTCTTGCAGGTACAAGGGTTTGAAAACAAAGCAAAAACGGTGATTTTCGGATGAGGTTCGATGATTTTTTTTTCACGTTTTCGAAGTTCAAAAGAAGTCATAAAGATTAACCGAGCACACCGTTGGAAAGATCACGAAGTATCGAGTCAAATGGTTATTTTATTTGGAGCAACAAGAAAGAGAAGAAAATTTGAAGGATCAAACGGAGCTCCAACGAAAAATATTTTTAAAAATAATGGCTAAAATTTGGATCAATTAAAAGAGCATTAAAAAAATTAAATGCAAGACTTAACACAAAAGAACTCTTGGTCTAGTGGTTGGGTGCATGATTGTCAAGTAAGAGATCTTGGGTTCAACTCCTACTAGTGGCATGCTCTTTGTATATTTTTTGGTATTCATTGTTACAGGCCACGTGGCCAATATGTCACAAGCTGCTCATCTCGAGCCCAGATCAGCCCCAGCGCAGATTCAGTGCAGCAATCCGAAGCCCAAGAAGGCAGGCCCAATCGAGCCCAGTCCAAATTCAGCAAGCATGCATTAATGTTACTAGTAGAAGTGAAATTGCAAATTGCATATCTGATTATCTGGTCCAGCGTGTACCACTCACGTTCCAAAAATAATTCAAGAAAGCGCGTCGTCTGTTGCAGTCTCGCCCCACTCTCTATCCAGCCAACCAAATGATGACACGTGGCAGCTGATTTGAAGGATCCGAGGATATTTTAGCCTAGGAAGGATCGAGAACCATGATTGTTGGCTTATAAATGCTATCACCAACACATTATAACGACAGTGAGTAGTTATTTTTATTTTTATAGAGTAGGAGTAGATTAGTAGTAGGAGTAGTTTTTTAAAGGTAGTGGTAGCTTATTTTCATATTGCTTATTTAAAATGCTTATTTTGAACTTATTTTGTAATGAAGATTTTTAGCTTAATGAATATGGTGTTTCCTACTTAGTATTTATTTCTTCTACTTCTACTCTTTCTTTTTTTCTTATCTTATCTAATAAGTCATAATAGCTTATTAGCTTTTTGTGTCTTATTTAGATCTAGCTTATTTTATAAGCTCTCTTTTAGTACTTTGTTTAATACCTTTTATAAACATAGATCGAATCTTTATTTTGCAAACTACTCTATAAAAACCCAAAAAGTTTTAATCTTTAAGCTTTTTCTTAGCTTATTTCCATTAAAGTTTAGTACTTTTTAAATCATTAAGCTTTTCCATAGCTTATTTGATTCATATTATTGCTTATTTGTCTTAACCTTTGTTAAAGTTGTGATTTTTAAGCTTGTTTTCATTCATTGCTAAGGCGAGGAGCTTAAGGGTTTTATAAGCTTGCTTATCACTAAAGTTTAGGGCTTTTCTAGCTTTTATAAAACTAATTAGTTATTAAAGTCACAAGCTTTATTAGCTAGTTGGTAATATAAAAGCTAATAAAGAAATAAACTTTGTGGTTTGATAAGTTTATGAAATCGGGTGGTTTATTATTCTCGTCTCATTAGATCGGGTTCTATTTTCTTTACTTTCTCTTTAGCTTATATTTTTAGCCATTAAAATGTTTATTATTGTTGAGGTTATTATTGTTTGCTTGGTAGTTATGCTTATTGAGTAGATTCTTATATGCTTGTTAAGTGAGTAGTGATATGGGATTTGAGTGTGAAAAACTTAGAAATTGTTGATTAATAATCTTCGGTTATTGGATTGAAATTTGTTGGTTTGATGGGCAAAAGCCGTTAGGGTAATTAATTAAATCTAGTAATTTTACCTAGATAAAGAATTGTTTTCAAAATAAACCAACGTTGTGAGAAAATAGTTTTTTAAACGGGTATAGAAGATTATTGATTAATAGTTTCCGGATTATTTTTAGATATATTTGGTTGATTGTTTTAACGGGCAAAAGCCGTTGGGATAATTGATTATTTAAATCTAGTGATTATTACCAAAAGAAAAATTATTGTTTTCAATATAAGCCAACGTTGTGAGAAAATAATTTTATTTCGACGGGTATTAATTACACGGGCTTAATAGATTGTTCACACTTATTTACCTTTTAACCTCACTTGACAAGCATAGCTTTTACTATCGTATTCTTAGCTTAATTTTATTTCGTCATTAGTTGTTATTTAATTTTAATTAGCATAATATAGTTTTTAAAATATTTTCAAAAATCAAAATCCAAAAATATTTGATAATCAAGCATCACATGAAAAACATAAACGTGAATTTCAATTCATATCTCGCCGTGGAATACGACTCCGGAAGGTTGATTATTACTTGTCCTCAAGTAGTGATTGATTCTTAATCGGGAAAACAAATTTTAAAACTGCCCTTTGCTAAAATAACGAATCAGAATTCCACTTAAGTTTTGGACTGAGTGTATTCTTACTGCTACTTTTCTTATTAACAGATTGCCTTCTTCTGTGCTTAATGGAAAATCTCCTTTTGAGATGATATATAGCAAAAAGCCTACTCTCTGCAATTTAAGAATGTTTGGCTGTTTGTGCTTTGCTACTATTGTTAATAACAATGATAAACTTGGTAGTAGATCTGAGAAATGTGTTATGATTGGGTATTCTAATTCTAAAAAGGGACATAGGTTATATAGTCTTGATAAACATCAGTTCATATTTTCTAGAGATGTTAAATTTTTTGAGTCTATTTTTCCTTTTAAAGACTCAACTGCTGATAAGAACAGTTCTAATTCTGAAAATGTTTTTCAAGACTTAAATCAGTCGAACTTTTTTGATAATGAAACCCCTGAACTACCCAATGATGAAGAGAGAGTAGACCCTAATCTGAATAGTAACATTGAGTCACAAAGTGAAGGTGGCTGCTCTCCTCCATCTGGTAGAGACCATGTTACTGATCATAACAGTGACAATAGTGTTTTTGCTGATGAGGATGAGGTGGTAACTACACTTGATGATAATAATAATTCTGAGGGTAATTTGAATCTTGATTCAAATTCTCCAGTTCAGGCAGAAGTACCTTTGAGAAGGTCTTCTAGACCTTCTGTTTTTCCTAAGAATTATAATGATTTTGTGGTTGAATCTAAAGTTAAGTATGGAATTGAAAAGTTTGTTAACTATTCTAAACTTAATTCCAGAAATTATTGTTTTACTGTTCAATTGAACAAAAGTCATGAACCAAGAAATTATTTTGAGACTGTTAAATCTATCTATTGGACTGATGCTATGAATAATGAGATTGAGGCTTTATATAGAAATGATACTTTTGAAGTTACTGTTTTACCTCCTGGTAGAAAAGCTATAGGAAGTAAATGGGTATTCAAAATTAAGTATAAGTCTGATGGAGAAATAGATAGATATAAAGCTAGAGTTGTTGCTAAAGGGTATAATCAAAAGGAAGGTATTGATTATGAAGAGACTTTCTCGCCTGTTGTTAAAATGGTTACAGTTAGATGCTTGCTTAATATTGCTGTTCAATATAACTGGCCTATTTTTCAACTTGATGTTAATAATGCTTTTTTATATGGTGATCTTGAGGAAACTGTTTATATGAAGTTACCTGAGGGATTTTTTTCCTGAAGGTGATAATAGAGTTTGTAGACTTAAAAAGTCTTTATATGGTTTAAAACAAGCTCCTAGACAGTGGAATGCTAAACTAACATCTGCTCTTATTGAAAATGGTTTTGTGCAAAGTAAAAGTGATTATTCTTTATATACAAAATCTAAAGATGATGTGTTTATTGCATTGCTTGTCTATGTTGATGATATTATTGTTACTGGAAATAATATTGATGAAATTAACACTTTCAAAACTTTCCTTAAAACTAAGTTCATGATTAAGGATCTAGGAAAGTTGCAATATTTTCTTGGTATTGAAGTTGCTGATACTGATAAAGGAATTTGTTTAAATCAAAGAAAGTGTTGTTTAGATTTGTTAAGTGAGTATGGTATGCTTGGCTGTAAACCTTCTAAAACTCCTTTGTAGTCTAAATTGGTTATATCTAATGAGGCTACTGAAAATGATCCTTTACTTGATAATATTACTGATTATCAGAAGCTTATAGGAAAACTTATTTACTTGACTAATACTAGACCTGATATTTCATATGCTGTTCACTGTTTAAGTCAGTTCATGCATTCTCCTCTTAAGTCTCATCTCAGAATAGCTTTAAAGATACTTAAGTATCTTAAAGGAGCTCCAGGTTTGGGTATTCATATTGCTAAAAATTCTGGTATGTTTCTTCTTGCTTATTCTGATGCTGATTGGGCTAAATGTATTTGATTCGTTATTTTAGCAAAGGGCAGTTTTAAAATTTGTTTTCCCGATTAAGAATCAATCACTACTTGAGGACAAGTAATAATCAACCTTCCGGAGTCGTATTCCACGGCGAGATATGAATTGAAATTCACGTTTATGTTTTTCATGTGATGCTTGATTATCAAATATTTTTGGATTTTGATTTTTGAAAATATTTTAAAAACTATATTATGCTAATTAAAATTAAATAACAACTAATGACGAAATAAAATTAAGCTAAGAATACGATAGTAAAAGCTATGCTTGTCAAGTGAGGTTAAAAGGTAAATAAGTGTGAACAATCTATTAAGCCCGTGTAATTAATACCCGTCGAAATAAAATTATTTTCTCACAACGTTGGCTTATATTGAAAACAATAATTTTTCTTTTGGTAATAATCACTAGATTTAAATAATTAATTATCCCAACGGCTTTTGCCCGTTAAAACAATCAACCAAATATATCTAAAAATAATCCGGAAACTATTAATCAATAATCTTCGATACCCGTTTAAAAAACTATTTTCTCACAACGTTGGTTTATTTTGAAAACAATTCTTTATCTAGGTAAAATTACTAGATTTAATTAATTACCCTAGCGGCTTTTGCCCATCAAACCAACAAATTTCAATGCAATAACCGAAGATTATTAATCAACAATTTCTAAGTTTTTCACACTCAAATCCCATATCACTACTCACTTAACAAGCATATAAGAATCTACTCAATAAACATAACTACCAAGCAAACAATAATAACCTCAACAATAATAAACATTTTAATGGCTAAAAATATAAGCTAAAGAGAAAGTAAAGAAAATAGAACCCGATCTAATAAGACGAGAATAATAAACCACCCGATTTCATAAACTTATCAAACCACAAAGTTTATTTCTTTATTAGCTTTTATATTACCAAATAGCTAATAAAGCTTGTGACTTTAATAACTAATTAGTTTTATAAAAGCTAGAAAAGCCCTAAACTTTAGTGATAAGCAAGCTTATAAAACCCTTAAGCTCCTCGCCTTAGCAATGAATGAAAACAAGCTTAAAAATCACAACTTTAACAAAGGTTAAGACAAATAAGCAATGATATGAATCAAATAAGCTATGGAAAAGCTTAATGATTTAAAAAGTACTAAACTTTAATGGAAATAAGCTAAGAAAAAGCTTAAAGATTAAAACTTTTTGGGTTTTTATAGAGTAGTTTGCAAAATAAAGATTCGATCTATGTTTATAAAAGGTTTTAAACAAAGTAGTAAAAGAGAGCTTATAAAATAAGCTAGATCTAAATAAGACACAAAAAGCTAATAAGCTATTATGACTTATTAGATAAGATAAGAAAAAAAGAAAGAGTAGAAGTAGAAGAAATAAATACTAAGTAGGAAACACCATATTCATTAAGCTAAAAATCTTCATTACAAAATAAGTTCAAAATAAGCATTTTAAATAAGCAATATGAAAATAAGCTACCACTACCTTTAAAAAACTACTCCTACTACTAATCTACTCCTACTCTATAAAAATAAAAATAACTACTCACTGTCGTTATAATGTGTTGGTGATAGCATTTATAAGCCAACAATCATGGTTCTCGATCCTTCCTAGGCTAAAATATCCTCGGATCCTTCAAATCAGCTGCCACGTGTCATCATTTGGTTGGCTGGATAGAGAATGGGGCGAGACTGCAACAGACGACGCGCTTTCTTGAATTATTTTTGGAACGTGAGTGGTACACGCTGGACCAGATAATCAGATATGCAATTTGCAATTTCACTTCTACTAGTAACATTAATGCAGGCTTGCTGAATTTGGACTGGGCTCGATTGGGCCTGCCTTCTTGGGCTTCGGATTGCTGCACTGAATCTGCGCTGGGGCTGATCTGGGCTCGAGATGAGCAGCTTGTGACATATTGGCCACGTGGCCTGTAACAATGAATACCAAAAAATATACAAAGAGCATGCCACTAGTAGGAGTTGAACCCAAGATCTCTTACTTGACAATCATGCACCCAACAACTAGACCAAGAGTTCTTTTGTGTTAAGTCTTGCATTTAATTCTTTTTAATGCTCTTTTAATTGATCCAAATTTTAGCCATTATCTTTAAAAATATTCTTCGTTGGAGCTCCGTTTGATCCTTCAAATTTTCTTCTCTTTCTTGTTGCTCCAAATAAAATAACCATTTGACTCGATACTTCGTGATCTTTCCAACGGTGTGCTCGGTTAATCTTTATGACTTCTTTTGAACTTCGAAAACGTGAAAAAAAAATCATCGAACCTCATCCGAAAATCACCGTTTTTGCTTTGTTTTCAAGCCCTTGTACCTGCAAGACATAATAACACATATCCAACATATTTGCAATATAATTTGACATATTTAATGGTTATTAGTCCGATTTAGGATATTTCTAGATATAAAATGATGTGTGTTTTAGCACACATCAGTATTGTAACAAGGAGATCTGTTACTGGCTATTGTGTTTTTTTGAATGGGTCTCTAGTATCTTGGAAAAGTAAAAAAACAACCTACTCTCTCTAAAAGCTCTACTGAAGCAGAGTACAGAGCTCTTGCTTCAGTTACCAGTGAAGTAATCTGGGTTTTAAAAATTTAAAAGATCTTAAAATTTCTGGTCTTTTGCCTGTTCCTCTTCACTGTGACAGTAAATCTGCTATAAAAATAGCAGCCAACCCTGTTTTTCATGAAAGGACTAAACATCTTGAGATTGATTTACATTTTGTTAGAGAGAAGATTTTAAATGGTGTTGTTAAAACTGTGAAAGTGGATTCTGCAAATCAAATTGCAGATATCCTTACTAAGGGGTTGGATACATTACAACATGATTTTTTAGTTAAAAATCTTGGGATGTTTGATATATATCACTTATCAGATTAAAGGGGGTGTTGAGAATTATGATCTGGATACTTGTGTTTAATCTGATTTGTGATATCTAAGTTGATATTTGTTTGTGTTTGTTCAGTTATATTTGCTGGAGAGTGATCAGGGGTTGATATTGAAGTTTTGTTTTTAGAGGGACTGGAAGAGCAAAAGATATTGGCTTGGATTATGCTTTGGATGGTTTAAGACAAATATAAAAGATGAAGGACCAATATGTAATATTTGTAGCTATATAAGCATGAGAGATATGCGGTCTTTGATATCTCTGCTCATTATCTCTCTCTACAAAATATTCGATACTCTCTCTCACTAAACAAACCCTAATTTGTGTTTTGATTGTCTTGATCAAAATACTTTGTTACTCAGTTGTTATTAGTTGTTGTTATTTGATTGAGATCAAATACTGGTTAATTGATTCTTCTATTTGAGAATAGAAGATTGGTTTTGTATTGTTGATTCAGAAGTAATAAAAGTATTTTGTTATCATTAGAATATGTTTTTATTCAAAGTCTCTCTATCATTTCTCTAATCTATAATCACACGTATCATACCTACACATTAACGGCATATATTAGCTTAAAACTTTTCACTTAAGCACTTTAACAAATATGTGGTGGAACACATAAATAGGAATTACATCCCGGCGATATTATGACGTGCACCCTTGTAAGAAATTTTTATTACTGTCAAGTTATCGTTTTTCTACTTAATATCTCCGTATTCATTTTATGACTGTCAATGTATCGTTTTTCTAGACTTCCATAGTGATAAGAATTCAAGAACTAATGAAAATTTTACAGATGAATATGAAAAGGGAGAAGGTTTAAACATTTGCACCAAACATAATATCTTAAAAACGTTTTAAACTCGAGAAAAGGCAATACTGTACGTAAGTTTATTGCTATAATAAAATAACTACCTTTTTGTAGTATCAATACTCCAGTTTCAAATCGTCTTCACCCTATAGTAGAACTACCAGTAACCAAAAATCGAAAGGGGCAATTATGCCATTGCATTTTTCGCTCGGGGTGGCAACACTTTCTAGGCACAAAGTTGCGGTATTCCTCAAATAGACTTTGAGACTTGCGACTTTTTTCTTCCAATCAAAGAGCGCCAAGTGTCCATTTACTTTTCAGAACCCAATTATTGGATTTTACTTTTTGTACCTATATTTTTTAAGCAACCTAGACTCAGCGAAATTTTAAGATTCGAGCGAAATTCTATTTTGTCATTTTCAAAAAAAAGTCAAACTTTCGAAACTATTATTTTAATACTTTAGCGTCTTCCCAATGCTGAGCAACTTAAGCGAATTACTTTGAGCGCCTTATTTAACTTTATACTTTTGTACTTTTATACTTTTTTTACATAACTTTTAAATACTTTTTAGAGTACTTTTATACTTTTTTTACTTAAGCGAATTCTTTAAAATAATTAAGCGCTTTTTCATATGATTAGATCTTCTTTACCTTATTCGATGATTAGAATAACACATACATTACAAAATACTCCCACAAACCAAGATCCATCTTCTCGAATGTAACATTGAACCCTGCAAAAAAATGTTTCGTATTCGGGTATGAATTTGTATTTTTACCAATTCGGTGGGAGTGAAAGAAAGTAGTATATTCGTCACACCCTTTTCATTTTCTTCATTTCCAAAGCTGTTTTAGTTTTTGTTATGGCGACAATTTCTTTCTCCTCATCCGCAGTTGCAGTTTCATCGTCTTCCTATTTAAAACCAAAATTAAATTCTAATCTTTTCAATCCCCTTTATATACCTCGTACTAAACTCACTGCTTCTCATCGCCTACAATTCAGGTAATTTTTCTATTATGTGTTATTTTTTTCTTCATTAGTTAGGGTGTTTATGTTCACATGTGTATTTGTGTTGTTACTAGGATATTAGGTGAAATGTTTGTTAAATATCAAAGTAGGAAAAAAGTGTTTTTTTTTTTTTTTTTTTTTTTTTTTTTTTTTTTTGTTAACCATGGTTTCTGACCTTTTTGGCAAGAAAATATAATCTAAATCGACCCATTTGGTTCGAATTTGTCAACCATACCCCTGAGCTTAGTGGACGAGGGTCGAGGGCTGCCCTTTCCTTTATCTTTTTTGGTCTATTGCGCCTCACTGTTGGAGTATATATGTTCAGATGAATTCCAGACCGCAAGGATTCCCAATATTCGAAGGCCAATAATAGGTAACAAATACACCCCGATTTTTTATTATTTTTTTAAATCAGTTTTACTTGTCAAAAGTCATCATCGAACTCACTGTTTTAAACATCGTTTGAAGAAGTTTTCCCTGATTTTTCTTTGTTTATGTTTCAAAGACAGTGGATTAAGATTAAAAAATAGTGTTTGGCAATCCACCGTTTTCATACTCTCGAAGCCTAATCTTGTTTGCAGAATTTTGTTAAAGTTTATCATAATTTACACTTAATTAGATAATTTCATAATTAGTATTAATAAGTTCCGCTTAACAGTATTTGGACATAAACAAAGTTGAGCTTTAAACCTAATAAAACACAAATTCTATCTTTGCTTCACCGTGAAATAGTACTTGCCACAACTAGTTTTAATTTTGTTACATTTTTTTCGGGCGACATTGCAAGACATGAGGGTATCACAACAATCACACATTACTAATAGATATATAAATTTAAGAATAGATATGCGAAAGTGTTGCTAATTAATGCATATTTTGCATTATGCTCTACTCAAAGAACGAGCAGTACTGGTGGCAAATCAGTTTTATATAAACAAGTACAATGAGAAAATTTTCATTTATTTTTAAGTACTTTTGTTGTTTTTCTCCAGAAAATATGTACGACGTGTTTATGAACATCAGAGATGATGAAGCTGAACATTGCAAGACGATGAAGGCATGCCAAACTCATGGGAGCCTCCGTTCTCCTCATGATGTTCATAGTGAAACCGTTGCTTCCAAAGATGATTTAGGTTTGCATCCTGCCTGATGCAGAATGTGAGGGTATTGTAGATTATTGTATAAAGAAATCCATCACAGCTTCGCCCGTGAACCAAAGGCAGTAGACTTGCACAGTATATTTAGAGAATTCAGATAGTTTTAACAAAATATATAGATGTATACTCCCTTCGCGTGGAAACTGTTGTCCTTTCTTTGAGAATTTTCCATGTTATACGAGAAATTAATCAAAGGTGCTAAGAGAGCACGACTGTATCTTACTTTCATATGCGTTTGTGAGTGAGGCACATTGCTTTTGAAGGAAACCTGGTTTTCTGATCGACGTTCTAGGTTAATCTTATGAAATACTGTACTCTGTAATTCATTACAAACCTGTGGTTTATTTGTAAAATCCATGCTGTTATGTAACCTGTTCTCTCATTGCGAATTTTCAAACTATGGCATTAAGCTGCACCGTATATCGACATACATTTAAGACGAAATTCAATCTGATCAATCTTCCAATAGCATCACGAGACTAATAAATATAAATGTACGATGTAAACAGAAAGTTCTCAAATTCGGATATAGCATGTGAGTATAAAAGGTAAAAGCTATAAATGCTTAATGATTAAAAGTGTTAATAGTATTAAAACTCCAACATTAGTAATGTGCTTAGTTGTGTTTTTGATAAAACTAAAAGTTGTATTATATGTGAGTGAGTGGTGGTGGTTATCCTATTATTGTAAATTACTAAAATGTACACAGATTATATGTCTTAAGAGATAAATATAAAACCCAATTAATAAAATGAAAAGTTATGTAAAAAGATACAAAAAGATACAAAAGTATAAAGTAAAAAAAATCACTAATATTATTTCGCTTAAGTTGCTCAGCATTGGGAAGACGCTAAAAGTATAAAATAATATTTTAGGAAGTTTGACTTTTTTTACTAAAGGACAAAAAAAAAATTTCGCTAGAATCTTAAAAGTCGCTCGGTCTAGGTGGCTTTAAAAGTATAGCTGGTAAAAGTCAGAAAACAATCATTGGGTTCACAAATGTCGAAGGACATTTGGCACTCTGAGATTAAAAGTAGAAAAGTCGCGAGTCTCAAAGTCTATTTGAGGAATACCGCAACTTTGTGCCTAAAAAGTGTTGCCATCCCGAACGAAAAGTGCAATGCCATAATTGCCCCAAATCGAAAACCACTAAATATGGATTTTAAAAACTTATATAGAAAATAAAGAATAAACAACATGTTTTACTGGCCATGCCTACTTTTGGTTCCACTAAAAATCTAACTTTTCTTGAAGCTGTATGACATCTAGTTCCCACAAAATGTGTTTCAGTTAAGCTCAAAATAGCAATATCGAACACCGCAACCTACATATGAATTTAAACACGAGGCACGAAAAATATCACTGAATGTTTATCTTAAATCATGCACGTACGTATTCATCACAAAGTTGTTTTTAGATAAAAATACATCGTTGGTGCCTAAACGTGTCCAAAACCATCGTCTTTGCCCAAAAGTTGAGATTTTCGTCGCCGGTAGTCCAAACCTTGGGATTTTGAGGCCAAAATCGCCCCTTGACCCCGTAATGCTTAGGTCAACGTACGATTTCGGTTATATAGTCGAGGGTATAATATACCAAACACATTTTTCACTATACCTTAGTTAAATCTAATCCAACCTTAACCCAACACTCAACTTTAGGGACCAAATGTGAAAAAATTATATTTACACTACAAGAAAAACAACCTATAGTGACAAAACATTAGTGACGACATTTTATTTTGGTGACTAAAAAGACCATATAGTGACGACAAAAAAATTTGTCACTTTGTTTTAGATATTATATAACTTAGTCACGAAACTATCCGTCACTACCTTGAGTTAATACATGCTCTTTTGTTTTGTTATCTAACTCTTAAAATTTAAAAAATACAGGGACTTAAATTGACAAAATGCTTACACGTTTTAAAAACAACACCATGAAACACGTTTTAAAGGGACTTAAATTTACAAACGCACATTCCCGTCAATTTGTTCATATTTCTTCACTTCAGTTTCACGCACAAACACACCATGAAACACACACTAGCACCTCACGAATCATTTTCTCCCCAACTGCACACACTAAAAACACACACTAGCACCATTCCGCCATGGATGACATCTGCTGAATCTCATTTTTCACTATTTTTCCCCAATTTTTTTGAGGTTATCTCTGATCCCTAATTATTACGCACTAGTTTTGTCTAATTATCGAGATTTGATGTTACTTATTCGAAATTGTTGTAAATTCGTTAAATAATGAAGCTTATTTGACCTAATTTAGATTGTTGATTTGATTGCTTATTCGAGTTAACGAAACTTAGGTTTTTTGTTGATTTGATTGCTTATTCACCTGATTTTGATGTGGTTTAGGGCAAAAGTTGTGCTTATATATGTCGAAGTTAGTTTTTATTTGCTTATTTGATAGCTTATTTCCATAAATTTACTTGTTTTATTTGAAGAATGTGTCAAATGTAGTTATTTGATGACTTGATGTTTTATAAACTTTATTGAATAGATACCGGAATATGTAGTGTTCGTCTGTAGTATTGATCTATTTTATAACATGATGCTAAGTTCACACTACATATCGGAATATGTAGTGTTTATCACTCTGTATAAGTTTTTGTTTCTGAATTTAGTTAATTGGCGAAAGTATTGCACTATAACGATGTTAAGTGGTATAAATTTTAGCTCTAAGTTATATTGAGATATGAAATATTGTTACATAGATATATGTTAGGATAAGTAGGTGTTGTAGTTTGGATGTAGTATAGTTTCACATTTGGAAATACTACCACGAATAAGGAGTAATGGCCATAATGCTCTAATTCGGATGAGAGTTCAGTTATTCTTTATTTGTGCAGTTGTTAAATGATCTTTATAGTTACATTTTGTTTTAATGCTGCTACAGTGTCATTTTATAATCAATTACCACAAACGTTTTTTGGAAAAGCAAGTAATTATCACGAGCTAGTAACATGACTGTTAGACATATGCATAGCACCAGATACTATATTGTATTCCTTATGGTATACCATCAATTGGACAACAAGATGACATCTAGCATTCGCCTATATACAAAAACATTCTCTTGTAATCAATATCTATCAATACAATGTTCTATTTTATTATCTTTTCACTTGCTTGTTTATTTACTTTAATGATGACCATGTGTTTGAGTTACTGGACTATGGCAAACATATAGAAACTAGTATTGCTTGCATATATTATTTACTTTCTCATTTTTCCTCATTTTTCGTATACGACGTTAATTTCATTAAATCTGAAAACTCTATTGTGCAAGTATATCAAAATCACTGTAAAATGTCGAATAGTTAAAACGAGAGACCTCATATTTTAAAGCATATAGCCGTTTCAGTTTAAATCTGTATTCGTGTTGTCCTTGTTGCACGGCTTAACAAATATTCATTTATGTCGAAATCATCAGATTAACCCTGCAAAATACAAGACCATTTCTTGTGGATTTCGTACATTACTGAAGGAACAGGGATTTAAAGGATTTTTCACAGGATGGGTGCCAACCTTGTTAGGTTACAGTGCACAGGGTGCTTGCAAGTTTGGGTTTTACGAGTTCTTCAAAAAGGCATACTCTGACATTGCTGGTGAAGAGAATGCAACCAAATATAAGACATTGATCTATATTGCCGGTTCTGCATTAGCTGAACTTATTGCTGGTATCGCACTCTGGCCTTTTGAAGCAGTTAAGGTTCGTATACAAACGAATCCTGGATTTGCTACAGGTATATCAGATGGATTCCAGAAGTTTATTAATGCTGAAGGCACCGCCGGGTAGGATATAGGGTCTAACTAAATTTAGATCAATTATATATCTACTGACTATGAGCGTCTAATATTTTTGTATTCTCCGACAGGCTGTACAAGGGGCTGGGACCTCTATGGGGGCGACAGACTTCGTGTAAGTGTATAGGTTATAGAGTTCATTATCACTAGATTATTTTGGCTGCTTCACATGTCATATATGTTGCATCATGTAGAGATGACCATGTTCTTATTTTTTATGGTTATGCTCACAGCATATAATAACGGTGGCAAATGTGTATATTTTCAGATACAATGATGAAATTGCAAATGATACTTATGTTGAGTAACTAATTCATGACAGATTTGTTTATTTGCAGGTTAGCACAATTTTAATTATTTACTCTATATACTCATAGATACCATGGATTTACTCATGTATCAGTTAGCCTTTTTAGCTATCTCCGTCTTAAAACAAGGGTGATTTGGGCTTGTGAGATCAACGAGACCAAATTTCAACTACAAGGTCATTATTATTCTCATGTTCCTACTTTTAACATGGTTTTCTAAACATCCATCTGGAAGATAGAATTCCCATCAACTCATTATCGCACTATTGTTCTTATTATTTTTAACTAGGATGTATGAGTTGTTTGTTTTCCTTTCTTGTCAGTACCTATGCTGAAGATGTTGTTTCTCATGTTATCATACTTAACAGGTTTTTGCTAATGGTATGGAATGTGACGTATCCTTGCTTTAAGTGGAAAATGAGAAATCTTTTAAAGGAGCTGATCCGTTTGGAATTTGCTAAAGGTATGGAATGTGATAGTATGTAGTTTTCAAGCTGACAGGGGTGTGGTGCTATTATTTTGTTCTATAAGAAAGACATATATGTGCCCACATACTTTTCATGGTGTATTTACTTAACAAGTTATGTTAGGATATGGTGTGAGGTTGAAACTATACGAATTAGCTTGCATACGCGATCTCGAGTCTGATTGTACGAGTGGAAATGGTTACTTATTCTAGAATTTAGAGTTAACGCTCATATCGTGTATGACAGATTGGGCAGAGTCATCCAACAGGATTAACGAATAATCTATTAAAGCTTTTCGAGCCGCGGCCTCCGTTGGAGTATAAGCCACCGCCTGAGAAGACAAAATGTCTACCATACACAGGTATTTTATATATCTTCTGATGTTTTTTACAATCGTCTTTTTCTTTTATGTTTTGCGCCAAAATGGGTTGGGTTGGATTGAACCATTGGAGATAAATTATAAACCAAACTGGCTCTTTTTAGGTAAATGGCTCGAGTACATACTGTTCATTCACCCTTTCTGTGTTTTGCGCATCTCAATGTATTTTTTCTTTTTCGTTTACTTTTTATATTTGCGTCTGCTATATAAGTTGTTCTCCATATATTGTTTCCTATCCTTTTTATTACCACTCGTAGGTGCTAACTTAATCAGTAAGGATCCATGATAAGTGCTTTGTTCTGTTTTCATAGTTTCATGGTTAAATAGTTGTAGCAATGCCATTAGTATACTGACTATACTCGAACATTAGGATCTATGTACGATGATCATCTAAGCTGCAATGAGTTCCTCACAAGTAAACATCCAATCCTCCTAAGATATACAGTAAACAATTATGAAAATATATACGCCTAGTCAAACATAATCATAACTGATGTAATATTTTAAGAGTTCCTGATAGCTCTTGCTTTTCTTTAGTCATCATAAACTATATAAATTTGATTGATATTGATATAAACATTTCATTTTTAGACTTCTAAACTGATACTCTCCGAGGAAGGGTTAAAGCTAGGTCTTATCGATGCTATTGTCCCTCCTCAAGATTTACTGAAAGTATCAAGGCAATGGGCGTTAGACATAGCAGAGGCACGTAAACCATGGGTCCGCTCACTTCATCGGACAGACAAGATTGGTTCCCTTTCTGAAGCACGTGAAATAATTAAAAATGCTAGACAATTAGTCAAACGGACGGCTCCGAATATGCCACAACATCAAGCTTGTCTTGATGTGATTGAGGAAGGCATTGTTCATGGAGGATACGCTGGCGTTTTGAAGGTATATTGACTTTATCTACTTTTTGGATGTGTTTTCTAAAATCCGTTTACAGGAATCAGTTTCTAGTGTTTCAGTAATCTACTTTGCGTATTATTTGTCTGATTCATTAGCGGTCACTTAATCATTTGTGAAACAATATTAGTGGATATGTTTATTATTTATGTTATGACTGTATTATTGACTAATAGATGTTTTATGTATGCTATTGTTAGTTTGAAACTGCGGCGGCAGAGGTTAGTGCAAATTTGAAGTCAAGGGTTACGGAAGAAACCGGTGAATTGGAGGGAAGCATAAACAGGGGAGGTTCAAATCCTACTGAAATCAGATGAGGACCCTGTATCGATGATATCTCTCGGGGTTCGTACCTTATGTTTTTCTCTTTTTGCGTATTTTTGTACGTTTCTTTTTCATAAGCTGAGATTATATGCTATTTTGATTTTAATCTATGGTTTGGTTGCAGATTGCTCAACTGGAACTTTATATAATGGTTTGCATGAAAAGGTTGGAAGTCAAAGAACAAGAATCATATAATTTCAATTCTATCATGAAAGGTTAGTGCAAATATGATCAACAAATGAAACCTAGCTTATACTGTTTTAGTGATTTTTTTATAGCTATATTTATGCAGGGGACTGAGGGGGCTGAAGATTATGAATATTACGTTGAGGCTCGAGATGATGTGTAGTTGAAATTTGGATGCTTGATATATTGGTAGAAGTAGATTCGCCACATAAGGATTCTACAATTGTCAAATAACTTATTCCTTCTTTTCTTTGTAGTGTTATTGTTGGAAATATATGAAATAAATGGGACAATTGTTTGACGTAATTGTAATGTTTCTACTCCGGTATGGATCAAGTAATTGGTTGCGAAAAATTATTTTGCATTTGCATTCAACAAATATCCATTTGGACCTATATCATTAGGATATGGCTCTTTTGTATGTGACAACGTTTCTCGTCACTATTGAACGTTAAGGTTCCGTTAGTTTAGCCAAAAAATGACGCCTTTCTTTCGTCACTAATCGCATCAAATAGTGACGACTTTAGCCACTTCAGTGACGAAAATTAAGTGACGAAATGTGTTGTCACACACCCATAAGTGACGACTTTAGCTTGTCACTAAATTTAGTGTCAAATTCCAGTTTCGTCACTATTAACTTAGTGACGGAGCTATAGTGACGACAAGTGACGACCTTGATTTTCGTGACTAAACCGGTTTAGTGACGACTTTTCCACCTTTAGTGATGATTTTCCTGTCGTCACTATAGCCCTTTTTTCTTGTAGTGTTAGTAGTACTATGCAACTTGATCGTTTCTTCTTCCCTGATACGTTATTCAATTTTGCGCGCGGACCAATACCCTATACTCTTTATTGTTTCCCTCCATCATCACCAAACAAATGGCATATAGAAATAAGACTTAACAAAAACTCGATCATCAATCAGACACATTCTTAGGAAAACCGCAACCCTCAATTATCTACCAAAATTTGTGCAAACAAAACTGTGACAATGGTAGACAAGGGCTTTAGTATAACAGCAGTCACTGATGATATGGTAAAGTATGTGAAGTCTAAATATGGGGATAATTGGTTACAAAGCAATGAAATGTCTGATGAGCTATTTGAAGATTTATGCAGATTTGCAAAAGAAGCTGAAGTGATAAAAGATTAGTTTAATGTTCTGTATTTATGTGATTGAAATATTAAGCTTAATAGTCTTTTTTGTGACCCTAAATAACCCTTTTTTTGCAAGAAATCCATGCAATGTTAGAGTCTGCAATAAAAAAGGATTATAGCAAACTAAAAGTCTCTGACAATATGATTCAGTATGTAATGGCTAAGTATGGGAATAAGTGAGATATAGAAGATGAAATTGTTGATGTTATACTGGAAGATTTGTGGCAAAAATATAGGAATCATAATGTTGCGAAAGGTTAGACTTATTTTTCACAAAGTATGATAGTAATGGCTGAACTCTGATGTCTTTCTGTTTTGGCTATATTTCCAGATACCAACTCTAAGGGAAAGGAGGTTGATGTCATCATAATTTCAGACTCATCTGATGATGATGTTCGGTTGTTGTCTTCTAAGACTAATGCTTCCACATCAAGGGTTGGAAAGGGAAAGTCTTACACTTTGAAAGCATCCTCTTCCGCATCCACTACACAGCTTGTTAGCACCCTTGTTCATAAAAGTCCAAAAAGTAAGGACAGGATTACAAATGTAGTACTTGGTCTTGGAGCGGTTGTGGATTGCTCAAGCAAAAACAAAAATGAGTGGTATGTGCCTCCCCCTAAAAAGCTCAAGTCTCCCCATAAGAAGTTCAAGTCTCCCATCAACAAGCTCACCTATTTTTTTTAGTTGGTAATGTAATGCAAGATGTAAAATTTTTTGCTTAAGATGGTTACTCAAAACAATGACTTTTAAGATGTATATTTTGCGGTTTATGGTTTAATTAATGTTGATACGTATATTTTTGGCATGAGGATTTAATTAAGCTTTGTTATAAATAATTTGATTATCATGAGTTAAGTGTTAGTATATATTTAGGTGTGTTTGGAATTACCCATTTTTACTTATAAAGTCAACAGATACCCAAAAAATTGTAATCAAATTGATGTTTTGATCTTTTAAAACATCTTTTGTTTGCATTTCTCATTTGGGTTTGTTGTTTGCAATTGCATATGCAGTTTAGGTGATAGATAGGAACAAAATGCAGGGGAGTATAACCAAAATGCAAACACATAAAGTGGTGTGGTTATCAAAGAGAAAGAAGGTGTTTTTCATAACAAAAGGGAGAAAAATGAGGGAAAAGGAAAGCTGCTTGAGGAAGAGGATATTTTGCAAAAGAAAAAGGGCAAGGAAGTTGTAAAAAAATTTAAGCGAAGTTTTGATGGGAAGGGGAAGGCTAAAATGGTTGAGTTTCCAGGTTTTGATGGTGAAAACAAGGCTGGTGATGCTGGTGTTGAAAACAGGGCTAGTGAAGCTGGTGGTGTTGTGGGTAGTGGTATTAATACACCATTTAGAAACCGTGAATGGGTTACCAACTGCGTACTTGCTTTTTCTGCCAAAAGGAAATCCTAAGTGAGGTTTCAATATTGAATTGCATGGCCTCTGTTTTATATTTTGATACTGCAATTATACCTTATCTAATTTGAATATTTGGTGTTTGGACACTTGTTTTTCCAGGCGTAGTTGTAGTATGATCATCAGTTTAAGGTTGATGTTTTGTGTATTTCTCAATTTAAGGATATCTAGTACCAGTATGTAGATCATTAGAAGGTTCACCAGTTTAAGGTTGTTAAGTAGAAACTGCATCATCTTTTCTATTTTGTCTTATCAGTAGAACCTTTTGTATCAGGCAATTAATCTTTAGTTTATGTCAATTTCATGTTGTATCAGACAATGTATCCCCAGTTGACTATTATAAGTCAACTTGCTAACTGGTTGGTTATGTTACAATATGTGTTTGTTTGTCTTATAGGTTATATTCTCTGTGTACATATTAGTTTTTCAGTTGACCTTTATAAAGTCAAAGTTCAAAGATCAAATGTCATGGTATAATTAGCACAAACGATCACCCCTTTGTATCAGCAAAACCAACACAGTGGTACATAACATCTGATGCATGGAAACAATAATAGGAGACAAGGTTGGGTTAGATTTAACTAAAGTATAGTGAAAAATGTGTTTGGTCTATTATACCCTCGATTATATAATTGAATGTAACACCCCCAAATTTGGTACAGCGGAAGCATTCGGGTCATGGGGTGCTACTAATTGGTATCACAACACAAAGTATAGAACAACGGTTTTAAATTAAGAAACTTCATAAACAAATGTATAAACTTTACATCATTCAAAAATAGTGCTGAAATACAATCCCATAATAATAATAAAGCGGTCCCAAAAATGTCCAAGTATCCTATGACCATGCCATGCCAAAAGCCTCCAAAGTAAGTTGTCGCGTTAAACCTGAAAATACATGCTAAAAATGTCAACACGAGGTTGGTGAGTTCATAGATTTGAATTAAAGTAGCAAATCAGTTTTGCTGTGCATTTGGTAAACAAATAGGACAACGGTGCAAACAATAATAAAGCGTAGGACAAACAGATATATCACAATCAAACACATGGCTAGTCAGGTAACCACCCATAATCATTGGCTAGTCAGGTTGCCACCCATAATCATTGACTAGTCAGGTTGCCACCCATAATAACCACCACACTCTTCATCAACAAATCTTCATCTCCGAAAATATATATGTACAACATGTATGCCTACCAGCTTGAGCTAAAACATGAGCACTCTCATGTCAAGTGGATTAAATCCATGACGAGAGAACCACACAGAAATATCACACAGAATAACCAGAAACCACTAGTGCTCCTAACGCAATTATATCCGCACACAAACTTGTCCAAAATAATAAAAAAAAACATTTAACCACAGCATTATAAACTTGAAATAACTGAACAAGTTATTTAGCGAAGCACATAAAGTTTTTAAGATATCAAATCATTTGCAAATACTGGAATTTAATAACACAAGCATGTATTCTCTCCCCCAAAAGTGTTTTCAAAACAAGTAAAGTAGGGGCTATGAACTCACCCCAGTCTAAAGTAATGCAAGAATCATAACTAACATGACTGGCATCGAGAAAGGTAACACAACAGCATAACAAGGTAGGAACGCACAACGATACAAGAGTATAAGCACAACGGTACTGGATATCGGCACAACGGTACTGGATATCGGCACAACCTAAAAGAATCTGCTATATCATAATGAATCTAGCAGAGCAAATGAATTTCCGAAAGATAACGTGTTTTAGTTTTAGTGGAATACTCATATTGTTAATTTAAAAAGTCTATTATCAATACCTCAAAAAGTTTAGTTTTATTGTTTCGTGTGGTGGTAAGAAAGCATAGACTCAACATACAACTCACGCCAAAAGCATAATACATATACCCATGTATTACCAAGACTCAAGTACACACGCTAAAGCAATAAAACATATAAAAGAAAGACTAATTAGCAATTAATTAATAAGTATGTAACTGGTAGAGTTTAAGACATTTACCCGGTAATCCCAGATAGTTTAGGAAAGTCGATTAGGTTTTTATAAGAAAACTGAAATTAACAATGAAGGTTTCATATTTCTAGGTTCTTGTCAGGTTTTATAGAAATATAAGGTTTCCAAATAAAATTATAAGTTTTAAAAGTTTTAAGAATTTCAGTATGACGCGTCCGTTTATATAACCTTTCCAAGTCAATAGACTTTACTAAAATTTGATTTCCAAAACAATAGGTCCCGACAAGTTTATAATTCAACATGAGTTCGATTAACTAATTAGTATTAATAATTAATCAATTTTTAGATTATTCATTATTTATCGGGTTTTATAACTTGTTATTTTAGTGAGTGCTAATTCAATGTTTTTGGTCATTACAATTCGAATATATTAACTTCGCCCCGAGTCTAATATATTATAATCATAAGATGACCAATAATCCGATATGAGTTATATGTCCAAATTGTTCAAATAAATTAAATCTGATATATGTCCAAGTATTCCAAGTCTCAACTCGTATAATAATGTCCGATAAGTATTAACACATACTAAATAAAATAGGATGTACCCATTAAAACATCACACACTAACACTAGCAGAATTCAACCAAGTCCGTGACACAACTAATTAACTAATCCAATCCAATCTAATCCAAAATAGAATCCCAGGAATCATACAAGTGTCTATATCAAAAGAATAACAAATGCCAAATCCATAAGGAGTACAAGGCTGACACACGAAACTTATCCACACACGTTTTAATTATTATTTGATTCCACGAAAATTTACACGAAGTGTTTATAACTTGTTTTAATCAAGCAAATATATATATATATATATATATATATATATATATATATATATATATATATATATATATATATATATATATATAACACTTATGTTCTTGACTTACCCAACGAGACGGGAAAAAAAGGAGACGAAGGTGAATGATGAGGTATGTCCTCCTCCGGGTATTACGGAGGAGACAATCACAATTAACTCCAAATATTTTCTAAGACATAACCACTCTACTCAGGAAGCATGTCTACTCAGGAGGCAAGGTCTACTCAGGAGGCATTATCTACTCATGAGGCATTGTCTACTCAAGAGAACATGTCTACTCATGAGGCAATGTCTACTCAGGAAGCATTGTCTACTCAGAAGAGTATGTCTGCTGAGGAGGTAGAACAATATCTCCATCAGAACTAGTACGCTGGCAACTGACACACATTGTACGATGATGTACGAATAGCACATGCTTCTGGTCCACAACTAGCACGAAGACAACTTTGACCCCGAAGACCAAGCCTGGTGCTCTTCAACGCTTTGAGCGCTGCCCCTAGAAGACAACTTTACATCCACAAAGCTGGTGTCGTGGAGCTAATCACAGGTAGTATAAAAGGAACTGTTCACACACATGAAGATGGACCTTTTTCCCACACACACACTCCGAGACAGACGTCTCACCATCCTTACTCCACTTTACTTGTTACTTATCACTTATCATTTATCACTCACTTATACCAAGTACTTACTCTCACGCCGGAGCTTGGTCTCGGATTAAAAACCTAGGGCGAGTTAACGGTGTTTTCTCTTATTTCAGCCTACAAGAATAAGGGAAGTACCGCGGAGTCTCCTGAAGCTTAGGGTTGAAGAGCATCTACGAACATTTTCTCAAACATTGGTGCCATCCGTGGGACCCTTATACCAATCTACTAAGTTCTAAGCAATGGACGGTTGTATTAGGGATTCTCATCTGGAGGAAGGGAAAAACTTGAACACCGAGATACAAGGGACTAGGAGGACTCCTCCAGGAGGAACCTCTGTTCCCGCCGGATCAGTTCATGAAGGAACTTCTTCACCATTCGTGAAGCAAAACTTTGAGGTTTTAAGGATTGTGGTCAAGGAACTTGACAGTATGGGCAAGGAGAAAGAAACCCCCCGTAGACTCTCGTGCGGAGGATCATGAGGTGCTAGACTGGAGGAGTCTCAAGTTATTCCATCCATGGAGGTCAGAGGATACTCCTCCTATGAATCAAGGTCATGTGAAGCACCATTTTCCCGGTACCCACTAGTTCTATCCCACATATCAGTTGCAAATACTTGTAAGTACTTGAACTCTTTGTCTTTACGTGTTTTAAAACTGCCATGCGGAGTTAAAAAGCACATAAGTAGAGTTGTTGGTAGCACAATTGTTAATCTAGCCTTGGCCTCTTGCGAACGATGCATATTACATTATATGAAGTTTATATCCAGACATCACTCCTAAAACACACGTCGTGCATGAAGGAGCACTGTGTTAGGCTTTCTAGGAGCATGTATAGCTTTCATATATTGAAAAGCTAATGTCATCTGGTGGAGTAGGAGTGTCTCCTCAGGAGGAGTATCTCCTCCTTACCAGTCACTAGGCTTGACTTATACTATAAGCTTGTACCATGATATTGCACCATGATCTACATGTCTAAATATTTATACATGGGTGGTCAAGTACCCAACTTTAAGGGTATGGTCGTAAAGAGCTAGTACGCAAAGGCATGAGAGTATGCACTCTATACTTCATTACTGCGATAGGCCTCTGACCTAACGTCTCTTCAGAACCATCGTCTGGTCATTAACACGTGAATGTCTTATCTCACTCTCTGGAGGAGGCTCATTACCGCCTGTAGGAGCTTTATCACCTGAATATTAGAACCATAACTTTAAGATAATGCAAAATTTTATGTATCGGATCTGGTGAAGTTATATTTCCTTACTCTCCAGATTACTCCGACCCTCAGATCCTTAGCTTTCCCTCGAGTGTTGTTTTGAGTCATGACCAATAGCTCTAATCCCATGAGCATGCTTGGTTATGCGTTCATCAAGAGCGATATGAGCAGATTCATCCTTTGGGTGGAATAAATGAGAACTACGTGCTTCCTTCATCAGAGTAGTCCTGCACAGCCAAAGGTATCGGAACCTTCCAGAAAAGGAGATAGAGGTTATTCGCTTCTTTTCTGAGTTGGGATCTCCGATTATGCCCCGGATGAGGACTATTGCCTTTATGTCATAAATAATGGGAGGAAGCAGAGTCTCTGGAACAACCTCTGTTTGAGTTGTATGATTGAACCTGTTATCACAAAGCAATCAAATAATGTCAGATGGCTCGCTACCTCCGTACGAAAAGGGTAACTCCTGCTAATGTGTTCCCCATGGTGAAACTGTACCATCGGTGGTTAGGCTGAGCAACCTGTTAATACAAATAAGCCGTAAAAACGTTTATTTATATTTTACGATCTTCTAATGTTTTGTCGATAACTGTACCATCGGTGGTTAGGCTGAGCAACCTGTTAATACAAATAAGCCGTAAAAATGTTTATTTATATTTTACAATCTTCTAATGTTTTGTCGATAACAAACGTAAAATCATTTTAAAGAAACAAATAAAATACGTAAATGGTTTGAGCCAATAGTTTACTAACACACTTGCATTTTCATATAAAACACTAAACAAGTAATATTGTTTACATCTTATAGAATTGCATATGTATAACAACTAGTGTTTACATAATATGGAAATGTGCATACTTATATTGTAATGGGTAATGTAATGGGTAAAAATCTAAGTACTTGACCCATTGATTAGATACATTGAATATAGTTGGGTAAAACCCAAAGTCCATGACCCATACCCATGGAGATTGACCCATAACCCATGACCCATTACATGACATCATGCATGAAGTCATGTTGGGTATTATCCATGGTCCATGACCCATGACCCATGATCCAATGTCTAGATACATTGCATCTTGTATTACCCATGGTTCACAACCCATGACCCGGTTTACAACCCAAAATTCGGACTTAAGCTGACCCAGCGGCCGGATCCCTTGGATTTCACTAGCCGGATCCCTTTGGGGAGGGATCCATGGGAACCGGGGAACAGTAGAGAAATTTGCCTATAAATAGTGAGTCATTTCTCTCTTGCATCTCATCCCTTTTACATATACTCTCTCTTAGTATTGTAAACTCTCTAACCTCAGATCCAAAGGATCTTTCTATGTAGTTTTGCGTTTGTATGATTCTCCAAGTTCCTCTTAAAGGCGAGATCACCACCTCTTGAAGTTGAGCAAGCTCAAGTCCATGAGTTGCCAAGCTTTGTCATCATCAAGACTACTGAAGTTATCTTGTTGATAGTTCTTCTCTCCCTCCATAGAAGTGTTGTGTTGATGGCATTAGAGAAAGGTTCCAAAGGTTCATGTCGAAGGCATTAGTGAAAGATGTCGAAGGTCCGTGTTGATGGCATTAGTGAAAGGTGCTAAAGGATCGTGTCAAAGGCATTAGTGAAAGGTGCCGAAGGCTCGTGTCGAAGGCATTAGTGAAAGGTGCCGAAGGGTCTTGTCAAAGGCATTAGTGAAATGTGCCAAGGGTGTACAATCAATATGGTGCAGCGTTGTACAAGATAGATAGTTTGGGTTAAAGGATCTTGATATCCTTTTGATGTTGTATTAAGGAGTGTGTCTCTTTTGGGGTTAGTTGTGTTGTGTTGGGTAGTAGTTCCTCCTTTGTAATGGAACTCGGTATCTAGCCTTGTACCGGATAAAGTGTAGGCGACGTTATGATAGGTTTGGTTCTACCTCGTTGAAGAACCCGGTGTCTAGCCTTGTACCGAATAAAGAGTAAGCGATGTTGTAAAGGCCTCTCTGCCACATTAAGGAGTTTGTGTTGTGTAGTGCTTACGAACTCTCGAGTGGGGAACTTAGGGAGTGGAGTAGGACAAGGAAGGTGTCCTTGTAGCCGAACCACTATAAACACTCGTGTCGTGGTTTTGTGTTTCTTACTCTTTATCTTTGCATTACGGTTGTTCTTTTGGTTTAGTAAAATCCCGTGAAAGAATCATTTCCCAGTTTAATCAAAGAATAATAAAATCCCGTAAATTCTGACACTCATGGATTATACCACTGATCCATTAATTTCCAATGTCCTCAAACTATATGACTCAGTGGACTGCAAACAAAGTACGTACTACTCAGAAAGCCTTTCCTTAACAGATTCAATCAATGATGATCAAAACACGACGTACTCTGATTCAAATCCCAAGAAATTACACCAGCTTATGCTGCAAAATGCCTTGCAAATGGAATGCAGCCTTGAGCCATATCAACTACTCCACTCTCATCTCTTACAGCTCTTATCTACAATTGTGGATCGAACATGCAGTGCTCTTTTCCGTCAGGACTTACCTACATTGACGAGAACCTTGCTGACGAACTTAGAATTATTGAAGCGTCAACTTACCAAAGAGAAGGCACCAAAAGATGATTTCAATGCTGCACTTCAGGTAATCCACAACTAATTCCAACCTTTTCTCAATGGGGAATATTCCGCAGACTTCGATCAACACTCAACTGGAATTTCTACACTCAACTGGAATTTCTTTCAAGAAACATACTGGAATGGAAATTTAGGAGTTCATCGATACATTTATCCGACTAATGGATAATGTGAAAAAGTACATTGAGGAAGCTGCTCAAAAAGATGATTTCGTGAATGAGTGTCAAGTGCAATTAGGAGATAGTGGTGAAACTTCGGGTAATATTTTAGTTGAAAGGACGAGTGTTGCTGAATGCAGAATATCAGATACAACTGAGAATGAAGTAACCAGCAGTTTGGTAACTCCTGATGTGGATACACATGTAAGACCAGTGGATGAACTGTTGTCATCTGATGAGGTACCCTTAACAGTTCAACATTATGCATCTGCTAGTCTACCTAAACAAACTGATTTTAAGCCTGAACATGATTCAGATGAATGTTCCCTGGTTGAGTCTGAGTCTAGAATTTTTGAAACAAATGAAATGGTTGAAAAAGGGGTTTTTGATGAACTTTCTAACAAATACTCAATTCTCGAAAAACACTGCATTTCCTTAGAAGTTGCAATACAACAAAAGGAAGAAAGTTTTCTTGCTACAAAACCTTGCATAAATCCAGAATTCCCAGAATTTCGAGAATTTTTTGAACTTAACTGGTTAAAAACCTAGATTCAGGACAAAGACTCAACCATATGTAATCTAAAAATACAACTCTCATATCTGCATAAGAAATATTATAAAGGGATGAACAATCTTAACTATGAGGTGAGTGATCCGATTAAATCTAGGAATGATGAATTAGCTTTATGTGTGACCAAGCTATTAAGGGAAAATGAGTCCTTAAGGAAGAACTTATTAGAGAGCAATTCTAAGCTGTTAGATTAAACTAACTCGTTGTTGGCAGACATTGATGCCCTCAAAGCCCAAATTTAGGATAAAAGCTTCACCATTGTTGCCTTAAAAAATGAGCTTAGGAAAACCATTGGAAATAGAGTGAACACTAAGTTTATAAAACCATCGACCTTGGGGAAGCCAATTGCACTTAACAATACAGTACGACCTGTAGTTAGGCAGCCAAATGCATTTAAGACAGAAAGATTTAAATCCTCTAAATCTAAGCTTGCCTCCCAAGTTGATGAGAATATAGTTTTGTCAAAACCAGTCACTTCACTAATTCATTCTGATATGATGAATAACAATCCACATCTGAATGTTCAAAACTCTAAGTTCAGGAATATAAGGAGCTCATCTAGTCCATATAAGATGCATCCCCTAAGAAACAAATTAATTGCAAAAGGACCAATGCTCAGAACAGGGATTTAGCTTCATCTAACTCTGCTTGTAGATGTTTTGAGTGGATTCCTACTGGTAGACTATTTAAGTTCACAGGTACCAAACGGACTTACTCACCTAGATCTTGTCTTAATTGGATGCCCACAGGTAAAATCTTCAAGAATGTTGGACTTAAAAGGATTTCTATTAATGATACTCCTAGACCTGACTGTACAACATCAAAAAATGAGGATACATCTGTCACTAACCCACCTATTTGCAATACTACATGTGCTATTAGTGCAAAGTGTCCTCAGTCTTTTTCAGGTACAATGCTCAATTCATTCATGAACATCATGACCTGGTTTCCAACAAAAATGAAGACTGCTCACTCTGGAATTGTAGCTTGTCAGAATTGATGTACCTTGTACTCTGACTCCTGATCCCTCATTTTAGGACTCGTTCTCATTAAGTCTTGCGGTCCTAGAAATGTCATTCAACAATGACACGGGGCTTTAGATGAAGTTCGAACAGAGTCTTTATAATCTTTAGTACTATTCGTCTTTACAATCATATACTTAAGTTGTCATAAACCCACTGTCAAGTTACTGAATCAATCAATGACTACTTTCTATCCCGTATCATTGATTGAGGGGGAGAATTGTGCACCTTCATTTGATTTAGTACTTGGGTTTGATTAATCATGATCATTTTGGTTGCATGTATCTGCATTCTTAATTGTGTGGTCTGGCTGTTGCATGCTATGTGGAGTTATTTTATGATTCTTGGTGTGATATAAGGTGTTTATCTGTTTTTATTGTATGCGTGTTGCTTATTTGGATCATGCGTGTTGACATCTTGCGAGTTGACCAACCTAGTTGATGCATGCGTGTTGCCTGGTATGCGAGTTGCTAAGTAAAGGGACTAAAAGTGTCAACCTGCTATAACTGTGTACTTATGTAAGCGGGTTTTGTCTTGGTCAAATCAAAAAACACACTTGGTCAAAGCTCTTTTTTTTACAAAAACTATTCTCTCTCAACTCTCTACTAAGCGAGTTAATCCTATTTGATTGTGTGGTAAGCCTCTTTGCTATCTGATCTTAATTATCATATCTTTATCATGATCTGTACTCAAACCTTGTCTCATTTTGAATATATCGTGCAGATTGTGCCCTTTCTCTCTCATCTCGATCAATATTCACTGACTATAGGTTTGTATGTTTTTGATTAATGAAATTGAAAGTAGTCTTTGATGCTATTGAATAGGGGTGCTTACATCATGTTATGTGTTGGGGTTGATTAGATGATTTAATTGGATTATTTTCTTGATGCGTGTTGAGGTTGATTATGTCTCGTGTAAAATGATTATTGGACTTGTTTTGGTTGTTGCCTTAGTTCGTTGAATAATGATCCCTTTAGGCGTGTGATTTTTCCGAGTGTTTATTATCATGTGTCTTGGTTAAGTGGTTGGTTAATTGGATCGATTATCTTGTGCTCTTCTAAGCGAGTTACCCATGTATGCTTATATGCGAGTTGCCTTGGAATATTCTTTATAGCGAGTTCCCCATAGCTGCTTATATGCGAGTTGCTGTTGAATATTCTTGATAGCGAGTTGCCATATGCAAGTTGCATTATTTATGCGTGTTGACCAGCTTCATTTGACCAAAGCGTGTTGATAAATGCGAGTTGCCATGTGCGACTTGCCTCATACTTTTGATGTATGCGTGTTACCCTATACGAGTTGACCAGTTTCTTTTGACCAAAGCGTTTTGATGAATGTGAGTTGCCATATGCGACTTGCCTCATACTTTTTATGTATGCGTGTTACCCTATACGTGTTGACCAGTTTATTTTGACCAAAGCGTGTTGATGGATGCGAGTTGCCATATGCGACTTACCTCATACTTTTGATGTATGCGTGTTAATGTTTAAATGTTTCTTATGCGTGTTGAGGTATGCGTGTTGATTTAATTTGTGTTCCATAGCGAGTTGCCTCGTGCGTGTTAACATTCTTGTCATATGCGAGTTAAGCTATGCGAGTTGAGAAATTTTAGTGTGATATTTTCTTATTGATGTCCTCTCGCAAATTATCATGCATTCATATGTCCCCGCATACTGCTTCTCTATAGACTTTATGTTTATGCTCATGTGCTTATGATATGAGGTCACTAAGTGGTCATATTAGATAACCTTGTCTTAACTTAACAATTTTTCTGGATATTATTGTTGGTGAATGTGTAATTATCAGATTTCAATGGTTGACACCACATCCTCTGATATACTTGCTGCCACTGCACCAACTGTCACTCTAACTGACGACGAATTACTTCCACGTGCGGAATGGGTTTCAATTTCTAAGAGCAACTGCTATGTAGATATGGATAGAGGGCAACAAAATCCAACTTACTGATTGGCTATCGACATCTTGAAGGACACTAACTTCTTTAATGCCTTAACCAAGCGTTGCACAATTCCCTCCATTTATCTTCAGCAGTTCTGGAAAACTGTTACGTGGGATAAGATATTTGCCACATACTCGTGTAAGCTTGAAGAAAAAAGGGATGACATCTCAGTTGAAACGCTCAGGGATGCTCTTCAGATCACACCAAGAGACCCTTCCAACAATTTCATCACTCCACCCTCCACTCAAGAAATTTTAGACTTTGTCGATGAATTGGGATACCCGAAAAGACTAACCAAGATTTCATCACTCATCAATGCCAAAATATATCAACTATGGAGATCAATTGTTACGATTCTCAATCTATGCCTAACCGGTAAAACGTCAGGGACAGACAGAGTACGAGCTCCCATAATGCAAATTCTGTGGGGAATAGTCAAAGGGAAAAATATTGACTTCGCTGAACTTATTTGGGAAGAATTCATCTTGTCCTTAGACACATTTATCACCGATAGAATTAACTCTGAGAATAAAGTCAAAGGAAGAAAAGGTCTTGGTAAACGAGTGATTCCCAGCATCAGGTTCTCAAAACTCATTATCTATCATCTGCAACAAACTCACCAGTTCAACTCACGAAGTGAGTCATCCCTGCATGAAACCAGCGATGAATTCGTTCTTGGCAATATAAAATATATTGCCAGAGGACATGACAAGGAGATCTTTGGAATGCCTGTTCCTGAAGCTTAGCTTACTGAAAGAATCAAGAATGCTGATTATTTCAAAAGATATGTAAAGAAAGCCTCCGCCACAACCGCTGATGACACACCCAAGTCCACTCCCACACAATCAAAATCAAAACAATCAGGGTCCACCTACTCAAGCCTTCCTAAGAAAAAGAAGAGACCCGATAGCTCTGTATCTTCTATCTCATCGTCTCAAAAACAAAAGAAAAGAAGGAAAGACGCTGGCAAGGATAAAGATGATGAAACAAGGGTTCCACAGGGAGAGATGCATTTGATAGATGAAGACGAAGCTGCATTGCAACAAGGAATTCAAAAAAGCCTGGACAGTCTGAACGTGTCTCAAAGACCACCAGTGGGAGGGGTTGTGATAAGAGAGCCAGAGCCAGCACCACGACAAATCAATCCTGCTACACAAGACAAAGGTAAAGGAATTTCTGGAGGAGAAGCAGAACAAGCTGCTCATATGCTACTAACCATCTCTTCACCACCTCCTAAAACAACTACCCAGTTTGAACTCAAGAAAAGAGATGTTGTATCATCCTCTGTACAAGTACAATCTGGGATGGAAAAAGATGTGGCAGATACATCGGTTGAATCCCCTTCTTCCAGCGATACACAGGCAGAAAGCCAGAAGACAGCTCCCTTTACTGAAGAGGTTCCTATGCTTGAAACGGAGTCTGTATAGATGGACACCAATAGGCATGATATGGAAGTTGGGGGAAATGAAGATTCGTTGTCATCACTTAAAACTCTTGAACCTGATCTTACTTACGGTGACCAATTCTTAAAAGACGGACCCTCAGACATCGAGTCAGATAAGCAAACTAATGAAAAGGAAGAAGTTCAATCCATGTTCTCAGTCACTATTCAACAAGACTCTTCAACCATTCCTTCGATGTCTGCTCCAATGGTCTCCACTGCTGCTACAACTCCATCAATCACACCTCCACCCGAACCTGCTCATACAACCGCACTTCCACCACCCAAACCCGCGAAAGATTCATTACCTATTGTCACAATCAGTGATGCTGCCACTCCACCTGCCACACCACCTCCTGTCAAAACAACTGAGCAATTGCTCGAAGAGGCCATGATACGTATTGCAACTATTGAGAAGCACTTTCCTATCTCTGTCAATAATCTTGATCGTCGTCTCAAAAAGTTGGAGAATCTGAACTTTGATGAGGTTGTAACAAGTGCAATAGAAGCAGAAGTAAAGGATGCGGTTGAATGGGTGATTCGCTCCAAACCGTCAAGTTTAATCACGTAAGTTAACCACTTGTGAATGGCTCACTGTAACAAACTTAAAACAGTCTGGAAACAAATGCAATGAAGTCCAGGAGAGTATAGTGTTTCCCCAGGTCGTTATGTCCCAACGAGCCGTGCAAGAATAGTCAAACGTTTAGTGATCGAGAAGATTTGAATAGATACAGAGATTTGATTGATTATAACTACAGAAAAAGCCAACAAATTACAACGGCTTAAATGCAAATTCAAGAAGATTAAAAAGATAAAATCTATTAAATAAATGCTATCACTATTATTAAAATGATGTTTTTGTTCTTTTTATTTTTATAAAACTGAACTAAAATCTACGTAACGTACAAACAAAAACGTGAAACTTACACAATATTAACCCTAAAAATATGAAAATGATGTTTTTACAAACCTAATGATAAAATAAAATTTTTAGAAAAAGAAAATTATTTTTACAACTAATTATCTAATTATTATTAATTAAAAACTATTTTTACTATTAAATAATTACCTAAAATACAAGAAAATAGGAAATAAAGCTAGAAAAATAAAATTAAGACTTAGAAAAATCTAAAATATCAAAAGAGAATTTTCAAAATTATTTTTATATTTTTCTGATTATTTTTGGATTTTTTATGAATTAAAAACTATTAAAAACTAATTAAATTGCTTAAAAATACAAATTTAACTAAGAAAAATATGGAAAATTAATTTTTTTGCTTTTTGTATTTATCTTAACCTAAGAAAATTGAAAAATTATTTTTTTGAGACTTTTCTGAATTATTTGTATTAAAAGCTAATTAAAAAGTGCTAAAAATCAATTTAAATGCAGAAAAATAGCAAACCAACTTGGAAAAATCTGAAAATTTCAGGAAAAGTCTAAAATTATATTAGGAAACTAAGAAAAATGGAAAAACAGGAGGTTGTGTGTAGAAATATGAAACTGCTATGGAATGTGCTTAGAAATAAGCACTTTCAATAAGCCAACAACCACAATAAGCTACCAACTGTAAGCACAAGCTCTAATATGCTGAAAGAACCAAAATGAAACTTAAAACAACAACCCTAAACCTCTGGATAGCTGATTACACAGGTTTGGCTATTTTGAGATTATAAGCTAAAACAGATTTTGGGTAGCTACTTGCAGCTTAAAAATAAGGCATCTAATAAGCTAGAAAATGGAAAACCAAAGTTTGGACTTGTACTAGACCTGGTTGGGACCTTGTAAACCAAAATTGAGCCAAAGTTGAGCTCAGATGAGCTTGGTGCAAGTGCTGCAAGAACTGCACAAGTCCTGTGCAGTTCAATGCAGTGTGCACAGGGCAATTTCAACCAATTTGGCAAGCACTTTTGACCCTTATAAAGATTTCACAAAATTATGAAAAAATGCTAATAATGAAATAGACCAAGAGGAGATTTTAAAACAACAAGTTACACTAAGTTTGGCTCAAAAATGAACCAATGAAAAATCACTCTCAGTTGGCTCAAAACAAGTTTTTCATATTTTGACTTTTGAACATCTTTGGTATATTTGACTAAACTGAACTTTGAATCCAATTTGAGGACAGATTGTGTTATATTGTGATGAAATGAAGTTAACACAAGCTTTATCTAAGAATTTTGAACACAAATTAAGACTTTGCTTTGCAAAAATCTCAACAGTTAAACTGTTGAGACATTTTAAGTTGATTTTTGACTTTGACAGGGAGCAAGCTCAATTTGTTGACAGATATGAACTAATTAGAGCTAGACAAACTAAATACAACAAGAGTTACCCACTGAATGAACCTCTAAGACAGGTACATCAGCAATTCCAAACACACCTTAATCAACAGTTTGTGACTCAAAAATGATCCAAACACTTAACTAGCACATGATAATGATCCAAATGAGTTTAATTAACTTTAATACAGCCTAATAAACAGATTAGAACCAGTTATGACTACAAATGAAGATTATACTAAGAAATCTGGAAATGACTTACAAAATGTCCTTTAGCCACAATGGCTTGAACCAATGAACCAATGGACCACTAACCTATCCAAACCCCTACCCTAGCTCAATATCAACCCAATTCCATGGCTGCTTCACCCATTGACCAAATCTGCATCATATTTGCTCCATTTTGACTTTTATTGACCAAAATCTAAAATAACTTGAAACTTAATTATAAGCTTACAGAAAGCTATAATAAGCTCACTTAAGCCTGTTTGAGCCTAAAGATAAGCTGATTGAAGCTTGGACACCAGAGTTTGAGAATGAAATTTTCAACAGTTATGCATAAATATGAAATTAGATAAAACCTTGAAGTTACTGATTAAAACTTGATTACACTGCAAATATAACTTGAGTTTAGCACTTGGGAACAAAATATTACAACTTTTGAATTAAACTAAGACAGTAATAATAAAAACGACATAAGAGAAATTTTAAAACTAAAACTACTGCTTCTCTTGCCTTCTTCTTCCACTTTTATACACCAAACTTCTTTTTCTCTTTCCTCTGAGTGAATCCCAGCAGAAATCAGAGCCATTGGATGGCTAGAATGCTTTTTGGCCATAGGATCAAAAATGGCGGGAAACTTTGTTTTGACAGTTGCTCTGTGAAATAGCTAGTAGGGGGGGGGGGTGCATTTATTGTAGTGGGTAAGGTAGGTGAGTATGATGAGGAGGGGGTGGAAAGGTGATGGAAGAGTGCCTGAGATTGCAGAGATCAAGTGGAAGGGAAGGGATAAGGTGATGGCGGGTATTTGGTTTGTTTGACTGTTTTGACCAAGGGTTCAAAAAGGAATTTGACAGGGGTCCATAATATAATGGCAGGTCCAAAAGGTTAAATGACAAGGGTCTAATGGGTATTAATACAAGGACTTCATTTGTAATTTCAGAAACTGTAGGGACCAAGGCTGCCAATATCTCAAAGTTGCTCCAAGGACTGAAATTGACAAGTGTTAATATTACAAGGACCAAAGTTGCCATTTTCAGATTTTCCAGGGACCATTTATGCCAATTTTGAAACTTGGAGGACCAAACTTGTAATTTTCTCAAACTTTTTATATTTTTCACCAAAGGACTAAATTTGACAAGTTATGATTTTAAAAGGACCTTTGGTGACTTTTCTTTTGAAATTTTGACTCAGGGACTATTTTTGACAATTTTAGAAACTTGGGGGACTGAAACTGCCAATTATGCAAACTTTGCTCATTTTTCATCTGATTTTAAACATTTTGCATCTGAAACATATAAAATGTAATTTTGGAATATTTTCAGTATTTTGATGCATTTCTGAGCATTTTTTAGACGTTTTGCAGTTCAGATTTAACTAAAAATGATGAGTATTTACACACTCATCAATCCCCCACACTAAACTATTGCTAGTCCCTAGCAATCTTTTGAGAAAAACTTAATGGGTTTGAAACTCTTTACCAAAAGCCATTACTTCTGGAGTAGCCAAATGTTTTAGTTCAAGTAAGAACCATGGTACACCGATAACCATGTGATTTTGAGCAAACCACCAGCTTCCAACGGATTTGATTTGTCTTTACCAGAAGCCGTTTGCTTCTGGACTAGCCAACTCTTAGATAAATTATCAATATTATCTTTGGTGAGCTGATTACCAATTATGGTTTTTCCACTGCCTTTACCACAAGCCATAAACTTGCGGGCTAGCCAACTCTTCACTTTTAAGGATATGGTGAGCTGAATACCATACAATTTTGGGCAAATTGCAAGCCGTCAACGGATTTGAGATATCTTTACCAAGAGCCGTTTGCTCCTGGATTAGCCAATCCTTTTGTTTATTAGACAAGGCGGACTGATAACCAAATGATGAGTAAGTGAAGAACACTTACTCCAAAAAAAAAATTTTGGCCAAAAATGGGGGAATTGGTATAATTATATGATAAAATTCGTGAGAATTCCCCCCCCACACTTAGAAATGAATATTGCCCTCAATATTCAAAGTACCGGCGGTTATGCCGAAACATAGAACGTAAAAGGGAAATACTACGGCCATTATTTAGAAAGAAGGTTTTTTTTTTTTTTTTTTTTTTTTTTTTTTTTTTGAGAAGACTTATATACACAACATGTGGGGCAACCCCCCCACACTAGGGTGGTAGAAAGTAGAAAGAAGAAGCTAAACTGTCAAGTTTTGTCACACAAGCTAGCTACTTGTGAATGGCTAACCGTAACAAACTTCAGACAGCTCAGAAATATGGGTGACAACCCATATGGCATGCTACTGTTTTTGATTACCGAGTCGCTAGCTTGACTCGACCCCGAATTCATTTGTTCATGGGGAAAGTAACGTGGAAAACCAATCTCAATCGGACTTTCATTCACAGTGTTAACAAACATATGAACATCAGAAAGTTCCACACCGACGAGACACAACCGCGGTATTGTCAATAGTAAAAACTATAAAGAATGATACCGGGGTCAAAGATGGTGTCCTCATTCCCGAAAGAGAAAAGGGAAAGAGCAACCACACCATCTGTGAAGAATGGAACAAAGATATGCATGACAATGCAAGTCCATTCCTCATCAGAAAGAAGCAAATCACCATTTTTGACACTTTTAAGCTTAAACTTGAAGCTTATATGGTGATTGTCAATAAGATGTCCGGGAGGGAGGGTGGGTAATGGTTCTTCAATCAACAGATTTTCTAGAAAAAGGATGTCCCCCTCCGAATCAAAGTAAGTATTATCAATTCCTGTTGGAATTGACTCATCACTAAGAAAGGCATCGACTTCATTCCAAAAGTTGTCATCTTCCTCATCAGGAGTGAGAGAAGGGATGGAAGAGTCGGGAATAAGACTAGAAGATGATGGATCATTTTTGAGCAATTCATCAATGGGAAGAATGTCTCCCATTGGATCACAAACATCATCATCCAATTCAGATGAAACAGAAGAGAGTTTGGTTTCATCCACAGAGTTAACAAACTCGATGCGACAAACTGATTCCGGAGGTGGGACAAGTGGTGTGCTCTTAGAGCTAGCAATTTCCACCACTTCCGATGAAGTCTCCGAATCTAGATCATCATCATCAAGAACACTCTTGACTTCCCTGGTACAGCTTTCAAACCATTTGTTTAAACCAGGGTTGATTTTCAAAGCTTTGAGCTCAGCACGTTTTTGAAAACTCCTCTTAACCGTGAAATTTGAGAGTGTTGCATTGAATCTTTCAGATTTTTGATCAATTGTGGCAACACTCTGTTTGTACAGAGGTTTGGAGTTCTGGTTGATTTTTAACGTGAGCTCTTCGTTGTCAACCCGTATGGTCAACTCTTCAGCAAACACATCAATCAGAGCACGACTCGTTCTCAAGAAAGCTCTCCCTAAGATGAGGGGAACTCTAGGATCTGCATCGAAGTCTACTACAACAAAGTCAGTAGGAAAGTGAAACTTTCCCACTTTCATCACAACATCCTCGGCTATCCCAAGTGGACGAGTTATGGTACGGTCCGCTAGCTCGAGTGTCATACAAGTGGATGAAAGTTTAGGAAGAGACAGTTTCTTCCATACTGAGAGTGGCATGAGGTTAATGCTAGCGCCAAGATCGGCCAAGGCGGAGCATTGAAACATCCCCAAGAAATCACACGGGATTAAAAACCGGCCAGGGTCTTCAAGCTTTTCGGGAAGCTTATTAAGAATGGCTGCTGAGCATTGCTCATTTAGAGGGATTTTCGTCATCTCAGAAAACTTATCTTTGTTGCTCAGTAAGCCCTTAAGCGTGGATGCAAATTTAGGCATTAGAACGAGAGCATCAACGAAGCTTATATCAAAGTGTAGCTCATTGAAGATTTGGAAGAATTTTTCCATTTTCTCTTTGTTTTTGTCTTTTTGCTTCTCATCATTCATTCTTGATGGGTAAGGAAGCTGACTAGACTTTTGAGCCGGGATGGAAGTGTTTTCTGGCTCAGAATGTGTCTTCGGAACTTCGGGTTCCGGACTTAAAACTTGGACTACCGAAGGTTGGACGTGTGCGGTACTTCGTGGGCTTGAGAATTGCACCTTGTCCATTGTATCCTTGGTAACTTGACTCACTGCTCCTGGTGGAGGAGGCATTGGAGTCGAAGGTCCATTGTGCGTCTTACCACTACGAGTGGTGACGGCTTTCAACTCGACATTGGGATTAGCAATTGTATTGCTTGGGAGTCCTCCAGAAGATGATGAAGCTTGGTTCATATTCATGTTCATGAAACTGCTCATCATATTCTTCAACTCATTTGTCTGCCGAGACATTGTGGTATCAATTTCCTTCTTTAGCTCAACCCTCATGTTATTGCTCTGAGTTTGCATAGAACGTATGCTTGACTCAGTAACTTTCATGAAGTCATTTGGTGGGGGAGTATGAGAAGGTTGTTGATAACTTTGCTGATTTGGAGCTTGATATGGTGGGTTGTAATTGTTCCTGTTTTGATTATTGAAATTTTGTCCTTGATTCGGAACAAAGCGATTTTGATTGCCATGGTTTTGCACAGGAGGAAAACCAGGTGGTGTCATACCGCTAGGTGCACGGTAATGAGGATCAGCCTGTGGTCGGTATTGATTGTGGTTTACCGAAGCTACGGGAGCTTGGTAAAAGGAAGCATCGGTTGCTTGACAATCATAATACGCATGTGGACCACTACAAGTTTCACACACCTTGTTTACGGCTTTGACTGGTTCCGGCTTATGAATCTCGCTTTTGATTTCCTTTACATCCTTAATCATACAACGGATGGCATCCGTTAGAGCAGCTATCGGAGCTGCTAACTCAGAAGAGTTACTGGATGAAGAAGAAGGAGTATTAGGATTATTGATTTTGTTGCGAGAAATAGGAACCTTTGATTTTTGCTCGCAAATCTCAATCACATCTTTAGGCTTACGATTCAAGATATTGCCACCGACGGCTGCATTCAAAGAATCTTGATCGTTACCGTTCAACCCATTATAAAAGATATTGACTTGTTGAAGCTCCGTGAATTCATGATGGGGGCATTTCCTGAGGAGATCCTTGAATCTCTCCCATGCCTCTCCAAAGTTTTCATCGAAATTTTGACGAAATCCAGAAATTTCATTTTTAAGATTAGTCGTCTTTGATGGAGGAAAGAAATGATTGACAAACTTTTGAACAAGTTCCTCCCAGGTTTCGATGGATCGAGGGGGTTCTTTTTCCAGCCAAATCCGGGCTGTCCCCTCAAGTGAGAATGGAAATAGCATCAACTTGATGACTTTTTGTGGCACATCCTTGAAATTGATAGTTGAAGTCAACTTGTTAAACCAACGGATGTGTGCATACGGGTCTTCACGATCAAACCCGTGGAATTGATTTGTAGACACAAGTGTGATCAAATGTGTCTTCAATTCGAAGTGATCAGAGTTGATTACTGGTAGAATGATGGCATCTACATAACCCTCGGTGGGTGCTTGGAGCATTTTCGCCATAGTACGTTCGTCTGCCATATTGTTGTTTGAAATAGTACGAATCTCGGGTTCGACTATTTGGGCAGCACGTCTACGAGAACTTCGTCTAGGAATTTCTGCTAGATCACGAAAAGGACTCAATGATCTAGAAGAACGAGTGCGCATGCACTAGAGTTAACTCTAAGAGATCTCAGAGTTAAGGAAGGGAATTATGAAATTGGTGAAAATGGGGTAAGAAGAATCTTTTTGGGTTTTCTGGTTCTGACAAGTATATATAACAACAAATCCAATTAAAACAAGATCGAGGCAAAACAACAGTGAACTTAAACCAATAATCACAAGATGAGTGGCTTCTTTGAAAAAGGTACACCACTATCAAGGACACAAAGGCAAGTTTTAAATCTTTGGTTCGGGAACTTATTATGGTCGCACCCCCAGTTAGGTAGTGCACTGCCTTGGTTTGCGGTGGTAAGATTTTATGTTGTTATTATTAAACTCAGAAAACGACAAATCTTTTTGTATTTTTATATTTTATACATATATAGAAACAAAAGGAAAATATTTTTGTGTTTTATACGTTTTTAGCTGTTTTTGGGTTTTTGGATTTTTTATAAGAAGATATATATATATATATATATATATATAGATATAGATAGATGGTATGAACAAGGAGTGATTATTCAAACTACTAATCTGCTAAACGTGAGATAATTAGCACAGCTCCCCGGCAGCGGCGCCAAAATTTGATTCGCTCCAAACCGTCAAGTTTAATCACGCAAGTTAACCACTTGTGAATGGCTCACTGTAACAAACTTAAAACAGTCTGGAAACAAATGCAATGAAGTCCAGGAGAGTATAGTGTTTCCCCAGGTCGTTATGTCCCAACGAGCCGTGCGAGAATAGTCAAACGTTTAGTGATCGAGAAGATTTGAATAGATACAGAGATTTGATTGATTATAACTACAGAAAAAGCCAACAAATTACAACGGCTTAAATGCAAATTAAAGAAGATTAAAAAGATAAAATCTATTAAATAAATGCTATCACTATTATTAAAATGATGTTTTTGTTCTTTTTATTTTTATAAAACTGAACTAAAATCTACGTAACGTACAAACAAAAACGTGAAACTTACACAATATTAACCCTAAAAATATGAAAATGATGTTTTTACAAACCTAATGATAAAATAAAATTTTTAGAAAAAGAAAATTATTTTTACAACTAATTATCTAATTATTATTAATTAAAAACTATTTTTACTATTAAATAATTACCTAAAATACAAGAAAATAGGAAATAAAGCTAGAAAAATAAAATTAAGACTTAGAAAAATCTAAAATATCAAAAGAGAATTTTCAAAATTATTTTTATATTTTTCTGATTATTTTTGGATTTTCTATGAATTAAAAACTATTAAAAACTAATTAAATTGCTTAAAAATACAAATTTAACTAAGAAAAATATGGAAAATTAATTTTTTTGCTTTTTGTATTTATCTTAACCTAACAAAATTGAAAAATTATTTTTTTGAGACTTTTCTGAATTATTTATTAAAAGCTAATTAAAAAGTGCTAAAAATCAATTTAAATGCAGAAAAATAGCAAACCAACTTGGAAAAATCTGAAAATTTCAGGAAAACTCTAAAATTATATTAGGAAACTAAGAAAAATGGAAAAACAGGAGGTTGTGTGTAGAAATATGAAACTGCTATGGAATGTGCTTAGAAATAAGCACTTTCAATAAGCCAACAACCACAATAAGCTACCAACTGTAAGCACAAGCTCTAATATGCTGAAAGAACCAAAATGAAACTTAAAACAACAACCCTAAACCTCTGGATAGCTGATTACACAGGTTTGGCTATTTTGAGATTATAAGCTAAAACAGATTTTGGGTAGCTACTTGCAGCTTAAAAATAAGGCATCTAATAAGCTAGAAAATGGAAAACCAAAGTTTGGACTTGTACTAGACCTGGTTGGGACCTTGTAAACCAAAATTGAGCCAAAGTTGAGCTCAGATGAGCTTGGTGCAAGTGCTGCAAGAACTGCACAAGTCCTGTGCAGTTCAATGCAGTGTGCACAGGGCAATTTCAACCAATTTGGCAAGCACTTTTGACCCTTATAAAGATTTCACAAAATTATGAAAAAATGCTAATAATGAAATAGACCAAGAGGAGATTTTAAAACAACAAGTTACACTAAGTTTGGCTCAAAAATGAACCAATGAAAAATCACTCTCAGTTGGCTCAAAACAAGTTTTTCATATTTTGACTTTTGAACATATTTGGTATATTTGACTAAACTGAACTTTGAATCCAATTTGAGGACAAATTGTGTTATATTGTGATGAAATGAAGTTAACACAAGCTTTATCTAAGAATTTTGAACACAAATTAAGACTTTGCTTTGCAAAAATCTCAACAGTTAAACTGTTGAGACATTTTAAGTTGATTTTTGACTTTGACAGGGAGCAAGCTCAATTTGTTGACAGATATGAACTAATTAGAGCTATACAAACTAAATACAACAAGAGTTACCCACTGAATGAACCTCTAAGACAGGTACATCAGCAATTCCAAACACACCTTAATCAACAGTTTGTGACTCAAAAATGATCCAAACACTTAACTAGCACATGATAATGATCCAAATGAGTTTAATTAACTTTAATACAGCCTAATAAACAGATTAGAACCAGTTATGACTACAAATGAAGATTATACTAAGAAATCTGGAAATGACTTACAAAATGTCCTTTAGCCACAATGGCTTGAACCAATGAACCAATGGACCACTAACCTATCCAAACCCCTACCCTAGCTCAATATCAACCCAATTCCATGGTTGCTTCACCCATTGACCAAATCTGCATCATATTTGCTCCATTTTGACTTTTATTGACCAAAATCTAAAATAACTTGAAACTTAATTATAAGCTTACAGAAAGCTATAATAAGCTCACTTAAGCCTGTTTGAGCCTAAAGATAAGCTGATTGAAGCTTGGACACCAGAGTTTGAGAATGAAATTTTCAACAGTTATGCATAAATATGAAATTAGATAAAACCTTGAAGTTACTGATTAAAACTTGATTACACTGCAAATATAACTTGAGTTTAGCACTTGGGAACAAAATATTACAACTTTTGAATTAAACTAAGACAGTAATAATAAAAACGACATAAGAGAAATTTTAAAACTAAAACTACTGCTTCTCTTGCCTTCTTCTTCCACTTTTATACACCAAACTTCTTTTTCTCTTTCCTCTGAGTGAATCCCAGCAGAAATCAGAGCCATTGGATGGCTAGAATGCTTTTTGGCCATAGGATCAAAAATGGCGGGAAACTTTGTTTTGATAGTTGCTCTGTGAAATAGCTAGTAGGGGGGGGGGTGCATTTATTGTAGTGGGTAAGGTAGGTGAGTATGATGAGGAGAGGGGTGGAAAGGTGATGGGAGAGTGCCTGAGATTAAAGAGATCAAGTGGAAGGGAAGGGATAAGGTGATGGCGGGTATTTGGTTTGTTTGACTGTTTTGACCAAGGGTTCAAAAAGGAATTTGACAGGGGTCCATAATATAATGGCAGGTCCAAAAGGTTAAATGACAAGGGTCTAATGGGTATTAATACAAGGACTTCATTTGTAATTTCAGAAACTGTAGGGACCTAGGCTGCCAATATCTCAAAGTTGCTCCAAGGACTGAAATTGACAAGTGTTAATATTACAAGGACCAAAGTTGCCATTTTCAGATTTTCCAGGGACCATTTATGCCAATTTTGAAACTTGGAGGACCAAACTTGTAATTTTCTCAAACTTTTTATATTTTTCACCAAAGGACTAAATTTGACAAGTTATGATTTTAAAAGGACCTTTGGTGACTTTTCTTTTGAAATTTTGACTCAGGGACTATTTTTGACAATTTTAGAAACTTGGGGGACTGAAACTGCCAATTATGCAAACTTTGCTCATTTTTCATCTGATTTTAAACATTTTGCATCTGAAACATATAAAATGTAATTTTGGAATATTTTCAGTATTTTGATGCATTTCTGAGCATTTTTTAGACGTTTTGCAGTTCAGATTTAACTAAAAATGATAAGTATTTACACACTCATCAATGGGCAATGAAGGCTCCATTACTTCAGCGATTTAAAGACTTGCTGATCTCTGACATGAGATCAGTCCTCTTAGAAAGAATGTACGATGCAGGAGAGCATCTGGACAATACTCATAAGAAATTATACGAAGCTCTCAAGGAATCAATGAGGCATGATGATTATCAGCAGTTTGTAGAGGATGTTCGTGAAAGAGAGGCTAAGATGTAGGACCTTACTTTTATCAACCTTATCACAAACCCACTTAACAAACACAAGTATCACCACGTGAAACCACGCTACGCGTAGAACACGTTCAACCCAAACACAAACATAAAGCGTACAAGATGAAGAAGAAAAGATATGGATGTTGGTGACTTGATGTTTATACAAACCGTGTATGTGGAGAGAAAAGATAAACACAATAAAGATGATGTTTATTGCAAAGGAAGAACACACACACACACTTTCAAGCACACCCCTCAAATGACCATTTGAGGGGTATTTATACTCTAAATACAAGATGCCCTAAAAGGCTTTCTATGGGCTTTCGTGGGCTTGGACATGGGTTGGATTGGATATAAGGCAAGCTTAACTAAACTAATACCCATTTAGCTTAGTCCAATCCACGAGCCCGTTGACTTTTCTAGCACGATATCTAACACACGTTACAAAGTTCCTAAACGTGAATGACCATCACTTCTAATAAAACTATTAAGGCTAACAATCTCCCCCTAAGGGGTGGTCATTCAAATGATGCTCCACTTGATTTGGTCTTTACTTTTCTCGAGCTTGAACTTTGTGCGTAGATATAGAATAGTCTTGATTCTTTGTTCCTTCATGCTTTGTGATCAGTTAATGTGGTTGTCTGCCGTTGTCAACTTTGTTGGTTAGGTGTCTCCACGCCTTTCTCCACCATGCTCACACTTCTATTTGTCTTTTGGTTACCAATGAGGTAGTTCTCGAGTCTTTAAACTTTGTAGATTCTTTGACATTGACGAAGAATCATCTTTAACTTTGAGTAGCCTTTGATTTTGATGAGAACTTTCATGTGTTGTTGGTATGAGCAAGTGGAGAATCTGCTCGATCAATCCGATCCGGAGCTTCCATAAGAAGAAAACATAAAAACAGGTTAGTAATAAGCGGATTCCGACACTTACAAGTTTGAATTTCTAGGGTGTTAACAGCATAGTGTGAAAACACGTCTCTAATTCTCACAAAGGCCGTTCCTGAACTGGAGTCCCACAAGTGAGATAATGCGATGCACCGAAGTACACCTACAGTTCAGATGAGTCGCTGAGGTACACCGAAGCATCACCCCACGACTGTAGACCGTTTGAGACACACTAAGCGTAATCCACGGGGAGTTACTGAAGTGACCTACTGTCAGGGCTGCTTGATGTTGACCCTGGCAGGAGTTTCCATTCAATCACTGAAGATCACAGAAGTGAAACTTCTCATAAATGTTCTGGCAGATTGCTAAGATCTACGTAGGACTCTAGAATATATCACTTGTGTCCTAATAGATGAACAACAAGCGATGTCATGTCAAGTGTTCCTATGAGACCTTTTGATGAATCTCGTGGCTCTAGACTCAATAAGTGCATTATTGGTTTTCCTGAGCGGAGACTAGGGAGAGGGTCTCCTTCTTCAATACCAACAATCTCTAAGAGAAAGTCGATAGATTATGTAGGGTTCCCAGTGAGAATGAAACAAATCCTTTTGAGAGGAATTGAGTGGCTAGAAGGTTTAGTGCAGTGCGTCACTGGGTCCATGACGTCTTTGTCTTCAATACCAGTGTCATCTTAGTGACAACCAGTAGCAGATGAATTGAACCCGGTTTCTGCCCTAAGGTTGAATATGGAGGGCTATATCTTTTCACCCTTTTTCATTACATTTCTTTTTAATTCTTCAACCCCTTCTTTCTCCTTTCTCACATTACTCCTTGTTTTTTCAATCATTCCTAAGGACTTCTAGTACTAACTATTTGTGATGTCCTTGGGTAGATCCCTCCGGCTCTGGCGGATCATAGGACGAATTTCCTATCCTTAGTCACCTTATAACTCCATGACTGTCCTATTGTTGCCATAAAACCATTTTTATTTAAAATCTCTCAAAGTGTTTATGATTGAAAACATGTTTGGAACACTTCAAGAGTTTTATATTTTCAGAAACACTCCCCCTTCACATGTGCTTATAGGTTTTAACAGAAATCTGCACAGAGAGGGTAGAGTTCGCACGTTTTGAATTGATCGACTTTAAATGAGCTAGACCGATTCGAGACACGTTTACATCACTAGAGTACTAGCTTGAAATTATTACCCGTCCTGGTCAAGTCCATAGAAAGTTTCTCGAAATGGTACAATATTCCTCATCAATTCATTGGTTACAACTGAGTCGAGCTCTTTTGAGATTCAAACGATCATTAAACATTTTTTATCATATTTTAATCACGTCTCCTCCCCCTCAAAATAGCATATTCGTGATATTTTTGATATCAATGGATTAAACAACATTTTAGAATCTTTTGGGGAGACAAACGGATTTGATTTAAGCATGAATTTGGAACATTTTGTTTTATACTCCCCCTTTAATAAAGCATAATCAATTAAAGGTTTTAGAGGGAGTTATCTTGAGCACAAAAAATTTTAAAAGATTTTGAAAATCTTGTTGCACAATCTTGAAAAGGTGCTCAAGATGATGATGATTTCTCACCATTTTTAAATGTAGTGCACTGAAGCGTACACTAGTGATTTTCATTAAAAAATACGAGTTTTGATTTAAAAAATAATCAAAAGTCATCATTTCGGTCCGGGTTTCGTACTGATGTATACGAAAGCCATTTTTGAAGAAATTTTGAGAAACGACATGTTTTTAGAAAACATATTAAAGAACTCTCGCTCAAGCATCTGTACATGCCCGTATCATTATTGAATGACATTCTTAGAAACGTACAGAATATCGATTATACAAGAGACATGTCGTAGAAGAATATTTTTGGATTTTTGATTTTCTATTGTTTTTGTATTTTTGAAAGTTTTATATTTTTATGTTTTGCTTTTGTTGGTTTTTCAAATTTTGTATTTTGTTTTTCAAAAATATTTACAACGAAGCTTTTTGGAAAATCATTTTCAAGAAGAATCGAGAAGACGTTCTAACTCCTCAGGGGTTAGGCTTCGCATTCCAATTCGTCGAACTAAATACTCAAACCTTTCTTTTGGAAGGGCTTTAGTTAATAGATCGGCGAGTTGGTAATCAGTCTTCACGAAGAATAATTCAACAGTACCATTTTCGACGTACTCTTTGATGAAGTGGTAGCGGACTCTGATATGCTTAGTCTTTGAGTGATGAACAGGATTGCATGATATGGCTATGGCACTTTTCGAGTCACAATACATAGGTATTTTATCGAAAGTAAAGCCATAATATGTGAGTTGTGTTCTCATCCATAGAACTCGAGCACAACACGCAGATAGAGACACATACTCGGCTTCAGCGGTTGAAAGTGCAGTGCAATCTTGTTTCTTTGAAGACCAGCTGACTAACTTTTCACCCAAAAATTATGCTCCTCCTGATGTACTTTTTGCTGTAACTTGATCACCTGCGCGGTCCGCATCTGAAAAGGCAATAAGATCAAATCCGGATTCCTTCGGATACCAAAGTCCCATGTGAATGGATGTCTTCAGGTACCGAAAGATCCGTTTAACCTCTTTGAGGTGCAGTTCGGTAGGCTTAGCCTGAAGCCGTGCTAATAAGCAAATAGCAAAATGAATATCTGGTCAACTAGCAGTGAGGTACATGAGAGAACCAATCATGCTTCGATATTTCTTCGGATCAATAGGTTTCCCAAACAAATCGGCTCCAATTTTTGGTGAAGTTACCATTGGTGTTCCGACCGAGTCACAATTATCCATACCATGATTTTTCAAAATCTCAGTTGTGTATTTTGCTTGATTGATAAAAATTCCACGAGGGGACTGATGTATTTGTAAACCAAGAAAGAATTTTAGTTCCCCCCATCATGGACATTTCAAATTTGCTTTTCATGAGATTTTCAAAGTGTTTTGAAAGATTCGGATTAGTGGACCCAAAGATGATGTCGTCCACATAAATCTGAACAATCAAAATGTCGTTTTTACATTTTTGTGTAAACAAGGTAGGATCAACTGTTCCTTTGGTGAAATTGTTTTGGATAAGGAAAGAGGACAGTTCGTCATACCACGCTCTCGGAGCTTGTTTTAATCCATAGATCGCCTTTTTGAGTTTGTAGACCTAGTCTGGATGTTCCATGTCTATGAAGCCTTCAGGCTGACTCACGTACACTTCTTCTTTCAGAGTTCCATTCAAGAACGCGGTCTTAATGTCTATCTGATAAACCGTGATGTTTTTGTGAGCTGCATAGGCTAAGAATATCCTGACTGCTTCAAGTCTAGCTACCGGCGTGAATGACTCTTCAAATTCTATCCCTTCCTCTTGTCTGTATCCTTTGGCCACAAGACGAGCTTTGTTGCAAATTACAGTCATCTCTTCATCCCTTTTGTTCTTCCATAACCATTTGAGATCAATGACGCGAATGTCAATTGGTCTTGGAACCATTTCCCAAGAGTCATGAAGACGGTATTGGAGAAGTTCCTCCTGCATCGCTTCTATCCATGCGGGTTCTGCCATTGCCTCGCGAATGTTCTTTGGCTCTATATTGCTAATTGAGCAAAGGTAAATGCACAAGTCGCAATCGGTGGCAAGTTGACGTCTCGTCTGAATTGGCCTTGAAGGTTCACCAATAACTTGTTCAATAGGGTGGTCTTTTGTCCACTTTAGAGTAGAAGGATACCGTTGGTTAAACGTATGCGAGTTAGATGGTTCTCGTAAGCATGAAGAAGATTCAGCTGATTCCGTAGCAAACGGGTTTTCAAATAAGTCTTCATCTAACGTTGTATCATTCTGGTATTGGTTTTGCTCATCAACTGTTGGTAGAACGGGTGCAATAACTGTAGTAGATGTAGATGATGTAGATGGAGTTGGTGCATTGGTTTCGACCGTTGTAGATGCATCTTCTATTGGTGGTGGAGGATGATTTTGAGCGGGTGCAGCGGAATGATGGTTTGATGCATTTGTCGAAGTTACACCATAGTATTCATCGAACATTAACTCAAAGAAATTCTCCCATTCTTGTTCTCTATGATTGTCAAACGAGGTTGATTGAGCTCTTTGAGGTACGAGTCCTAAACTGATGTGTCCAGAATTCTGCTGGTTTAGTGCGGGTTCTAGAGCGAGTCTCTCAGAAGCCATATGTGAAAGTTCATCAAATTTCACATTCATCGTCTCCATGATCCTCCTAGTTCGTCTGTTATACACCCTGAATGCCCTCGAGTTATCTGAATATCCAATGAAGATTCCAATATCACCTTTAGCTTTCAGTTTACCTAGATCTTCTCTGTCGTTCGTCGGATAGCACAAAGCGCCAAACACGTGAAAGTAAGAGATATTAGGTTTTCTGTTGTTCACAAGCTCATACGGGGTTTTATTGAATCTAGGATGGATTAGGGATCTGTTCTGAGTGAAACAAGCAGTGGCAACATCTTCAGCCCATAGAAATAACGGTGCATTAGAATACATTAGCATTGTGCGAGCAGCTTCCACAAGAGTTCTATTTCTTCTTTCAACTACCCCATTCTGCTGTGGAGTTCTAACAACTGATGTCTGATGTGTAATTCCAACATCTTCAAAATAAGTTCTTAACTCCTGATTAGTAAATTCTGTGCCGTTGTCTGTTCATACAACCCTTACTGGAGTTTGAAGAAGTACTTGAATACGCTTTAGAAAGGTGATGATGATGCCTGGTGCTTCGTCTTTTGACCTTAGAAACCTAACCCATGTATATCTCGAATAATCATCGACGATAACAAGAATATAATTTTTCCCATTAATGCTTTCAAATCTCATTGGGCCACATAAGTCCATGTGCAACATATGCAACTTTGCTTCCGAACTAGGTACAGATTTGGGTTTATATGATGCTCTTTTGATTTTTCCTTGTTCGCATGATGGACATAAGTGATCCTTGGTGTATTTGAACTTTGGAAGTTCGTTGACGATGGTGTCTTTGGCAAGATTGTTGATGGTGTCAAAATTGAGATGGGATAACCTTCTATGCCACAACCAGGACTGTGTTCCAGATGCTCGTGTCATATGACATATTGGTGATGAAGAGGCCATTTGATTGATGTCGATAGCATACAAGTTTGTATCATGATTCCCAGTTAAGAGATCAGTGCCATCCAAGTTTCTAACGAAGCAAGCATTTTTCCTAAAAGCAACCTCTAAATCTGAATCACAGAACTGCCCGACTAAAAACAAATTATATCCCAACCCTTCGACATAGTAAACCCGAGAGATCAAATAATTTCCAAAAGGTAGATCTCCATAACCCATGATAGCTGCTACATGATCATTTCCAAAACGTACGGTTCCCATAAATTTCCAGACGAAATTGATCAGCCGCTTCAGATTCCCGGTCATGTGCTTGGAGCAACCCGAGTCGACAATCCTGTAGGATCGTTATTTTTATTGTGTTTGATGATTCGGGTGGTCTTGGGAGATCAAAATACATGTTTGCCATTAGAGAGAGAAAGTTAGAGAGTTGGATGTTTTCTTGGTAGAGAGTTACTTCACAAAATGTAGAATATTAGATTGAAAAGCACCACCCCTTCCATGGATGGAAGGGGTATTTATACTTACAAATACACGACCTCCTATCGGCCTGTGGATCAGGGATACAGTGGGTAAAGACCCGTCCTTCCTCCACGGTGTTGCACTAAACTATTTTACGCTACAGACAAACTAATTAACTACTACATAATGTAAATAAAGATATGTCTACGAGCTAACTTATGCTAGATAATATTAGGGGTGACCGACTCTTCACTATGGAATTTTCTAATTCCTAACAATCTCCCCCTAAGGGAGGTCACCCCATATTTTACATTTTGAATCCTAGCATTCTATTCTTGACTTTGTTCTTGAGCTCGTAGACTTCAATTCTTCAATTCCGCAATCTTTGTGCTTTTGTAGTGCAACTTCAAAGTCCGAGTGCATTGTACTTTCAGTGGAGGTCTTTGAACTGATCCACATCTTTGATGATCTTCGAGCTTTCTTTGAGATCATCAGCCACAGCAAATCTCTGGATCACCCTTTATTGTGTTGCCATCATGTGAAGTTGTGACTTTCGGACCGACATGCTCACACTTTTGAATCATGACATCTTTCCATCAGAGTAGCGGAAGCCTTACTGGTTCATGATATTTGCAGCAGCGTAGCAGAAGCATAGTATAAAAATATCAGAACCAGGTTATGTAGATATGCACCAGTCATGATTTCTTCAATTAAGTGTGATTGCTGTGAACATGCGGCTTTGGATTGACTCCTTAATTCTTATCAGCTGCAATCGTCGGGGTGTACCTGCATACGACAGTTAGCAATAAAACACATGAAAGTGTCTTTGACCACTTTCGTTGAATTGAGGTACACGGCCCACGGTTCCCCGTTGATCAGTACACGTACTGCCTGTGATCAGGTAGGATTCCTAAGAATCTCCTTGACAGGGTTTCGCAGCTGTTCTAGCTGTTCTCAAACCGGAACGTCTCAAAGAAGACAACACGGAGTGAGTGAACCAACGATTTGAGATTCACTGATTGATGAAAAATGATTTGAAAAACAATCGCGTATTGCTTAGAATAAAGAGTTTTGCAATACGACGAAGGTTTTATGAGAAAGATCAATTTTCAATAAAAACACTTTTTGTATTTGAAAATAGTACACAATCGACGTGCTAGCGAAAAGAAGAGATTCGCACATCGAATGGTTTTTCTAAAAGTATTTTTCAATCAGATATACTTTTTGAATTTGAAATGAATACACATTCGACGTGCTAGAGAAAAGAAGATTTGCACATCGAACGGTTTTTCCAAAAGTATTCGTCAAATCCATTCCTGGACCAAGGTTGATTCAAGACTGAATCGCCCCATTGTTTCTATCCAGTTGTCACAAGTTTGATCTTACGAGAAGATCTCACATGTCACCCACCAAGAGCTTGTAAGATGTTGGCTCTAGAAGGATTTCCATCTTCATTGTGAATATTTACATATCACTCGGATGTTCTGGCAATACCACAAGGATAATGCGTAGGACTCTTAATATATACTTACTTTCCACATTGTGTGAAAAAGCAAGTCTTCAAGAATTTAGTGTCCTAACGAGATATTGTGGATGATCTCTTGGCTCTAGACTCAATAGTGCATTTTTGGTTCCTGTGTCGGAGACTAGGGAGAGGGTCTCCTTCTTCAATATCAATAATCTCTAAGAGAAAGTCGATAGATAATGTCGGTTCCCCGTGAGAATGAAACAAGCCCTTTTAAGAGGAACTTGAGTGGTTTGGGAAGTTTAGTGCAGTGTATCACTGGGTCCATGATGTCTTGTCTTCAATACCGGCGTTACCTTGGTAAACACCAGTAGCATATGTATTGAACCCGGTTACTGCCCTAAGGTTGAATTGATGGAGGGCTATTTCTTTTCACCCTTTTTCACATTCAGTTCTTTTTCATTCTTCAACCCCTTCAGTGCTTACCGAGACTTCATTACTAGAACCTTGTTGGGTTAATTCCAGTACTAGCTCTGTCTCAGTCCGCACTCTTCCCATATCTCACTTTTCTCTTTTTTTCATCATACCTAAAGACTCTACACTATCTAGTGGATTGTCCCTGGGTAGATCCCTCCGGTTCTGGTGGATCGTGGGAACAAATACCTAACCTAACCATCCTTATAACACCATGCATAAAGTAAATTGGTCGGTCTTTTGGTATTGTTCATTCTTCCATGAAACCAATTGAAAAATCATATGGAAAAACAATCAAGGTACTTGTGATACGAGATCAAAGCATTTTGTACCTTAATAGTTTTGATCATTTAGAAAACCTCCCCCTCAACATGTGCATATGATTTAGAAATTGTTTAGCACAAGGAGGCAAGAGGACTTTGAAATATTTTCTTTGATCACAATTTTCATACGAAAAAGCCATTTGATTTTCTTGGTAAAATTCTCCCCCTCAATATGTGCGTAAGATATTTTAAAACATTTTTATCACATAGAGGTAAGAGTTAATTTGAAGCACATCCACAATCACAAGAGCCATTAAGAAACCATTTGAAAACTCAATCAAGGTACTTTATAAATAACTTTAAAAAGCTTTTGTACCTTGATAGTTATGCTCCCCCTCAATATGTGCTTCAAGATTCGAAAGCATTTAGCACATATGAGAGAGCAGCGTGCACAATTAAGTCAAAATGATCACCTTTTATCAAATTTCATTATTAAATCACAAATTCTCCCCCGATCAAAAATATCAAACCCTTTGAGATTTTGGATCCCAAGTGATTTAATTAGGTTTAGAAAACATGGGAGAAAATGTGGCCTTGTTTAAATACTCATCTGGTTTTTGGATAAATCCTCCTCCTCAACATGTGCATTATGTATATTGAAATCGTTTGGCACATGGAGGCAGGAGTGCCTTTAAAGGACTAAAAACCAATTCTATTTAAAACAGATTTGAGATTTAAACCACGATCTCTACCCCGATCAGAAATATCAAACCATTTGAGATTTGTGATCCCAACTGATTTAAATCATTTAGAAAAATTTGGGGAAAGACGTGGCAAGATTCAATTTTGAAAGATGACAGATAAGGACCATTTTAAGACATTAAAGATTGTTAGTGTCAGGTATGATAGTTTTTAAGAGATCTTTTAAGTAAAACAAAACAATTTCACAATCAAACAAGAACAGAAAAAATTTCATTTTGAAAGACCTTGATTCTAAAGAAAAAATCATACCATGACATAACATTAAATCTTTAGATCACCACTTTTTAACGTACAAACGGACTTTTATGAATAGATATTGTTTGAAAACATTAAATTTAAATCACTCTCCCCCTCAATCCATGACATAAGTCAATAATTGAGTGACTTAGGTTTTGATAAAAAGAAGTCCGGTGATTTTCAAAATTTAGTTCAATTAATTTTCAATACAATATTTTTCCATTTTCAAAACAATTTAATCAAATTATTCAAAATTGTTTAAAAATGGTATCCTGCACAAAGACACGTTAGGTGGTTGAGAAGCTTCTGTTGTTGCTGTAGGGCTTGGAAGAAAACCGTCTGCAGATGCAGTGAGACTTCTTCTTACATTTCTTCAATCACTTAGAAGAAAACCATCTGCTGATGCAGTGAGACCTCTTACGTTGCATATATGCCAACTCTCCATAGAAGTCCAGTTAAGCTCCGTTTCTTCATATGTCAACCCAAGATATAGTTACCCTTTCCTTTCGGCATCCAATCATCATCAATTGTGGGATCCGGATCGGGAACATTCTTATACCAATATACCTGCATACGTTAGTGAACATACATACAGATATATGGTGGTCGACATCACCCAAACAGTAATCGACTAATAAAAGTCAATCCAACATATCAATCAATTCATATATGGCATGGGGTTTATGTGTTAATCAAACTCTAATCATCTAAACCTAACAATCATATCCTAAATTCCTAGTCCTTCGACACAAGCAATTATCATTTTTAATTAAGCACGTAGGATAATTAAGAAAGCTCGTTAGATGATATAGATTTGAAAACATTCTCCCCCTCAATCAATGACTCATTTTATAAGAAGTTTTAAAAGCGCTGAAGTCATTGATTGAGTTTTTAATTTTTTATAAAAACTCTGAATCAGATTGTTTTTAAAGCAACTCATTTACCACCATTTTTGAAAAACAACAAATATTTTCCTGAAGAATTTTAGACGGAAAAACATTTGTGTAGGAACAGCAGTCCTTCGACATACTTTCCTTAAATTGTTTTAGGATAAGTGCACGAAATTTTTTTGAAAATCGATTAAGCGTAGCACTTTCCTTCTTTGAAAAACGGGTTGCTATAGGAAATAATAGCAAGCCATAGTTTAAGCACGGGTCACAGTCCGAAGTAACTGCAAGCCATTTTTTGAGACATGTTTAGAAAAGAATATTTACACCTCCTGCTCGAACTTCATCTATGGTCCCGTGCCATTATTGAATGACATTTCTAAGACCGTAGATGTTATCGATACCAGAAGACATGTCTTGAGAAAAACATATTTTTGGTATTTTTGAAATTTTCTGATTTTTATGGTTTTTGAAGGTTTTATATTTTTCTATTTTCTTTTTGTTGGTTTTATATTTTTCTATTTTGTTTTTCGAATAAATATTTACAAGGATAGAATAGATGATATAGTTAAAGAAGATGATGATACGAGTACCGAGATAAGGATATCGAGCAGCCCCGTTGTAGAAGATAGAAGTCATCATCCCTTAAACATTCACCACCAAAGCTTCCAGGGCTCCAGAATAGAAGATAGAACATGAGCCTTTGAGAAAGAGAGACTTTGGCAGCTTCCCCCCAAACCGAAAATCCTTTAGCTGAGCAGATTCAAAGTTTTCTTTCAAGCTTCTCTTAGCCAGGTGCACAAAGAAGCACACCATTATCATCGAACTTGCTGCTCCTTTTAAGAATAATCACCGTGATTCTTCGTTCGAGGTTATATCATCCAATAGAACACCAGCAACGTTTCATCCCACACTTAAATAATCTTCTCAAATTTCTTTTCCACTGAAGTCTGAAGCAATCCATTCCAAAAAGGTGTCAAGAGACTACTTCCCCCAAGTAGTTGAATTGATGCAGTCAATCTCTTAGACTAGAGCTCACGAACCCGAATACACATACCCGAAGACAAAGAAACTTATACCATCGAAGTAGCAGATTAAGTCCAATAGCCAAAGAATAACCCCGATGTATACTTTTCTCTCCCCTGAAGAAAGTGTATGAAGCTCAAGAACCCGAAGTACCCGAATGCCCAAAGAGAGAATAACCGATAACATTGAAGAAGCATGCCGAATCACTGGTTATCTCTGCGGGTGACAATCTCTCTTTCATCTTCAGAAACTAAATCTTCCATCTCTTCCCCCACGTCGTTGGAATAATAACACAAAAGCCTTCATGAGTAAAACCTTGAGTTTCTCTGCGGTCATGACATTTGTTTTACCGGGATATCTTCAATCACTTAGAAGAGTTAAGTTCATCAAGTTTACTCGTCATGAGTCAAACCTTGAGTTTCTCTGCGGTAATAACATTTGTATTCCCGGGATATCTTCAATCACTTAGAAGAATTAAGTTCATCAAGTTTACTCGCTTTGTGTTTATATGTGAGTCTCCTTTCTCCTTGCTGGTTTTGACACTTCAGACTCAGCAACTCATTGTAAGCCCGTATACTAGAAATCTTTTGAGAAGAACACATGTAATTATGTGGGAATCAACTTGCTGAAGACTCTCTCTGACTATTTTTATCAACCCTTATGTAGACAATTTGAAGTGACCTCTGATGAAGAAAAACCGATATACCCTACTTGAAACTAAAGTCAACTTCCCCACATTTGTATCTTAAGCTTGCACCTAATGATGGAAGAACGGTGTAGAGAATTTATGCTTCAAGCAAATCTCTAAGTACTCACTACCCAAACAAAGTATGAGACATTAACACCTCTTGCGATTATCCACACCGTCATATGCGTGTGACACTGAGTAAAACAAAGTAACTCCTAATAGTGATAGTTAACCAGGTCTTCAACCATCCATCTCGGCTGCTGGTAACTAGATAAACCAAGTCTTCAACTCAAATTCTTAAGCCCGAGCAAGTTATCAAATAAGAACACGCCTTTGTGAAAATCAACTTCAATCTCAAATAAGTGATAAATGATTAACTCCTAAGTAATCAACTTGTGTCAAATGTCCAACACGTGAAATAGTCAATAACAACGTCTTGAGGAGTCACTACTAAAGAATATGAGCAATTCTAATTGGGGACTGAATCTGACTTATAACTTTCTCCCAATTAGTGCTCTCCCCTAAACCGACAATCTGTTTGATAAATGCCCAGATTAAGAAGAAGTCTTTAGATCGTTAAATGCAACTCGTCTTTAGTCTTCTAACATGTAGCAGAAAATGTAGAATAGACTGTAGACTCGACCTTCTTCAAGATTGTCCAGTTGGGGAATAGATAGTTAACATCTTCAACTCACACTAAAAAGAATCCCACCAAAAAGCATCCCAATTAACTTACATCTTGCAAATCCCCTTAACTAAAATCTCTCCCAATCAAACAAGAACAGAAAGATGTTCATCAAGGAAATCAGCAATAAGGCCGCAACGAACACACAAGATGGTAACGCCAAACTACCAGTCACATCAAACAAGAACAGAGAGATTGTTCGGAATCATCATGTTGATGTGTACGTGAAGCATTAACCGGAAGCACTTTGTCGATAAACTCATTAATCCGAGTGAAGATGTCAACCAACGGCTCTTAGAAGAGAGAAACTCCATGTGAAGATGACCCGATAATAAGAAGCTCGGTTCTTACATGAGTTTAGAGCCGTATGACCATTTAATTCTCAAATATCAATCAGCAATGCAAAAAATTCACACTTCTTCTCCCCCTCAAGAATTGCATACGGAGATGCAATTCTTGATTTAATAAGTGAAAATCATCCGACTGTTCTATTCACACTTCTCTCCAGCAAAATCAGCACATGATGTCTCCATCTTCATTATAATTGAGCAAGTGGAATGAGAAAACAATCAGTGGTAGCCCGGTTCACTTGAATACTGAAGCGCATGGAAAAAGTATGAAGCATGTTGATTAGAATGGTCATAATAAGAAGATTTCTCTTCTTCCGAAGATAATGCGCACTGAAGCGTACACATTTCTTTTCTTTAGAGAACGAGGTTTGAACTGAAGTATTCAAACGTCATAAGAAGATTTCTCTTCTTCGAAAGATAATGCGCACTGAAACGTACACATTTCTTTTCTTTGGAGTACGAGGCCTGAACTGATGTGAACAGACGTCATTATCTCTCTCTTTTCATCATCTCTTTTGGCAAAACTTGTAATTCACCCCATTATCATTCAGTAGGCTCTTTGAAGTGACAGCTGATGGAGAAAACCCAATATGATGAATTTGACCCTGAAGTAAAATACCTCGAACTCGTGACTTTAAACTTGCACATATGTAACAAAGAGCGGTGCCGAGACTTCATGCCCATTTGAATCTCTAAGTACTCTATACTCTTCAACCAACCAACCATCGAGTATAAGACGTATATCACCTCTTGAAAATCCACAATTGAATGTGACACTGAGCACTACAACGTAACTCCTTTAAGTGATAGTTATTTTGAGGTGATAAGAGCCCAATTCCCCCAAGTGGTAAAAGAAAAGGTAAAATACACCCAACAATAACTAGATTTCCAAGTCTTCATTTTTGATAATAAGCTAGAACAAGGATCTCGAAGAATCTTCATCCATCCATCCCCGATACCTTCTGATACTAAGTACACTCGCCTGTGATAATTCACTTCAACCTCAAATAAATAATAGTGAATTAACTCCGTTGTCACATCTTCTGATTTACAGCTCAAATCTAGCCTTCTTTGAAGATTTAAGTGAACTCTGATAATGGTTTCATCCGACCATGGTTAAAAGCACATAACCCCGTAAAACCATGTAATAACCAAATTGCCATGAAGAAAACCCAAACACACACCCAATTCATGAAGTACACCCTTTTATCCCTTCTTTGAAGCAGAAACCGTAGCATCAGCATCAAGTAAGATCCAAAATTACACTTTCTCTTCTCCAAGATGGTTCCATCATTACGGGATTTTACAACTCTATGGTTTAAACCGAGAAATAGTTTCTTTCGCGGGATTTTACAAAACCAAGAATAAACCGTAAGATAGATCCGGAAATGCACTTTACAATTACCAGGATGTTTCCATTGTCACGGGATTTTACAAGTCTATGATTTAAACCGAGAAATAGGTTCTTTCGCGGGATTTTACAAAATCAAGACAAAACCGTAAACAATGTCAGTTTGAGTGTGTTATGACAACTTTGGTTTCGGTGAATGTCTGTTTTAGGAGAACATGCAGCGGTTCATCGACAATTCTTTACCCGACTGTAGAAAACTTCACAAACCATACTAAGTCAAGTAGTATAAACTCCTTTTCCTTGGAGGTTAACTGTAAAACATCAAAGTACACGTTTTCTCCCCCATGATGGTTTCAAACTTTTGGAAGCATCATAACGTGTATGATCATTTGCACGAGAAGTTCTTGTCATAAGCAAACATCTTGAAAAATCATAACAGACGCTGAAGATTCTTGAAAGATTTTGCTTAGACTGTGAAGTATCATTGAATTACGTGGCGTCGAATATCTCATGGGAATTGCTGAAATTGAACCTCCATTGATTCATCGACTAATATGGAGATAACCCGATACGACTAATTTTGAAAAGAAATGAGACATCCCAACTTAGTGACTTACAGCTTGTTCTATATTTTTGAACAATCCACAACGCCTTGTGACACTAAGTACAACAACGTAACTCTTTAAAGTGATGGTTATACACTGTGAGCACTACAATGTAACTCCTTGCATCAGTTATAACCAGATTGTCAAATCATAATGTGCCCAGACAAGTTATCTTGAGACATGCAACCAACCAACCATCGTTTCAAAGATAAAGAAGATCACCCGTGAAATGTCACTTTAATTTCTCGTAAGCAATACCGTACAAAAACCCCGTAATCATTTTTTCAGATCTTTGCTCAAGCCGTGAATTATGTATCCCTTTGTGAAAATTTACCATACCAAAATACCACTCAATTGGCCAACTAATTAAAATTTATATCCAATATTTTGTTTTTTTTTTAAAAAAAAACTTGGATAAAATTGTTCTTAATACGTTTAATCCTATGAGTTGGTCCAATTAACATATACGGATGCATATATCATAATAGCCCAAATTCAATTGCATATGTTAGCAGCCCTTTATTAATTTTTTCTTTTAAAACCCACGATCCAAAGGAAAAAGCCCAAGCATGAAATATCAATCACAAGCCCACCAAATTATGTGACATATCCGGTTTAAGTATTAGGAGACCCTAATTAGACGTTTTGTTAACACAAACCCTAGACACATATTATGTTTACTCCGCCCCCAACAACACGCTCCTCTCTCACCAAACGTATCCTCTCCACACATCTAACTCAAATGAAAGCGTCTACCTCCTTCATTCATCATCAATCCGAATAAATGCAAACACAAGCATAACCATACCCTTATCATGTCATCAGTTCCAGCAATCATATTCTTCGAAGAATAAAGAACAACTAACTCTTTTCGGCTTCAAGATCTCACAAAGAGATCTCGGGTAGGTATTATGTGATGTTAATTCAGTTTGTATTTGGTCTCGAAACGAATTAAAGAAGGAAATAACATGGTTGTTATCTTTCATTTCTTTATTGTTCGGATATTGAGGGAACATAGTTTCCAAAAGGGTCGATGATGAAGTAGATTTAATTGAAACAAACTTGAAAAAGATTGAAAAAATTAAATCGAAACTGAGATCAATGAATTTTCTGTTTTCGTTATGAACTTTGAGTCTTGAATAGGTGTGGTAGGAGATGGAGAATGAGTTAGTATAGATTTGGGATTTGATTGTTGTTGGAGTTGGATTGATATTAGATGTTACAGCTTCTCGTTTTCTTAAACTGAAACCATGGACCGATGATGATGGAACTGAGGTCGATTGATATTTGGTATTTGGTATAGTGGTATAAGTCGTGTGGTCTTTGGTCATATGTAGTCAATCTTCTTCTTCATTTCTGTCCAAAACAAGTCGTTAACCATTTTTTCAAAGCAAGTCGCTAGATGACCCAAGTCGCTAGGCTAACTTGCCACGACCAAGTCGCTAGGCTAACTCGCCACGACCAAGTCGCTAGGCTAACTCGCCACGACCAAGTCGCTAGGCCAAGTCGTAGCGACTTGTAAAGACAAGTCGCTATTTTGAGTCTAGTCGCTAAGATTTTCTGTAAACAATTCGCTAAGCCTTCAAAAACATACAAGTCGCTAGGTAGATTAGATCAACTCGCCAACAAGAATATATGACCATTTTACTTTTCCGGCGAGTATTCCGACCAAAAGCACCGTCCATGTTCAAAGAAACCCAGCAAACTGTCATGCAAACTGCTTCATTTTTTAGATCCATTTTGACCTCAAATATGACCAGATTCATTGACACCCAGAAAAACTGCCTAAAACTGTTATCATTTTACCTGTTTGACCACAAATAATTGACCAGTATGGTATGAACAAAAGACATCACAGGTTTGGTACAATAGTCAATAACAGAATATTAAAACACAAGGCTGTTTGGACAAAAATGTTGACACAAGACAGATGTGTAACTCAGTTTGGACCATTAGACTTATGACCAATAAAGAATACAATAACATGTTAAAAACTGTTTACCCAAAATAAAACGGAAAAGACATATTTTCCGACCAACCAAAAGTACAAAAAAAACAGTTTTTAACAAGAATCAACAACCACAATAAATCATCAAAAACACCATAACCTTGGCTCTGGTACCAATTGTAGGATCGTTATTTTTATTGTGTTTGATAATTCGGGTGGTCTTGGGAGATCAAAATACATGTTTGCCATTAGAGAGAGAAAGTTAGAGAGTTGGGTGTTTTCTTGGTAGAGAGTTACTTCACAAAATGTAGAATATTAGATTGAAAAGCACCACCCCTTCCATGGATGGAAGGGGTATTTATACTTACAAATACACGACCTCCTATCGGCCTGTGGATCAGGGATACAGTGGGTAAAGACCCGTCCTTCCTCCACGGTGTTGCACTAAACTATTTTACGCTACAGACAAACTAATTAACTACTACATAACGTAAATAAAGATATGTCTACGAGTTAACTTATGCTAGATAATATTAGGGGTGACCGACTCTTCACTATGGAATTTTCTAATTCCTAACAGATCCAAAGATAAATTTTGATAACCTGCCAGTAACAGAAAAAGAATATTGTGGAAACCATTTTGATTTAGGTTCTTTGGGTTAGAGGTAAAATCCTGATCACACTCAAAGAGGTTTTCTACAGGGGATACTGGTTTAGCACTCATTGTACCATTCTAGAGTGTGAAAGTTCTACCTGTGGGTTTCCAAATATCATCCGTAAAGTAAACTCTATGGTTCTTGTCAGTAGTGAAAAGCTTAAGTTTTGCAACTAGTCTTCCTACTCGTTTAGCGTAAGATTTTTTGGGACGTTCTTCTTAACAGGTTTATCATTCACATTCTTAGAAACACAATCATCTTGAACATTAATTAAAGATTTCGTGCAAGTTAAACAAAGAGATTCAACACATTCATTAGACTTAGCAAGTTTCGTAGGTTCAGTACATTCAGATGAAATGTCTTTCTTATTCAAAAGCGGTAAATTCCTAGTGTGTTCTTCTACTTTCTTCTCTTTATTCAAGCGACTACTCCTAGAGGCAGTTGAGACTCTATTGTTCCTTGTATTGCTCTTAGGCTTTAGTCTCCTGCTCCTAGAGGTGCTTTCTAGTCCTGTAGAAGGTAAGGCACACGCATTAGGATTCACATTTTATGAAGGGAGGTGGTTTCAGCTTTCCTAGTCTCTTTAGAGTGCTTTTCTAAACTTATGTCGTTTGTTCCATATGTTTTAGATGTGGAGGCAGACGCATTAGTGGTACTCATCTTAAAAAGGCCAGGTGCTAAAACTTTGGGATTCTCGATAACCGCTTTCCCTTTTTCAACATATTGTAAAGGCAAGGCAGGTGAGGTGACTGGTTTTGATGAAACATTTTTCTCATTGACTTTTGGAGGAGGCATAGAAACAGACATTTTTGGTTTGGAAACCGGTTTGGGAACATTTGCTTTCTCCGCAGTCAATGGTTTTTTAATCACAGTTTCCACTACCTTTCCTTTTTGACTTTCCATCTGAGACCTCAAAATATTATTTTTCGCTTTCATGTCATTGTAGGCACGCTCATACGACAATTTGTCATATTTGCATTCCTCAGTTTTTCGATCAAGTTGTTTAAAATATGACACATTTTCTTTTTCAAGTCTTTCAAGAGCTTTTTCATATTTTGAAACAATTTCGGAGGTCTCAGACTGGAGTCTTTCATGATCTTCAACAGAATATGTTTGCAAAATGATGGACATAATATCAGTAGTCAGAACATCTTCGAAGAGAGAATCATTTAACTTTTCCAAAACATTGATTTGTTCAATACTTTCATTAGCTTGCTTTACCAGGGATTTATGGTCCTTGACAAAGTCAGCTGTTTCATTCAAAAAGGCTTGTTCAAAATAAATTACCCTGGAGTTGATGTTATTCAGCTGAGGGGCAATTTCAGTTTCAAAAAACTTTTTTTGTTCAATATCAAAACCATTAAACCAGATGTTGGTTGTAATATGAGTTTTAGTTTTAATAGTCTCTTGAAGTCTCCCAATTCTAGTTTTAACATCGTCTAAAATGCTTCTGGCATCACTTGTGTTAAAAGGATTGTTTGAAGATATTTGTTCTATTTTCGAAAAGGATTTTGAGACAACTACAGGAGTTGCAACTGGTTTTGAAACTGGTTTTGAAACTGTTGTGATGGAAAACTTTGACTGTTCTTTATGTGAAACAAACGAAATACCATTAATTTTGTTCCATTTGTTATAGTCAATTGGTTTAATTTCCGGATGTTTTTGTTTCATTCTTGATCTACTCTCCTCAGATAGTTCCAACGTTTCAAGAGAATCATGCACAATTATGGGTTCATGCAAAGGTTTTCCATTGTTCAACACATTCCATTGTTTCTGAGCTTTCTTGAGGAAACAAGGAGGTGAGTTACCAAGAGCCATTTTATGTGTATTATAAAAAACGGATTTACTTGATTAGAAAGCATCTTGTTTGTTTTAGCGGAATGACCCGTTGTAAGAAGTAAATTATCCAATTTTTTGATAGTTTCATTTTTATCCAGAATTTCATCAAGAAGAGAATCTTCTCGTTTTGAAAAATCAGCAATCAACTGTTTCTTCTCTTTTTCAAGATCAGAAAACAGTGCTTTTTGTTTAGAAAGTTGGTCATTTAGATCAGAAATTTCCTTGTTTAAAGATTTTATTTTCAAGTTCAAATTCACATCAAGTGTATCATACTTGATTTGTAATTGTTTTTCTCTTAAAACAGAATCTCGGTAACCAATTTCTAATTCTGGTATTTTATTTGTATGAAATTCATAGGCTCTGGCGTTCTCTTTGTAACTCTCGAGCTCAGTGGTCAATTTAACATTCGCGGCCTTAACTTCGCGATTGACCTTACTAAATTTCTCAATTTCAATGCCACAGTTATTGATTAATGATTCAAAATAAGCACGTGTTTCCTCATCAGTCTCAGTATTTTGTGCCACACAGCCTCCACTAGGATCCACATCTGGAGTTTCGGAGTTAGTATTGCTACAACTCGGATTGTCCAGGTATGTATCATAAGTAGGTGCAGGCGTCACAAAATGCTATTCGTCATGAGTAAACACATCAAATATGACATTGTTATAGCATGGATCAATGATTGGTACCTCAGATACTGCGTTGGTGTCATAGACAGGAGGTGCGTCAGAGTCAGTGTCGTACTTAGTCTCCTGAAGATTTGCCATAAAGATACAGTTTGCATTGAGTTCCTCGAGGTCTTCCAAATCATCCACAATAGCGAAGAAATCATTTTCCTCAGCACTCAACTGCATCCCTGCTTCTTGCTTCTGTGCTAACAGCATAGCTTTCTGAAGAAACTCAGCATTCTTCTTGTGTGGCTTAGTGGGACAGTTTCGTGCCATGTGACCCATTCCTTAACAGTTATAACACTTAACCTGATTACCCTGATTCGCATTTCCATAATTCCCAACGACTGGAGCTGCAACATTCCCATTCTGATTACCCACTGCTCTATTCCCAACATTCTGTCCCATCTGATTTCCAACATTCTGACCCAACTGATTACCCTGATACGGAACCGCCTGATTACCCATACGAAATCCAGTAGCATATCCCTGCTGATTCCCAATAACTCCAACCATTTGTCCTTGATTACCCATATTCACACCCGGCTGTGAAATCCTTTGGTTGTTGTTAGTTGGTGTGGAATAGCGACTGCTGAATGCTTTACCCAATAATGAAAATACTTGTCGCAAAGCTGCTTCTTGTTCAGTTTCAGGATCAGTGATTCCTTGTTCCTGGTATTGTGGATACTGTTGTTGTTGAAGGACTTGTTGTTCTGGTGGATAAAATTGTTGTTGAGGGATAATAGCTTGTGGTGGAATGTATTGCTGCAAGTTGTTGCTGGTGGAAGATGATGAAGCTTGTTGTTGTGTATTCACTGAAGGTTGAGTCTTTGCAATAAGTGCTAATGGATCATGATTCTTTGCCAATCTTTCTTTCCTGACTTCATTCGCTTCAGTTTGGTTTTGTTTCAGAAAATTGTTTAGTTGATCAAAGTTCACCTGATGTAAGTCTTTTGTTTGGTTGACAATAGTGACATATCGTCCCCATTCTTCTGGAAGATTGTTCAGGAACTTGATGTTTTGAACGCTAGTTCTGGGTGCCAACTTGTTTCTGATAAGCTCATTCATCAAAGTGCAAAACCTTCCATAGTAGGATTCAATGGATTCTCCTGGAGTTGAAGTAAACTTTTCCCATTCAGTTAGCAGCTTGTTCTCCATGTCTTGTTGACCAATTTTTGTTCCATGACAAAGCCGTCTAACACGTTCCCACATATCGAAAGCAGTTTCACAACTGTCTACCGCAGCAAATATGTCTCTTGGTAAACCCAGTTGGACAATATGAATTGCCATGTCATCTGCATCGATTTGTTTCTGATCCTCGTCAGTGTATTCTGATTCAGTTTGAGTATGAAAAGATGGTGGGACGTCAGGAGTTCCAGGGTCTAGGATTTGTCGAGGCTTGAAGGGTCCATTCGTAATGGAGTTAATCATTAGTTTTCCATTAGGTTTGGTCTTGATGTAGCGAAGCATACGACTTTTCCATTGAAGATAACCACCTTTTTCCAACATAGGAGGACGGTTTTCGGCACCAGCTGCATGAATATCTTGTTGAGTTGCCATTGATGAAGGTATGTTATGATAAAGTTGATGTAGGATCGATTCAATGATAAAAGAGTTGTGATTGATGAAGATAAAGCTCGGTTGTTATGCGTAGAACTGTTCTTACTCGTAAAACTGTTCTTATGCGTAGAGATGAGTGCTTATGCGTAGGATGCTTATGCTTAGGATCTTATGCGTAGGAGTCCTTATGCGTAAAGAGCTTAGGCGTAGAAATCCTTATGCGTAGAAATCCAAGTTACGCGTAAACTTACGGTTAAACGTAAGTCTTATGCGTAAACGTTAAGCGTAGAAGTAGAGTACCTTACGCGTAAGAGTTAACTTATGCGTAGAGTGCTTACTCGTAAGCTTTCTGCTTATGCGTAAGAGTTGGTTTAAAACCAAAAATCCTTTACACTGTCACAGCGTAAAAGATATCCGAAAGTCGAAGTGTTCCACACACTTATCCAAGTAGGGAAGGCACTGAGTCACCTTTGTTGCACGAAGATTCTTCACCAAAAAGTTATGCGTAGAAACTTATGCGTAGAAAGAGGGTTTTGACTTTCTTACGCGTAAAACTAGGGTTTTGACTTACGCGTAAAAAATTTCCAATGATTTCAACCGATTTCTTTTGCACAGATAGCTTCCAAAATACTCAAATAGCAAGAAAGTATTGACCTTAATCACCCAAAATGCTTTTTATGCTTACGCGTAGAAATGAACAGCGAAATCAAAACGAGTATAAAAACTGATTTAAAACACGTAAAGCTTCGAACTTTTTGCCAAAACTAGAATCTTTAACACTATATAAACCTTAGACCATAAGAATCTTGAAGATTTAAGTGCAAAAAATAAAAGTTTTATGCGTGAATCTTTGAGAACGAACACTACGCGTAACACGTTAGAAAAAAAACTTCAACCAAAACACTCCTAAACCATTATTAGGCAATTGATACCAATTGTAGGACCTTACTTTTATCAACCTTATCACAAACCCACTTAACAAACACAAGTATCACCACGTGAAACCACGCTACGCGTAGAACACGTTCAACCCAAACACAAACATAAAGCGTACAAGATGAAGAAGAAAAGATATGGATGTTGGTGACTTGATGTTTATACAAACCGTGTATGTGGAGAGAAAAGATAAACACAATAAAGATGATGTTTATTGCAAAGGAAGAACACACACACACACTTTCAAGCACACCCCTCAAATGACCATTTGAGGGGTATTTATACTCTAAATACAAGGTGCCCTAAAAGGCTTTCTATGGGCTTTCGTGGGCTTAGGACATGGGTTGGATTGGATATAAGGCAAGCTTAACTTAAACTAATACCCATTTAGCTTAGTCCAATCCACGAGCCCGTTGACTATTCTAGCACGATATCTAACACACGTTACAAAGTTCCTAAACGTGAATGACCATCACTTCTAATAAAACTATTAAGGCTAACATAAGAAGAAAAGAAGGACTGTACTAATGGAATCAAAGGATATGTCTAGAGGCCCCAAGTCACCACCGCCTCCTCCACCTCCAACTGGTGGAGCAGGCACATCTGGAGCTGGTGGATCTTCCGATACAGCCACTACTCACAAGGCAAACCCACCTTCACCTCCACTAAGTACTCAGAAACAAACCGGAAGTTCAAGTGGTCAAGGATCTCAAAAGACTTCTAAAGCATGGACCACCGTTGACTCCAGGTTTACACCAACCATCTCCTCTATTCCTTAAGAGCAAATTATTAATGAAGAATCTTACGTTGCTCAAGAGTCAGAATCAGAAGACGATGACGCTTCTACCAAGCACATTCCCAAAGTTACAGAAGAAGAAGATTGGTTGGAAGCTTATATTGAGGGTAAACGCATCAAAATGTCTAGAGCTTGCACCTTCAAAGGACGTGACTCAAATCTGGCTCACCCTAGATAAACCTCAAACTCCTGAACCTTCATGGTTCATTCCCGAGTCTGATTCAACAAACCCTGACAATAATTGGGCTACAACCACTATTTCCAACTATGAAGCTCCAGCAGAAGACTCTCTTCTTCACTTCACAGGGGATATGGGAAGCTTTATGAAGTGGTATTGTGAGAAGAAGGGAATTACATCAATCACTCCTAAAGACCTTGAAGGCACAGCTTTTGAAATCGTCAAAGTCTTCCACTCGGATGCTAATCAACTTCAATACCAGATGGAAGAATGCTATAAAATGCTGAATGATCAAATTAGTGAGCAGATCAATTGATTTGATGTGAACAACCCTCTTACTCTCGGTGGTGAACCTGGACAAATGACCATTCAATCTGAGTTCTTCTTCAACCATGACATGGATTATCTATGTGCTCGAACTACTGAAAGAAGACCAGCTTTATCGATTTCAAGATTAAAGCTGCTACCTACACTGATCAGGGTCTTGAACAGATGGTACCAGATCAATTCTGGACAGACAAAGAACAAGTGTATGACATTGATGCCTCATATGGCATTTCTCATTGGTGGTTCAAGAAGAAGAAATTCTACATTGATAGACATGGAGCCTGAAAAGAGTCGCAGAGCTGTTCGATCTAAGCTGCGTATTCTAAGTGTTATCAATTTAGAGATCTTCTCAATCTATGGCTATGATTACCTGAAGAAGATTGTTCTTCGAAGAGCTGACTCGAAAGATTATGTTATAGAAGAAAACGACTTTAAACATTTGATGCCAAATGACTTTGAAGATCTCTATCTTCTAAACCTCCAAGGACATCTTGACCATTTACCTATTCGTGAAAAGAAGGCTCTCTCTGCTGCTGTCAATCTTTGGATCAGGGGCTTAGTTATTCGACAAAGAGTTGGTGATTTTCAACTTGGCATAGAAAGCTACCAGACTCAGGTCAATCTTACAAGACCTCAATGGGAAGCCAAAGGACATGAATTTCGTCATGACTATGTAGTGATTGACGCCCCTAGAGCAGTCCTCTTTACTGACATGATACGGGTCAAGAATGTTAATGAGACTGCGCGAGCTATACAAATTCAGTGATGGTACACTCAAGATGGTAGAAGAAGAATTGGACTTAAGGGTGAAGGAAATCAGAATTGACTTGAAGCCGTGGAACAAAACCAAATTCTGGTCTGAACAGGATTTGAAGAGGTGTGAAGAGTTTGTTGCTAGCGATCAGACGAAGACTTAAGACGAGAAAGATCTTCCGCAGCCTTGAAAGTTTTGTGGGTGGCAGAATACGTGATGGTCATTACAAGCTACTGCAAAGAACTGAATGAAGATATATTTCTGCAATAGTCTTGTTTTGTATTATGATCTATGTAATATGGTGATTGTACTATGAACAATTATAACTAATATGTATATTGTAGTGGTAGGTTATGGACTGTTGTTCCCTTGTTGTCTAAAAGGGAACTTTAGAATAGTCCACTTCAGATCAATTAAAACCTGACACATTTTTCTCCAACAAGTTTTGTTTCTTACATATTTAAATCACTTGAGATCCAAAATCTCAAAGGATTTGAAATTTTTGATCGGGGGAGAAGATGTGATATAAATATGAAATCTGATAAAAGGTGACCATTTTTGTCTCAAAAATGCATACTTCTCTCTAATATGTGCTAAACTCTTTTCGAATCTCGAAGCATATATTGAGGGGGAGCATTTCAAAAAGAAAATAAACTTTCAAGGTACAAAGATTTCCATGTTTTAACATAAAATTCCTTGATTGTTTTTCTATTGGTTTCCGTATGGCTATACGATTGTGAAAGTGCTTCTAGAACTCCTCCCTCCTTGTGTAAAACAAATTCAAATATCATATGCACAAGTTAAGGGGGAGCAACTCTTTTGAAAACCACATCCTTTCCTAAAATATTCTTAACAAAGTATGAAAATTACTAATTTTGATCGGGAAAGTGATGTTGATATCTTTTAGAAATTGGTGATCAAAGAATCAAATCTTTTGTTCTGTAAATCTGAGATTTTCAAGTCCTCTTGCCTACATGTGCCAAAACGATTTCAAACATACGTTGCACATGTGGAGGGGGAGCTTTTTCTAAAAGTATCAAAAACAATTCAGGTACAAAATGTTTTGATCATGTATCACAAGTACTTGAATTGATTTTCAAATGGTTTTCAATTGGTTCCAATGGCTGATGAACAATACCAAAAAGACCGACCAAATTTACTTTATGAATGGTGATATAAGGATGGTTAGGTTAGGTATTCGTTCCCACGATCCCGCCAGAGCCGGAGGGATCTACCCAGGGACAATCCACTAGATAGTGTAGAGTCCTTAGGTATGATGAAAAAAGGAGTAAAGTGAGATATGGGAAGAGTGCGGACTGAGATTGAGCTAGAACTGGAATAAACCCAACAAGGTTCTAGTAATTAAGTCTCGGTAAGCATGGAAGGGGTTAAAGAATGAAAAAGAAATAAATGAGAAAAGGGTGAAAAGAAATAGCCCTCCATTTTTTCAACTTTAGGGCAGAAACCGGGTTCAATTCATATGCTACTGGCTGTTACCTAGGTAACACTGGTATTGAAGACAAGACGTCATGGCCCAGTGACGCAATGCACTACATCTTCCCAAGCTACTCAAGTTCCTCTTAAAAGGACTTGTTTCATTCTCACAGGGGAACCTACATTATCTATCGACTTTCTCTTAGAGATGGTTGATATTGAAGAAGGAGACCCTCTCCCTAGTCTCCGACATAGGAACCAAATGTGCACAATTGAGTCTAGAGCCACGAGATCATTAATAAATCTCATTAAGGACACATTCAATGAAGACTCTATGTTTCACACAATGTGGAAAGAGAGAATTATTTTAAGAGTCCTACGCATTATCCTTGTGGTATTGCCAGAACATCTGAGTGATATGCAAACATATTCACAATGAAGATGGAAAGCCTTCTAGAGCCAACATCAAACAAGCTCTTGGTAGGTGGCATGTGAGATCTATCCAATAGATCAACCATGTGACAACTGAACAGAAACAATGGGGCGATTCAACATTTTGAATCAATCCTGGTTCAGGTTATGGATTGACGGATACCTTGAAAAACCTGTCGTTATGCTTAAAATTCTTTTCTCTAGCACATCGACTGTGTATTAATATTTCAAAATTAAAAGGTGTTTATGATTGATAATTGACTTTCCTTAAAACCTTCGCTGTATTGCAAAAACACTTTATTTTGAGAAGTACACGATTGTTTTTGCAAATATCTTTTCATCAATCAGTGAATCTCAAATTCGCTGGTTTACTCACTCCGTGTTGTCTTCTTTGAGACGTTCCGGTTTGAGAACAGCTAGAGCAGCTGCGAAACCCTGTCAAGGAGGTTCTTCAGGAATTATACATGATCACAGGCAGTACTTGTACTGATTAACAGGGAACCATGGGCCGTGTACCTCAATTCAACGAAAGTGATCAAAGACACTCGCGTGTGTTTTATTGCTAACTGTTGTATGCAGGTATACCCAACGTTTGCAGCTGATTAGAATAGAGAGGTCAATTCATAGTCGCATGCTCACACAACACATTCATTTCCAAAGAAATCATGATTAGTACATCAATGACTCTGATATTCTCACTTCATGCTTCTACTACGCTGCTGCAAATATCATGAATCAACTAAAGCTTCCGCTACTCTGATGAAAATAAATCATGATCCAGAATGTGAGCATGTCGGTCCATTTGTCACAACATCATATGCGGGCAACACAACAATGGGTGATTCTGAGATTAATTGTGGCTGATGATCTTAAATAAAGCTCAAGGGTCATCAAAATGTGGATCAACCCTATAACCTCCACTTAATGTACAGAGTAGTTGGACTATGATGAAATCGCCATGAATGCATAAAGATTGAATATTTTGATGATGTAAAGTCTACGAGCTCAAGACTAAAGATTAACTAGAATGCTAGGATGCGAAATGTAAATCATGGGGTGACCTCCCTTAGGGGGAGATTGTTAGGAATTAGAAATTCTATAGTGAAGCATCGGTCATCCCAAATATTATCTAGCTTAAGTTAGCTCGTAGACATATCATTTATTACGTTACTTGTTAGTTAGTTATTAGCATAGTTTAGTCTAGTGCTTCACCATGGAGGAAGGGACGGGTCTTTACCCATTGTATGCCTGATCCACAACCCGAAGGAGGGCGTGCTTCTATGTATAAATAGCCCTCTCCCCACAAGGGAGAGGGTTGGATGTTCATTTGGAATCTAACCTTCTATGTGTTTCTCTCACTAGAACATCTCTCTTTCTCTCTCTAAACATTGTATACGCCTATATGTTACTGGTTTGATGTGTTTGTGAAATCCTATAGTCTACAGACTTGCACCTCTGGGCCTTGTAATAATACAAACATATGGTTCAGAACTATATGGAAGGACGCTTCCAGTGGTAGGACGCCTCCTAAACATCTTAAGGATGATCCACATTGACTTAGTTTATGCACTTGTGATAATCTACATAAATGATTGACATCAAGGGTGATGATGCAATCTTTGATTGGGCTAAAAATCCAACTAACCCGTAGCCTCCTCCGGAATGGTGGAACAACCCCTCCGGAGTGATGGTAAAATAATCAATGGAAAAATTAGTAACTAGTTCATAACCTCCTCTGAGTAGAGGAATAATGTCACCTCCATAGTGATGGTATAAACTCTCGGTTTAGTGATCCATCTGGTGAGCTCATGGTCTCCTTAGAAGGAGAGGAATAATGTCACCTCCATAGTGATGCTATAAACTCTGGTTGAGTGAATCCATCTGGTGAGCTCATGGTCTCTTCCGGAGTAGAGGAATAATGTCACCTTCGGAGTGTTGGTATAACCTTTGGTTGAGCTACCTATCTGGTTAGCTCACGATCTCCTCCAGAGTAGAGGAAGAATTTCTCCTCTGGGGTGTTGATATGATCTTTGGTTGAGTGACACGTCAAGTTGTCTCATAGTCTCCTCCCGTGTAGAGGAACAATGTCTCTTACGGAGTGATGGTGCAACCTTTGGTTGAGCAACCTCAACTTAGTTCTAATAATTACTCTCCGGTAAGTAGATACTCCGGGTGGAGAAGGTAGAACGAGGGTATTGACCTAAGTGGTGAAAGCACCAATGTAAGGTGCTACATTGGTATGCGCTTACATATAAGCAGACGCTACATCGATATGGAAAGTAACGCAAAAATTTTGAACTATTACATGGGAACATTGGTACAAATTAACATTGATATGGTAAATTTACAAAGTATGGTTAGCATACAAAGATAGTTTTGGTACCAGCGGTATGGTTCTGGCCTAATGGAGCACATCCTTCTCAGGTTGTCCCAAAATTAGACATAGTGTGGCATACCACGTACCCCTTTCACCAAGCAAACAGTAAAATCTAAACTAACTACTTAGTAAAAAGCACTATTTATTACAAATTGGAACATCAAACTCTCAGAGGGAACACATGGATCAGAGAGTTGTTTCTTCTTTATGTATGCCAGTGTAGGTACTCGATCAATGATAACCTTGCATACCTTAGGATCCTTGAACAGTTCTGTATTTAAAAGCCCAAGATTTACAACTTGAACTTCATCCCATTCCTCCCTCGTATATTTGGGAGGATTGCGGCTTGAACCTTAATCATAAGGATATGGCATGTAGTAAGGACCAGCAGCAGGGGGAAGAAGTTCCTTGCGAATTGTGTCTCCAGCAGTATCTCCTACTTTGGCACGATAACAAAACAAAGTGTTCTCATTATCATATTTATCAGTGAGTTCATCTTTATCTGACCCAACACCATTAAAATTCTCACCTCAAGCAATATCAGGATGATGCATCTATTCATTGGTGTCATACTGATGAAAATTTTTCTGGACACCCTGAGGCTGAGAACCTATATCGGTATCATAACCTTGAGTGGCTGCTCCGAGGCTGAGTCCTCTCTCCCACACTCTGATGTTTTATATCCTTCTCAGTATCTTGAGGCTGAGTAACTCTTTCTTACCTAAAAAGATACTTAGGAAAATACGAAGTAAAAAATATTGACTAAAGTAAAAAAGGACGATCAGGAAATACCTTGAACTCCATCGAAAGATACATCAGTGATATTATTCGGAGTCATGGAGGATTCAGTGTGGTCAGGACCATAAGCTGCTTGGTTCGTAGGAATAATGGGAGAAGCACTCACCTCTCGCTCTGTTCCTGAATTAATAGACTGGAGATGGATTACATTTGTGAGTTAGGTCTCGTTAGCCCCTCCAGTATTTTATGGATCGCTTTCAACATGCTAGGCATCTGAGTAAGCATCGGAATCCACACTCGATGAATGATCATCTAAATTCTCATTGCTTCCGCCTTGACCCTACCCTGGAGTTGTTCTTGGCCACCTTTACTTTTTTTTGGTTACATCAGTAGATACCTCCGGCCGAGTAGAGGCTTTTCGCTTAACCGTGTTCTTAGCCTTTGCAACCACCCAGAGTCAGCCCGGGTGGCAATGATCTCCTCCATAGTAGGATCAAGGATAGTTGCTCCCTCTAGAGCAGGTGGTGTAGTTCGATCAACAATTCGTGGTAAAACATTGGTGTCTTGATCATGTGGTTCCTCCCTTACCTTGGTACCATCCCAAGAGGGCATAAGAATGAAGTCATAAATACTCATAGCTACATATGCTAGTGAATAAAAGCTCCGAATGAGTTTGTAATGCTATCTCCAGAACAAAATCCCTTTGGGTTAGGAATACAACAATTGAAACTCTTGGGGTGACCCTCCGATCGGGACGTGTATTTCCCAAAACCTCTGATCGAGGGCAATGTCTCCCTAGACTCTGACGAGACACACTAGCTTAAACCTCCGTTCGAAACAACTCACCCAGATCGAAACTTTAGAATATCCTGAAAGGAAGAGAAAACAATTTGGAATAAAATAAAAAACAATTTCCTAGAGTATTCTATTAGCTATACAGTGTTTGAAGTGAATATGAGAATACTACTTCAGCCACAACTATTTGTTGCCACAATGCAACATTAATTGGTTTATATATTATTGTACAAGTTACAATATTTTACAAGTCAAAATTAAATATATATGCTACTCAACCCTATATATATAGTGCTCATGTACTTACACAATGTATGGGGTTCAAAGCCCACCTCCTGATAAGTACAGTCACTGAAAAATTGCTCATTGCTTAGGGCCAAGTCCTTGAGGGAGGGTTCGGTTAGCATCCTTAAGCTGCATGGGATAAGGATGATCTCACCATTCTTCACCGTTTTGGAATGCTCATGTACTTACAAAAGGTATGGGGTAAGAATACGAGTATGCTGCAATAAAAGTCATTCACTTGGATGTGCTAGCTTTCTCCTAAATAATACCAAGAATAAATCATTTTCTTTTGGTGGCCACTGTTTACATCTGAAGGTACAAGCTAATTTCATACTTTTTGATAATTCCAATTAATTTGTCAATTCTATTTCGTGAAGTGCTCATGAGCTTCATAATAACTTGTCACATATTTAAAACCAAGCAGGCTCATGACAATAATTTTAGTACAAAGAAGCTAATTTCAACATGCATAATGGTTCTCAACCAGGTGACGTAGCAATATCTTATTTAACAAACATATGTCAGTAATTGTATTCAAAGAATTGAATTAAATAGAGGGAGATCTGATAACTTTTCAAAGTGGCCAAAGTAATATAAATACAAATGACTATTGTCAAGTATGTTATATCTCTTGGATATATCCTTTGTATTAGAAATTATTTTCTCAATAAAAACAAAAGCAACAATGGGAATTACTTCTAGATGAGACACCTCTGATCGAAATAAAATCAAAGGATGAGCAACCTCCAATCGAGACAGCTCTTTCTCACCTCCGATTGAGACAACTCTTCTTCACCTCCGCTCTAAATGAATACTACTAAACACCTCTGATCGAGCCAACACCCTCTTGCGATACTCGGTCGCTAAACTATACCCAAACTCCACTTGAGGCAACTCCTTCACCTCCGGTCGAGACAACTCTTCCTTAAACCTCCAGATGAAATAACTTATCCCAACCGAAAACTTGGAGTACCCTGCAAGGAAGGAAAAACAATTAACGATCATCTCATGAGTCATGACGCACCAACTCATATAATGCATATCACTTAGCACAACCATTAAATTTCATATCTGCATTGGAATTGTTACTTTTGTTGATTTCTATTAACTAGCCATGGCAAGGGGAATTGGTAGTGTGTGACTCTTAAATTACTGATGGTGATCTTAGTGATCACTGGACCCTATACAACGTGACTCAAGCAACTCCTGCCTCTTTTCGTATTTTTTATTCTAGTTTGTCATTGCACTGGACCTAGTAAAGTAAAGATTCCTTTACTATAAAATTAAAATATATTTTCCTATACAAATTGAAATATATTTTTTATTCTAGTTGGTCATTGCAGTGGACCTAGTAAAGAGTCCTTTACTATACAATTGAAATATATTTTCCTATACAATTGAAATACATTTTCTTACCACTGTAGTAACACTAACATATTCATGAAATTGAATGTAGTGTCATTACATTACTAAGTGATAGTACCAGAAGGGAAAAGTACTTGTGCAATCTTTGTGAAATATTTTGCATACAATTGTGTATGAAAATGTCAGTATGTTCTAAGTTACAAGGAGTTATGTCAAGTGACAAGCTAGTTGAGGTCAACTATATAAAAACATAACATGCTTCTGATGGAGAGGTGATGATTACCTCCGATGGAGACAACCTCCGGATGAGTCACAAACGCCGCTCGAGCCAAACTCTTCCCAACCTCCGCTCGAGCCAAACACTCAAATACCTCCAGATGAACCAAATACCTCCGATTAAGACAACTCTTCCAAACAACTCTGATCAAAGTCACAAACCCTCCACCGATCTCAATTCCCCGACAAGATGGCCTAACCCAAAACTCCTGTCGAAACACTAGTACCCACCTCTGATCGAGACTTGGCTAACACAACCTCCAATCGAGACGAGTATATTCTGAGATAACCTAGTTCGAAACCTCTGGACTGTTGGTTGGTAACAGCTCAGAACAGGGTTAAGACAATCAGTAGCAACTGCAATACCACTAGGTGGTTACCGAATATCACTTGGAATCGTGTAATCACTTTCCAAAGTAAACTATTCGACCCTAATGCTTGGGTTACACGAATATCTACTTCGGATAAGACCAAATGTTAGTTATAGAATTAGGCACAATTGCTCTTATAAGTGTTTAGCTTTATGTTTGTTTCTCCTGATATCAGTATGTTTCTCAATATATCTTCAAGCTGATGAAGACCATCTCTATTTATAGTAGAGAATACTCACTCCAAGTCAATGGACATTATGAATGATTAACGGCCAATTAATCACCCATAATAAGCCTCCATTATCATAGGAATAGTGGTTACATGACCAATTAAACGTGGTCATAAAGCAGTCATAACAATACTAGTATACCTGCTCAATTTACCCACATCAAAAGCAATATCATGTCATGTACAAGTCATGGCATACATCAGGCAACCAATTACCCTAGAATACTCAAGTTGAGATACAGCTTTGCCATTATTAGGCATCAGCTTCTCACAAGTATCCATAGGTGTACTCACTGGAGTACAATCAAAGTAATTGAATTTTCTCAACACCTTCTCAATATAATGAGACTGAGAGATATAAATTCTTTTACTTTCATGTTTAATCCTTATTCCCAGGATAACATCAGCCTCCCCCATGTCCTTCATGGAGAACCTTGATGACAAAAATTCCTTTGTCAGGTCAACCTGATTTTGGTCAGTGCCAAATATCAACATTGATACGTGTACGTTAGGGGTCAAAGGAAACTTCCTTTTCTTCAAGCAAGTTTTTCAACCAACTAGGCAGTGAACCTAATCGTTGTAGTGTAGTATTAGGGTAAGCCTCGGGATTGATATCGTTCTCTAGGGGAATAGGAATGCTAGTGAGAAATTACTACGCTAAGGTTGGGGTTGAGGAAGATTATTTTTTTTTTATCTTTTTTATATTTTTTAGAAAATTGAAAGGTACGATTTTGGGGTATGGATTTGGGGGGTGGTACTTCTAACGATTACTCTACTATTCTAATTATCTAAGCGAAGGGGTAGTCTATGTCTAATTGATGTGTGCTCGTATGATGATTAAGAATGTGTTTACCTAAATATTATGACTCCCTAGTTATCTTGTATTGATGGTTGAATTGTCACGTCCTTATTCTTAACGCGTTGTGTCTTCTAAGGTCGTAGGGTATGATTTTCTCCCTTACTCTTTGAGAATACCTTAAGGTTATTGCCTACAAAATATCTAGGATTCATAAACTAACTCTAAGGTTATCTTTGGATTTTTAGCCTACAATTACTCTAGGCGTTTATAAACTAAGGTTTACAAAGATTACTCAAGTATTAAAAACACAAAGATGGCCTATTCCAATCCTAAGCCAATTACAATTAAGATAAGAGACAACCAATCAATATTCAATAACTAGGTTTCATACTTCTAAGCAAACACACAAGTAAATTAGCCGGACATGGTGAAGATGCAAGCGTACACACATACAATCGAAGACATAATGAAATCAATGAAGTAAATAACTTATCTTGATGTAAAATAGGGTATAAGAACCCTAAGATACTGCCCAAACCGGACAAAAGTCGTTTTAGGTTTTTACTCCACAAATCTACCTTCTTAAAATTCTGAAAATCGAATTCTATATATAGAGTTACAACTGCGACGACATCACCTATTAATTGTGACGCCGTCGGATCGACCGTCATTAGGGTTTCGTCTTGGCCATGTCAACTTGGGATGGCGTCACCTTATGGTTGTGACGCCGTCAGCTTCAACTTCTGACGCCATCTGAATCTGGATCTAGGCCGTCTGAGGGAAAAGGTCTTCGTGACGCCCTACTCTTTAAAGCCTGACACCGTCAGGTACAAAATAGCAATTTCACTCCTGAGCCGTCGCAAATAGAGGGACGGCGTCGCCCTTTGTTTGTGACGCCGTCGGGTGCACTTCCAGCAGCTTGAGTGTCTTGATCTTGACTTTTGCCATTTTCTTCACATATTCACGCCTTTTCGTCCAAATATGCATCATTCCAGCATTTTGCCTTCAAGAGACCTAAAAAGTGAAAAGGAACGAAATTAAGCAGTAACGGATATAAAAGTGGTCGATTAAGGGCTTAAATGACCCCTCAAAAGTGTACCTTTTAAATCCTTATCAAATATCCCTACACTTGGTATTTGCTTGCCTCAAGCAAATGTGCTTTTGGCCAATCAATTTATAAGTTAGGGGGCATGAAGCATTGGTTTAGAATAATTCACAACAAGTATAAGCCCAGCAAAAGTCATAACAAGCACAAAAATTGTATACTAGCACCTCACAAGTGGTGTTTAGATACTCTCATCTCTCGGGTGTATATGAAATATATCAAATGGAAATGGAAGATAAACACTCATTAACCGGTCCTAGTACATAGATTACCATAGGCTTGAGACTTGATCAAACCTCCACCGCTTTGGCGTAAGCACCTAGGAAAAATTATCTAAGAGGTCTTTTAAAGGGTTGTAACTTTAGGCTTATGGTTAAGGAAACAAAGGGTTTGGTTGGATAGGCGATTTAGTGGTGGCAAGTCAAAAATCTTTATGTTACAAGCATGAGAAGAATGGCGTTGCTAAGCCAAGACTCGACACTCTAAACTCTAGATAACTTTGAAACAAACAAACATAAATATAAAAATAGATGCAGGATGGTAACCCGTATGGTTTTTTTTTCATACACTTTTACTCTAGCATTGATAACGCTCAAATTGTACATGTTTTTAGTAGCGTTATCCGTGCTTTTATGTATGTTATTTGGTTATAATCATATGCTTTTGATGCTTAATCGTATAAAAGTGCGTATGCTAGTTCATTTGTAGCCAAGTAAAGGAAAGTGGAGAAAAAGACGGAAAAAGAAGTAAAATACGAAGATTTCTCCGTGTACGAAGAATTCCCGACAAAAGCAAGACTTGTGGAGTGTATTCGAGAAGATAAAGTCATAAATATGGTGGTCTAAAGACTCAATAATAAAGTTCAAGAAGGAAAACGAGAAAGAAATGAAGAAAAGAAGCTTAAACGAAGAAATATTGGAAGCCTCGTTGTTCCCGACACACCTTCACCATTTTGGCCATAACTTTTGCATACGGACTCCGTTTGACCCCCCGTTCACGGCCACAGAAAGCTAAGAGAAAGATATACAACTTTAGAGCTTGTCAATTTCTGTCAAAAGGCTCCAACCGTTCGGTTGGGCCCCACAACCGAAACGGTTGGAGAGTAGTCAAGAAGACCAGCCGAAACGGTTGGAGCCCAACCGATTCGGCTAGGAGGCTTGGTTATGGTATTTCTTCATCACTAAGACTCCAAACTTGTCCCAAACAATTCTAGGTCATTCCCACTCAGTTTATAGTCCCTTCCAAGCTCCTTGGAGGCCAATTTGAGCATTGAATACCCCTAGCCTTGGAAGTAGTATAAATAGAGGCCTTTGCAACCTCATTTCATCATCCCTTCTCCATCCTTCTCATCCCTTTCACCCACCACTCCATCTCTAGGTGTGAAATTCAAGCCTCCACCCTTAAGGACTAATTTCCACCTATTACAACATCCTATCTCAACTTACCTTCCCCAAAGGTGTGAAATTCAAGCCTCCACCCTTAAGGACGAATTTCCACCAACTATCCTATCCCAACTTGTGTGTAATTCTTTCCTCCACCCTTAAGGACGAATTTCCACAAAATTATCTCTCCTAAAAGACCACAAACCTCTGCCATTTCCAGAAGTATGCATGGTTAGAAGTTGTAGTTGATTGGAGGCTTGAAGGAGTGCTATAATCCTTCACCCGTGCCTAATGTAATCTTACTTTGGGTAAATCCTTGTTACTTTTATGATGTTGAATGCTATTGTTCATGTTTGTTTCTTTGATTGTGTTGATTATGTGATTCTTGTGAATGTTGTCTTGATACTTGTTTATTTCATATGAGAACTTGTGATAAAAGGATGTTTGGATAATTGTAGTGTTTGTTTGGAATATGTTGGTAACATCATATTTGGTTAAATTGAAGTTCTTGTTTATTGTTTTGGTTGATCATTGTTGAGTTTAATGTCGAAAGTATTCTTAACAATGGTTAGTTCCAATTCATTAGTTGACGAATGATTTTGGTCTTGTACTTTGTGACGATTGTGCAAGAGAATTAATAAACATAACAAGTAAAGGTTTAATTTGGATTAAGGCCGAAAGGAATCTTTTGAATATGTGTTCTCATTATCTTTCAAGTAAATGGAACTTCATGGATTAATAACATCAAAGCCGAAAGGATTATCTCTTTGTTGTTGGTTTAGGCATAAGGCTCATGACATGACCACTTGATTGAGGCTTATGCATATTTGATTTATAAAACACTAGACTACTATTATTGGTTCAAGAGGTTGAAAGATTACCTTTAATAATATATATTTTCCAAACTAAACATCCTAATATCCTTGTGATCATTTGTCTAAACATGTATGTTCTTTGTGTACTTGTTCTCATATTACTTTTCTTAGTGGTTTGATCAGTGACAATCATAACCACGACCCTGTTACTTGCTTAAACAAACAAACGACACTTGTAGTGTAACCAAGTCTCTTGGGACGACCTTGATTTACCAAAACCTATACTACAACTTGACTAGGGTATACTTGCCCGAATGTGTTCCTAGTTAACCGGTAATTCTTATTTACAAATTTAAAACCCCGATGGAACCCATCAACCATCCTCTATGATAACATCAAAATATAAGGGATTTATAGGCACATCCCTACACTTGAGTTTTTATTACTCTAACACTAATTTGACCCGAATTGAAAAGATCAAAACACTTTGAGTACATTATTACGTAAATTAAGGGAATTTGAATTTAACTTTCTTTCCCGTCACTTCATAAAATTTAACTTTGCCCATGAATCCCAATCATCCCAAAACTGTATACAATGGATATGACTCGACTTAGCAACTTATGCAAGTAACTAGATAATTGAACTAAGGGTTTAGTATGATAACAATAATGCACTAAAGGTGAGTGCATACAAGGTAGGCTAAGGCGATTTGGGTGTACATTTGGGGGTGGATTGTAAACAATGCTCTTCATTGATATTCCGGAAAACCGAAACATCACGAGCACCGCGAAAAAGATAGGCTCTAAGGGTTAACTAGGGGTATCGTGTACTAAAGATGAGTACAACGCAAGGGTGTGGGGGAATTACTCAACTGATGTGGAAGAAGTAATTATAATACGGGTATCAAACAAGGGTTATCCTAATGCCTCTTATCATTTAGTTATTCCTAACTACACAAGTGTAGTCTCACTAGCGATCGCGGGATGCATCACAAAACAAGTTCTAGAATCTATTATACTACCGGTACACTCTCGAAGCATTAAAGGTGAATGCTTTAATTCCTACAAATCTAGGGGCGAACCTCACATTTTTGGGGTGGAATTTGAGTGGTAAAGGGTTTTTGTGCTAGTCATATAACTTCCTATCCATGAGACGCTTTATTAAGACTAATGGGCCACTCCTACATGTCATGAAATTTTTTAAATTTGGTCCCAAAATTACCCTAACCGATATTTCTCATGGTTTATTACACAATTGAAATTAGACAAGGCAAATAGTCAAGGATAAGCATAGTTTCAAAGTTCCCGTTTTATTTTCCCTCCCTACACTTAAACAGAACATTGTCCCTAATGTTCCCCGAAAGTATCAAAGTTATGATAATGGAAGGTAATTAAAAACGAAAGAAACTAATACTCCCCTGATTAGCTCGGTAGGATCCGTGTGAAGTAGTGGTTAAATTCTTCTCCAAGAAGAATATATGCGTGAAAAGCTCCATCCAATATTATGTATCTTCTTCTTGATAAATAAAACATGCACACTTTAAGAAAATAGACGAAACCTTTGCATAAAATTGGCGGTAACACTATATATGACTACTAAACTAGGATATAATGCTTGTGGAATGGATGTTTGTAGATTTTCTGGAAAATTAAGACTTGAAAAATTCCAAAAATTTATAAGTAGCATAGAAAACAAGAGAAAGTAAGATAAGTGGTTTCTGCTCCTCCTGACGCCGTCAGGTAGCAATCCTGACACCGTCAGGTTATCCTGACAGAAGCTGGTCTGCTGCAATTTTCTGAAAAAATTACATCTTTAGAATCTAGAAAAATTTCTGCAAAACATCCATTATGACTCGATACAAGCATTTGACTCTAACAAACACACATATATATCTTTTTCAAGAATTGTAATTCTCATATTCACGTTCTTTTAAAAACATGTATAATCTTCCTTACACTTATCCTTTTTGTAAATTACCTTTATATGTAATTAAAACGAGGTTAAAGACAAAATAAAGCATTTTCACAAGTTCAAACATGAGAATAAACAATCAATGAAAAGATATATGACACACAATCAAGCAAACAATTAAGCATGGGTTGCCTCCCATGAAGCGCTTTTCTTTATTTATGAGTCTTGTAGCTAGACTCGAAGTCGTGCCCCAACGTGGTCTCGTGCACGCTCACGTACCCATATCTAAGCCATTCCAATGTTCTCTCACTTTTCTTGTATTCATCTCCTAACTCTAGGCATTTTTTATAGTACCGCTTATTTTTTTCATAAGTATGCCTAAGTCCCCGTTGTTTATCTCTTTCACTAAGTATCGGAATGGGAGCCATCCGATTGCATTCCTCCATATCTTTGTGCTTAAACCTAGGATGCGTACGGGGCATTTGATAGACAAAATCTTCAACTCCATCGAAGAATGTGATTAGACCATCAATCATCCGTTCATTCAACGTAGTCATTCTCTTAAAGTTTGTTCCAAATATCACTTGAGTGAGGCTTCCATCAATGAATTCTCCTAAATCTTCTAGGACCATGAATTCAACCACATAGGCAAAACTTCCAACAAACACATCCAAGTAAGTGACCGCATCAACAACATTATCCCCTTGATAGGCTAACTCATCTACCTCAATTTTGTTATATAGATTTTGATAAGGATTTCAAAGGTACACTTTTGAGGGGTCATTTAAGCCCTTAATCGACCACTTTTATATCCGTTACAGCTTAATTTCGTTCCTTTTCACTTTTTAGGTCTCTTGAAGGCAAATTGCTGGAATGACACTTATTCGGACGAAAAGGCGTGAATATATGAATAAAATGGCCAAGTCAAGATCAAGACACTCAAGCTGCTGAAATTGAAGGTGACGGCGTCAGAGTTAGAAGGCGACGTCGTCGCAATGTGCTCCAAATTTGTGACGGCTCAGTAGCGAAATTGCTATTTTGTACCCGATGGCGTCAGGTTTTAAAGAGTAGGGCGTCACAACTCAGACGGCCTAGATTCAGATCCAGACGACGTCAGAAGGTGAAGCCGACAGCGTCACAACCATAAGGTGACGCCGTCACAAGGTTGACGTGGTCAAGACAAAACCCTAATGGCGGCGATCCGACGGCGTCACATTTAAAGACTGACATCGTCGCATGTTGTAACTCTATATATAGAATTCGGTTTTTCAGACTTTTAGAGAGGTAGTTTTGTGGAGTAAAACCTAAAACCGAATTTCGGCTGTCTTGGGCAGTATCTTAGGGTTCCCATACCCTATTTTACAATAAGATAAGTAATTTACTTCATTGATTCAATTATGTCTTCAATTGTATGTGTGTATGCTTGCATGTTTTCCATGTCCGGCTAATTTAATTGTGTGTTTGCTTAGATCTATGAAACCTAGGTATTGAATATTGATTGGTTGTCTCTTATCTTAATTGTAATTGACCTAGGATTACGATAGGTCATTCGTTGTGTTTTTAATGCTTGAGTAATCTTTGTGAACATTAGTTTATAATCATCTAGAGTTATTGTAGGCTAAACATCCAAAGATAACCTTAGATTTAGTTTATGAATCCTAGAGATTTCGTAGGCAATAACCTTAAGGTAGTCTCAAAGAGTTAGGGAAAAACGCATACCCTACGACCTTAGAAGACACAACGCGTTAAGAATAAGGACATGACAATTCAACCATCAATAGGAGATAACTAGGTAGTAGTAGCATCTAGGTAAACACATCTTTAATCATCATACGAGCACACATCAATTAGACATAGACTACCCCTTAGCTTAGTTAATTAGAATAGATAATAGTAGAGTAATCTGTAGAAATACCACCCCCCAAATCCAATACCCCGAGATTCGTACCTTTCAATTTTCTAAAAAATATAAAAAGATAAAAAATAATCTTCCTCAACCCCAACCTGAGCGTAGTAATTTCTCACTAGCATTCCTATTCCCCTAGAGAACGATATCAATCCCCAAGGCTTACCCTAATACTACACTACAACGATTAGGTTCACTGCCTAGGGTGTTGAAAAACTTGCTCGACGAAAAGGAAGTTCCTTTGACCCCGAACGCGCTTCGTAAGCATATCAGATATCTTGAGATTAAGTTTAAAGGTAAGAATAAGTGCAAGTTAGCATCAAAACTTTCAAATCCTATCTTACAAGGGAATTGCATGTTAAAGGGGCCATTAGCCTCAATTCTACACCTAGGGTCAAAACATTGGGAGAAGTCTTGTTCTATTTCAAAATTAACTTCATCGCTGACCTCCCCGTTATCAAGTGCCTCACCATAGTCAAACTCCTCATCAGAATCCGAGTCATAGAAAGGACTATGTTGTTGTCAATTTATTTCATTATGCCCTAGGTGATTTCCAAAGTGGTGAACGGGTGAAACGGTTTGTGGGATTTCGTTTTCTATTTAGGGATTGGGAGGAGGATTGGGGGCGGGTAGTGTGAAGACTCTACGGCGAAAGATGCTAATCATGGTGAGTGATGGGTTTTACGAACAAAGTCACGAAGAAGGGTGATAGACTACGAGGAAGCTAAAAATTGAGAAAAAATCTCACTTGATAGGAATCAAGCAAGAAAACCTAAACGAGATAGACTCCTAACTAGCTATTCTATTCCCTAGCAGCGGTGCCAAAAACTTAATATGCGTACAATGCGCGTTCGGGGTCAAAGGAAACTTCCTTTTCTTCGAGCAAGTTTTTCAACCACCTAGGCAGTGAACATAATCGTTGTAGTGTAGTATTAGGGTAAGCCTCGGGATTGATATTGCTCTCTAGGGGAATAGGAATGCTAGTGAGAAGTTACTACGCTAAGGTTGGGGTTGAGGAAGATTATTTGTTTTTATCTTTTTTATATTTTTTAGAAAATTGAAAGGTACGATTTTGGGGTATGGATTTTGGGGGGTGGTACTTCTACCGATTACTCTACTATTCTAATTATCTAATCTATGGGGTAGTCTATGTCTAATTGATGTGTGCTCGTATGATGATTAAGAATGTGTTTACCTAGATACTATTACTCCCAAGTTATCTTGTATTGATGGTTGAATTGTCACGTCCTTATTCTTAACGCGTTGTGTCTTCTAAGGTCGTAGGGTATGCGTTTCTCCCTAACTCTTTGAGAATACCTTAAGGTTATTGCCTACAAAATCTCTAGGATTCATAAACTAACTCTAAGGTTATCTTTGGATTTTTAGCCTACAATTACTCTAGGCGATTATAAACTAAGGTTCACAAAGATTACTCAAGCGTTAAAACACAACGATGGCCTATTGCAATCCTAAGCCGATTACAATTAAGATAAGAGACAACCAATCAATATTCAATAACTAGGTTTTATAGATCTAAGCAAACACACAAGTAAATTAGCCGGACATGGTGAACATGCAAGCATACACACATACAATCGAAGACATAATGAAATCAATGAAGTAAATAACTTATCTTGATTTAAAATAGGGTATGAGAATCCTAAGATACTGCCCAAACCGGACAAAAGTCGTTTTAGGTTTTTACTCCACAAATCTACCTTCTTAAAAGTCTGAAAATTGAATTCTATATATAGACTTACAACTGCGACGGCGTCACCTTTTAATTGTGACGCCGTCGGATCAACCGTCATTACGGTTTCGTCTTGGCCACGTCAACTTGGAACGGTGTCACCTTATGGTTGTGACGCCGTCAGCTTCAACTTCTGACGCTGTCTGAATCTGGATCTAGGCCGTCTGAGGGAAAAGGTCTTCGTGACGCCCTACTCTTTAAAGTCTGACGCCGTCAGGTACAAAATAGCAATTTCACTCCTGAGCCGACGCAAATAGAGGGACGGTGTCGCCCTTTGTTTGTGACGTCGTCGGGTGCACTTCTAGCAGCTTGAGTGTCTTGATCTTGACATTAGCCAATTTCTTCACATATTCACGCCTTTTCGTCCAAATAAGCATCATTCCAGCATTTTGCCTTCAAAAGACCTAAAAAGTGAAAAGAACGAAATTAAGCAGTAACGGATATAAAAGTGGTCGATTAAGGGCTTAAATGACCCCTCAAAAATGTACCTTTTAAATCCTTATCAAACATGTCATCAATATATAGACAAATGATGACTCCTTTACCAGATTCATCAAATTTGTTATATACACATTTGTCAGACTGGTTAAGAACATAACCACTAGACAAAACCACTTCATCAAATTTTTGATGCCATTGCTTAGGTGCCTGCTTAAGTCCATAAAGAGACTTAATCAGTTTACACACCTTGTTTTCATTGCCAGGCAAGATGAGGCCCTGAGGTTGGTTCATATAAACCTCCTCATCCAGTTCACCATTCAAGAAAGCTATTTTCACATCTATCTGATGAATAACGATATTGTGAATAGTTTCCAAAGCAATCAGCAGTCTTATGGTGCTGATACGAGCCACAGGGGCATAAGTATCAAAATAGTCTATTCTTGACTTTTGTTTAAAGCCCTGAATGACTAGTCTAGCCTTGAACTTTTCAATAGTTCCATCTACCTTCATTTTCTTTTTGAAAATCCATTTGCAACCCAAAGGTTTGCAACCAGGTGGTAGATCAACCAACACCCAAGTGTTTTTGCCCATGATGGAATCCATCTCACCATTGATTGCTTCTTTCCAGAAAGAAATATCCTGGGACTTCATTGCTTCTTCAAATGTCTTGGGATCATCCTCAACAATGAAGCAATAGGAATATTGGTCAGATACCTCATCCCTTGTTCCTTCAATTAAGTATAATTGAAACTCATGTCCAAATGACTTTGGATTCCTGAACCTTTTGCTCTTTCTGAGCACAGGTTCAGGTTGTTGAACCATAACCTCATCAGGGACCTCTGATGGTACTTCATAAAGGACCTCTGATACACCAGTGTCATGAGTTCCATTAGCAATCCTCTGACTTGGTCTAGGGACTGATGAGAATCTATTCTCATCAAAGTTTGCATCCCTTGATTCAATTATGGAGTTAATTGAAACATATTCATTAGGTTCGATAACATAGAACCTAAAAGCCTTTGAATGCTCAGCATATCCAACAAAGATGCATTCAATGCCTCTTTCACCCAAAGTTTTTAGCTTTGGATCAGGGAGTCTTACAACAGCCCTACAACCCCAGACCCTGATATAGTTCAGGTTGGGTTTCCTTTTAGTCCAGAGTTCATAAGGGGTAACCTTGTTCCTTTTGTTGGGAACCCTATTTAATAAATAGCAAGCTGTTAACATAGCTTCACCCCAGAACCCTTGACTCACTCCTGAATAGGACAAAATGAAATTAACCATCTCCTTCAGCACCCTATTTTTCCTTTCAGAAATACCATTTTGCTGAGGAGTATAGGGAGCAGTCGTTTCATGGATAATACCAACAGACTGAAAATACAGAGTATCCATGTACTCACCTCCCCTATCAGTCCTTAATCTTTTGATCAAAGACCCAAGTTGTAATTCAACTTCAGTTTTAAATACTTTGAATTTGTCTAATGCTTCATCCTTGCAATGTAACAAATAGACATAACAAAACCTAGAAGCATCATCAATAAATGTCACAAAGTATTTCTTATTACCCAAAGAGGGAGTGGCATGCAAATCACACAGTTCATTGTGTATAAGCTCCAAGAGCTTAGTCTCACGACTAACACCCTAAAAAGGTTTCTTGGTTATCTTGGTCAACATGAAAGTTTTACACTTTTCAGTGTCCATGTCAAATGCTGGGATTAACCCATCCTTAGACATATCTTGCATCCTTTTATAGTGTACATGGCCAAGTCTAGCATGCCATAGGGTAGAGTCAGTCAGGTCAGTGGTGGTCACCAAGGCTGTAGAGTCACATTGGTGTAGAGTCACATTGGTGTCTTGATCATGTGGTTCCTCCCTTACCTTGGTACCATCCCAAGAGGGCATAAGCATGAAGTCATAAATACTCATAGCTACATATGCTAGTGAATAAAAGCTCCGAATGAGTTTGTAATGCTATCTCCGGACAAAATCCCTTTGGGTTAGGAATACAACAATTGAAACTCTTGGGGTGACCCTCCGATCGGGACGTGTATTTCCCAAAACCTCTTATCGAGGCAAGACTCTGACGAGACACACTAGCTTAAACCTCCGTTCGAAACAACTCACCCAGATCGAAACTTTAGAATATCCTGAAAGGAAGAGAAAACAATTTGGAATAAAATAAAAAACAATTTCCTAGAGTATTCTATTAGCTATAACAGTTTTGAAGTGAATATGAGAATACTACTTCAGCCACAATGCAACATTAATTGGCTTATATATTATTGTACAAGTTACAATATTTTACAAGTCAAAATTAAATATATATGTTGGAATTAGATATCAAGACATTCAAATAAATAATCACCAAAACATCAAAGTAATATTGCGGAAGCGTATAGGATGTATTAACGAATAATTAATTAACATAAAGAATATGCGTACCTTTGTTGATTCTAGCCGAACAAGAATCAAATCCACAAACTAGCAACGGATGAACCCTAATTTGATTTAGTTAGGATTATGTGAATTACCCCTTACCGTTTTGTAATTCAATCCAAGATAATAACAAAAGTATGTTATTACTAAGTTCTTGTACACACGTACTAAACCGAATTAAAGTACCGCTAGTTTTTATCAAACCAAATAACTTGATGTTTGGAAAAGAGTGGATCGACACCTATGAAGGGTGTACGATCGGTTTTAGCAAAACACACACACAAAACAATTTTAGGTTTAGCTAATGAGCACAAGAGATGGAAAAACAAGACCCCTAGCCTTGTATATATACCCAAGCTAACTTGGTGAACAAGTTGTAGCTTGTTTCCTTTTCTTGATGGCCGATCGGTTCTAGGAGTCCCAAAGGGATTCCGGAACCTTCCCAACTTTTGCAATTTGATCCTTTTCCAAATACCTTTAACGACCGTTAGTCCATTACATTAATTACTTAACGTCCGTTAGTTATTTCGTTTAATAAATAAATAAATATAGCATTTATATTTAATTATTAACTTTAAATTCTCATACGTAAAGTGTGCAATCCCATAGTCTCGAGTTCGATCCTAACTCACGTCTACTAATTTATATCCATAAAACCAACAGCTCCCACTTGGATATATCTTAATAGAGTGATCACATTCGGTTAGCGTCTAGCAACACTTCGATGCCTCTAGTACAACTCGAGCAAGGCTCCTGGAAAACCTTTTAATGATTTCTCATTATTATTATCCTTTTGTTTCTAATACCACGTTAAATAAAGATATGGAATTAAGTCATTCTTTATATAACTATTCTGTTTCTCGTTTGTAAGTGATTGACCAAGATTACCGAATCATCTAAACATATTTAGGGGAGATTTGGGTGTGGCCGCACAAACATCTTGTCAACCCTACGAGGGGCCCAGCAGTATTAAACTCCAAATAAATTTGAAGGAACAAATTCTATTTTGACTACAAGAATAACCCACAAACTTTGTAACATTTCTGAAAACAACCCTTATGACTACCAGTTACGTATAGCGTTAAGTTGCTCCACAGAAATGCACTACATTCATGACACTTATCTGGTATCTCAAGTCTGAGGATAACTATTCATAATTTACTTATAACAATATCCACAAAGTAATTTATGTAGTTGGGATAAGTCCTATATTCAATTCATTGAATATCATCTGAAATTGGTATGCATTCTCATCAATATACTTTCAAGTATATTCTACCACATCTCTCAGATTTGTCTTAGTTTAATGATACTCCCATATCATTAATCGACAACGGACATTTAAAATAACTTAGTTATTTACGGATTAAACATGCAAATATAGGACAACAATATTATAAATGAAAATAAACATAATCCAAAATTTATTTCATTAAAATAATAAATGTTTTAAAATATCCTTTATCCAAATACTAATCACAGTTATGCATGAAACTATTAGCTAAACGAAGTCCAATTCCATTGGCAAGTCCTACAAGCTTGTCTTTAGCTAAAGCCTTAGTGAACGGGTCAGCTAAGTTATCATCTGTGTGAACTTTCAGTAGATTTATTTCACCTTCCTAGACTTGTTCCCGAACATAGTGATACTTCCGTAGAAAATGTCTGGTGCCCTTTATGACTCCAGGTTCATTGGCAAATATGATTGCAGCAGAATTGTCACAATACATATCAATAGGCGATTCAATTGAAGGCATAACACCAAGCCCTGAAATGAATTTCCTAATCCAAACAGCCTCCATTGCAGCTTCCGAAGCAGCTATGTATTCGGCTTCTGTCGCAGACATCGCAATTGTACTCTGCTTCTTGCTCTTCCAGTCAACTGCTCCTCCATTGATGACAAAGACATAACCCGTCTGAGACTTCGTATCATCTTTATCACACTGCCAGGACGCATCACAGTAACCTGTAACACCAAGCTCTGTGTCTGGATTTCCACCATACACTAAAAACATATCTTTAGTATTTCTGAGATACTTCAGAATATGCTTAACAGCAATCCAGTGAAGATTACCCGGATTCTGTTGATATCGACTGGTCATGTTTTGAGCGAACGCCACATCTGGCCTTGTACATCTCACAGCATACATAATAGATCCTACAGCCGAAGCATAAGGAACTTTCTGCATGCGTGCCACCTCAGCAAGTGTTGAAGCACACATATCGCTACATAAGCCATGCTTTACTTCCATCGGCAAATATCCTTTCTTGGAATTTTGCATACTGAATCTCTTCAATATTTTATCAATGTAAGCGCTTTGACTTAAACCAATTAACCGCTTTGACCTATCTCGGTAGATCTTAATTCCCAGAATGTATGCAGCTTCTCCTAAATCCTTCATGGAAAAACACTTCCCAAGATATGCCTTAACATTTTGCATACTTGGAATGTCTTTTCCCATAATTAATATGTCATCGACATAAAGAATTAGGAAAATTACATCACTCCCACTAACTTTGTGATATACACATGGCTCATCAAGATTTTGAACAAATCCATACCTTTTGATTTCTTCATCAAATCTTTTATTCCATTGCCTTGATGCTTGCTTCAATCCATAAATGGACCTTTGAAGTTTGCATACACGGTTTGGAAATTGTGGATTCACGAACCCCTCAGGTTGCTTCATATAGATGTCTTCATCTAAGCGACCATTTAAGAAGGCGGTTTTGACATCCATTTGCCATATCTCATAGTCATAGTATGCCGCTATAGCTATGAGAATTCTAATAGCTCTAATGTCCGCTACAGGAGAAAAGGTCTCCTCGTAATCAATGCCATAAGTTTGAGTAAAACCTTGCGCAACTAGACGAGCTTTATAGACGTGTACATTGCCATCCATGTCAGTCTTAATCTTATAGAGCCACTTACTCCCAACCACTGAGGCGTTTGGAGGTAAGTCAACCTCTACCCAGACTTCATTTTCTCTCATGGATTGCATTTCCCCATTCATTGCAACCTGCCATTTAGCCTTGTCAGGACTTGCCATGGCAGCTTTATAACTAGTAGGCTCTCCAAGATCTCCTAACATAGTTTCCTCAACCTCTACGTTAAGACATAGACGTTCAGGTGCACGTATATTCCTTACGGATCTACGAATGGGAATCACTTCAACTTCTGGTGGAGGACCCAGACTATCAGGTTCTACCGGAAGTACGTTAGTGTTTTCAGAAGGTAATGCATCTTCTTGATCATCTTCCAGATCATAAACTCTCCCACTGAATTCTTGAGATACGAGATCTCTTTCAAGAAAATCTCCATACCTAGCAACAATTACTTTATTTTCAGTTGGATAGTAAAAGTAGTAACCCATAGTTTCCTTAGGGTATCCTATGAAGATACACTTTACAGATCTTTGTTGGAGTTTATCTGCTGAGTCACGTTTAACATACGCCTCGCAACCCTAGACCTTTAAATAAGACAGGTTAGGAGCTTTACCATGCCATATTTCATATGGTGTCTTATCAACCTTCTTTGTGGGAACCATATTTAGAATACGAACAGCAGATTCTAAAGCATAATCCCAAAAGGATAAAGGTAGAGTGGTAAGATTAAACATAGATCGTATCATGTCCAACAATGTACGATTTCTTCTCTCAGATACACCATTTTGTTGTGGAGTATATGGAGAAGTGAGATTCTGGACAATTCCATTCTCAGCTAAGTAATCTTTAAACTCTTGGCTTAGATACTCGCCTCCTCTATCGGATCGAAGAGCTTTAATCTTCTTTCCCAATTGCAGTTCTACTTCAGCTTTGAAAACCTTAAATGTTTCAAACACCTCATGTTTATGCTTAAGTAAATAAACATAACCATAACGGCTGAAATCATCAGTAAAGGTTAAGAAGTAGCTAGCACCTCTCTTTGACACATGTCTAAGTGGTCCACACACATCAGTATGAATAAGACCAAGTAGATCAGAAGCCCTCTCCATATTGCTATGAAAAGGTTTCTTAGTCATCTTCCCATATATGCATGACTCACATTTATCAAATGATTCATCATTGATATTTTGCAAAAGCCCTTCAAGTTGCAGCTTATGCATGCGAGCCTTGCCTATATGAGCAAGTCTACAATGCCAAAGATAAGAAGAATTCACGTCTGACTTTATCTTCTTGTTAATGCTAAACATCGAATTATTATTATTGTTAGATTCATTTCCAATCATATCAATTTCAAACACACCATTCACAGTAATTGCTTTAAAATAAAATACACCATTTAAAGAAACATCAATTCCATTACTTGAAATAGTATGAGTAAAACCATCATCCAACAAACTTGAAAAGGAAACAACACCTCTAATTATAGAAGGTGCGTAATGACAATTGTTTAATAACAGTACTAAGCCCGAAGGCAATACTAAACTAAACGTTCCTATGGCTTCAACAGCTGCATGTGCGCCATTTCCCACGTGCAGATATTGCTCCCCATAGGCAAGCTTCCTCTTCACTCTAAACCCCTGCAGTGTATTACAAATGTGAATACCACAGCCCGTATCATATACCCAGGAATTATTATGATTTAGAGTAAATAATTCAATGACAAATAAATTACCTGAAGTACCGGCGCCCGCAGACCCTTCATACTTCATCTTATTTGCCCGCAATTCATCAAGATAGAGAGCACAGTTTCTCTTCCAATGCCCAACGCTCTTACAGTGATGGCATGCTTGATCCTTTTTAGGATTATCCTTCCTAGGAGTAGGGTTCTTCTTGGGTTGAGGTTGATAGGCCATCACCTGTTTGCCTTTGTCAACCTTTCCCTTACCCTTCCCCTTCTTGTTGTTCGCACGCTGCGGTTTTGGCTTATTAATTCTTCCACCCTGAATAGCAAGTACCTGGGCGGTAGGAACCTTTTGAGGCAACCCTTTCTCATAATCAATAAGCAATGCGTGTAGGTCAGTAACTGTCTTCCCCACGCAGTGCATATTGAAATTTCTGACAAAACCATTAAAATCCTTGTTAAGGGATCGATTAATCAGATTCACAGCCATGTCATCATCATAAGTTTTGCCAAGTGCTTTTAGCTGGTCCATGTAACCTTTCATTTCCAGCACATGAGCACTTACGGGTTTACCCTCTCCCTGCCTACAGCTGTGTAACGCGTCGGTCAAGTCATAAATCTCGACGGCAGCTGGTTTCTCAAACATAGTTCGAAGTTCATTGAGCATATTATATGGGAAATAATGTTCAAACTGCTTTTGAAGAGCAGATTCCATTGTTCCCAACATAAGACAAGCCACATCATTATGACGCTTATACTCCAGTTTCCACTCGTCCTTTTGTGCTTGAGTAGCTTCAGGACCAGTTGGTTCAGCAGGGCAAGGTTCATAAAGATATTTCATACGATCAGCAACTCTACAGACAATTCTCAAAGAGCGGTGCCAATCATTGAAATTCTTAGAGCCAGTCAACTTTTCTCGATCAAAAAAGCTTTTGAACGCAGAATTTAGAGCAGTGTTAGTGTTATCGGTGTTTTGAGCCATTTCTACAGAAAAAGTTCAAGTATTAGTATTTTCGATAATACACTTTTCAAGAAAATAAATATACCCAACGGTAATATAAACATATAACCATATAATTTTCTCGAAAACTAGGATCCAAATTATCATAGGTTCATCACATCAGTTGATCTGCTAGCAACGAACGCATATAATAAGGTAATCTGTCGAACATTAATTGGCAAACAATTTCCAACTCCTAGATCATTATGGGATTTATATTTTCCAACGCTATTGCAAATATAAACATGTTTGATCCCATCTTATGCCATTGAGTCCAAGATCTCACTTCCTACTCAACTTAAGTGTCTAACTTAAAGAACTGCAAATATGTCCATGCAAGATCTCACTTTACATAGAGATTTACCTCTCCATCACAATCTAGCCAAGTACTCTCATGACTAAATTGCAACTTCAAGTGTTCCTTTTAATTAGATGGCATATTCTTAATTTTAAAAGGGTACTAGTTTTGATTTTATGTGGTCAAATCAAATATGTACAAAGATGTCATGCATTCATCTTGTAGCATAATTTTAATAAAAAACTTTTTATTACCAATTCATAAAGATCAAATTATCAAAGTTTTGATTGAGGTATTGGGTTCACCAATCAAGGAATTTAGTATTAATTATCATCCATTATACCGTACTTTTGCATAAGTGTAAACACTTAGTGTTTCGGATAATTACCACCGAAGTGGCGCATGGAATTAACACTAATTCGCCCTTAAGATGAGCTTGCACATTTATATGGCTTACTAAGTAGCTCCACTCGAACTTACAGGGGGCAGAGGACCAGGTACGCGCTAAAGCACAACCTAAGACATTCATTAAGTGTGACTATGCGCACTTCTTTAAACCCCTTTTATTAGTTCATTCTCATGGGTGAGCCGTTCAGACCATTTGTACCAAAGTCACCAATCAATTAAACTATTTTGACAACTTAACTCTTCCAAAACAATAAATTTCGCCATTGTTTAGTCCGTATTATTTTTTCTATTCAAAATTACCCTTTGCTTAAAACTGTCTAACATAATAAACAAACAAGTAACAAATAAAAAATAAACTACTAAAAAAAACAATGCGCACATAACAAACAATTTATACGTGTAAACAAGTAGCCACATGCAACTTATTCGATAAAACCCTATTAATAATCAATATCTAGGTTAAATTAATATATAGATTAATTTAGGGTTTTCACTTCAGCAATAGAAAGTGAGCCACATACATCGATGAATCGATTGCGTAAACCCTTAATTAATTATACCAAATTGCACATAATTGATTCATTAATATATTAATTGGAGTCTTCCCCAATTCAAGATTTATCATAAATAAATATGTCTCAACAATTAAACAATATATCAAAGCAACTTATCCATGACTAACATGCATGTATAGTCATGGACATCATAACAATTTATACAAGTAAGTCACAAGATCGCATATTAAAATTCCATGACACATAACAAATTATTCATGAATTAATCACGTAATCAATATTAATTCTAGGTTTTAATAAGGTTAGCAAACAATTTTTAAAACCCTAAAAAATTTTATGTATATGTCGATTTAAAAAAAAATGGTACGCCCCAATTTAAAAAAAAAATTCAACCAAAACATAAAAAAACATAAACCCTAGATTAACATAGCAAACAACATACAAGTATTTGTTTTATTACGCGTTTATGTAATTAATTACTCATTAAAAACCAATGACTCGTGATGCCACTGTTGGAATTAGATATCAAGACATTCAAATAAATAATCACCAAAACATCAAAGTAATATTGCGGACGCGTATAGGATGTATTAACGAATAATTAATTAACATAAAGAATATGCGTACCTTTGTTGATTCTAGCCGAACAAGAATCAAATCCACAAACTAGCAACGGATGAACCCTAATTTGATTTAGTTAGGATTATGTGAATTACCCCTTACCGTTTTGTAATTCAATCCAAGATAATAACAAAAGTATGTTATTACTAAGTTCTTGTACACACGTACTAAACCGAATTAAAGTACCGCTAGTTTTTATCAAACCAAATAACTTGATGTTTGGAAAAGAGTGGATCGACACCTATGAAGGGTGTACGATCGGTTTTAGCAAAACACACACACAAAACAATTTTAGGTTTAGCTAATGAGCACAAGAGATGGAAAAACAAGACCCCTAGCCTTGTATATATACCCAAGCTAACTTGGTGAACAAGTTGTAGCTTGTTTCCTTTTCTTGATGGACGATCGGTTCTAGGAGTCCCAAAGGGATTCCGGAACCTTCCCAACTTTTGCAATTTGATCCTTTTCCAAATACCTTTAACGACCGTTAGTCCATTACATTAATTACTTAACGTCCGTTAGTTATTTCGTTTAATAAATAAATAAATATAACATTTATATTTAATTATTAACTTTAAATTCTCATACGTAAAGTGTGCAATCCCATAGTCTCGAGTTCGATCCTAACTCACGTCTACTAATTTATATCCATAAAACCAACAATATATGCTACTCAACCCTATATAGTGATCATGTACTTACACAATGTATGGGGTTCAAAGCCCACCTCCTGATAAGTATAGTCACTGAAAAATTGCTCATTGCTTAGGGCCGAGTCCTTGAGGGAGGGTTCAGTTAGCATCCTTAAGATGCATGGGATAAGGATGATCCCACCATTCTTCACCTTTTGGAATGCTCATGTACTTACAAAAGGTATGGGGTAAGAATACGAGTATGCTGCAATAAAAGTCATTCACTTGGATGTGCTAGCTTTCTCCTAAATAATACCAAGAATAAATCATTTTCTTTTGGTGGCCACTGTTTACATCTGAAGGTACAAGCTAATTTCATACTTTTTGATAATTCCAATTAATTTGTCAATTCTATTTCGTGAAGTGCTCATGAGCTTCATAATAACTTGTCACATATTTAAACCCAAGCAGGCTCATGACAATAACTTTAGTACAAAGAAGCTAATTTCAACATGCATAATGGTTCTCAACCAGGTGACGTAGCAATATCTTATTTAACAAACATATGTCAGTAATTGTATTCAAAGAATTGAATTAAATAGAGGGAGATCTGATAACTTTTCAAAGAGGCCAAAGTAATATAAATACAAATGACTATTGTCAAGTATGTTATATCTCTTGGATATATCCTTTGTATTAGAAATTATTTTCTCAATAAAAACAAAAGCAACAATGGGAATTACTTCTAGATGAGACACCTCTGATCGAAATAAAATCAAAGGATGAGCAACCTCCAATCGAGACAGCTCTTTCTCACCTCCGATTGAGACAGCTCTTCTTCACCTCCGCTCTAAATGAATACTACTAAACACCTCTGATCGAGCCAACACCCTCTTGCGATACTCGGTCGCTAAACTATACCCAAACTCCACTTGAGGCAACTCCTTCACCTCCGGTCCAGACAACTCTTCCTTAAACCTCCAGATGAAATAACTTATCCCAACCGAAACCTTGGAGTACCCTGCAAGGAAGGAAAAACAATTAACGATCATCTCATGAGTCATGACGCACCAACTCATATAATGCATATCCCTTAGCACAACCATTAAATTTCATATCTGCATTGGAATTGTTACTTTTGTTGATTTCTATTAACTAGCCATGGCAAGGGGAATTGGTAGTGTGTGACTCTTAAATTACTGATGGTGATCTTAGTGATCACTGGACCCTATACAACGTGACTCAAGCAACTCCTGCCTCTTTTCGTATTTTTTATTCTAGTTTGTCATTGCATTGGACCTAGTAAAGTAAAGATTCCTTTACTATAAAATTAAAATATATTTTCCTATACAAATTGAAATATATTTTTTTATTCTAGTTGGTCATTGCAGTGGACCTAGTAAAGAGTCCTTTACTATACAATTGAAATATATTTTCCTATACAATTGAAATACATTTTCTTACCACTGTAGTAACACTAACATATTCATGAAATTGAATGTAGTGTCATTACATTACTAAGTGATAGTACCAGAAGGGAAAAGTACTTGTGCAATCTTTGTGAAATATTTTGCATACAATTGTGTATGAAAATGTCAGTATGTTCTAAGTTACAAGGAGTTATGTCAAGTGACATGCTAGTTGAGGTCAACTATATAAAAACATAACATGCTTCTGATGGAGAGGTGATGATTACCTCCGATGGAGACAACCTCCGGATGAGTCACAAACGCAGCTCGAGCCAAACTCTTCCCAACCTCAGCTCGAGCCAAACACTCAAATACCTCTAGATGAACCAAATACCTCCGATTAAGACAACTCTTCCAAACAACTCCGATCAAAGTCACAAACCCTCCACCGATCTCAATTCCCCGACAAGATGGCCTAACCCAAAACTCCTATCGAAACACTAGTACCCACCTCTGATCGAGACTTGGCTAACACAACCTCCAATCGAGACGAGTATATTCTGAGATAACCTAGTTCGAAACCTCTGGACTGTTGGTTGGTAACAGCTCAAAACAGGGTTAAGACAATCAGTAGCAACTGCAATACCACTAGGTGGTTACCGAATATCACTTGGAATCGTGTAATCACTTTCCAAAGTAAACTATTTGACCCTAATGCCTGGGTTACACGAATATCTACTTGGGATAAGACCAAATGTTAGTTATAGAATTAGGCACAATTGCGCTTATAAGTGTTTAACTTTATGTTTGTTTCTCCTGATATCAGTATGTTTCTCAATATATCTTCAAGCTGATGAAGACCATCTCTATTTATAGTAGAGAATACTCACTCCAAGTCAATGGACATTATGAATGATTAACGGCCAATTAATCACCCATAATAAGCCTCCATTATCATAGGAATAGTGGTTACATGACCAATTAAACGTGGCCATAAAGCAGTCATAACAGTCACTTGAATAAGTGAAAGCTGTTACAAATAATCACTGCAACACTACTAGTAGGAACCTTTACACTAGCAGCAGGAACCAATACACTACCAGTGGGAACCATCAGTTACTACACTAGTAGCAGTAACCAATGTACTAGCAGTAGGAACCAACCCACTGTCAGTAGGAACCAATCCACTGCCAGTAGGAACCAATCCACTGCCAGTAGGAACCAATACACTAGCAGTACTTTCCACTATTGAGTCAGGGGGTTCATAGACCTCATGGGAGTACACATGTACCTCCTAACCCAAAACCAGGTGTGAACTAATCCCACAAGTGCACTAAATTTTCCAACAATCCTCCCCAAATTTAGTTCACTTCCTTTTCAAGAAAAAACAAACATCAAACAAAACATGTGCATAAACGAAAATATCCTGAGGATTGAATTTCCATCTTAGTACATTACACGTTCAAATATTCGAGAATCAGGGTGTTCTAAGAATTGAACCCTTCAACCCATTTGAATCCCTGAAGATAAAATACACACAAGTTTTCAAACACTTAACAGCTCCTGACACTATACAAGCCATGTGTCCATATCCAAATTCATAAATGTTGTAAGAGCCAAAGTCCAAAGCTCCCTGAAGCGGCAAAACTTCAAAATTTACATAGGTGGTTCCTCTTTATTCATGCTCCTGCCAAGCACTTTTTCAAAGAAATTAACCATTAAGAAGTAAAGACTTCATCCTCCTTTTTTAGCAGGTTCTGAGCACAACCTTGGGATGTAAATAAAACATGTGCTCCAGTCCACTGAATGTTCAGCTTTCCACATTGAACTCAGCCCCCAAGTTTTATTAGGAGCGAGTTGGGTGTCCTAGCATTCAGTGACTAAGTTGGCCTTAAACCCATCCCTTTAGCGGACTTTATAACCAAGTCTCTAGCCAAACCCTTCGTCAAGTGATCAGCTAAATTTTTCTGAGATCTAACAAACTCTATAGATACCACCCCATTCGTGAAAAGCTCACGAATCATGCTATGTCTGACACCTAAGTGTCTAGACTTCCCATTGTACATCTGGCTATAAGCCTTTGCCAATGTAGTTGCACTATCACAACGGATAGAAATAGGTGCTATAGGTTTAGGCCACAATGGAATCTCAAGAAGCAAGTTTTTCAATCATTCAGCTTCTTTACCAGCAGCTGCTAAGGCCACAAATTCAGATTCCATTGTTGAACTGGTGATGCATGTTTGCTTCTTGGATGCCCAAAAAATTGCACCTCCACCAAGTAGGAATACCCAGCCACTGGTAGACGAATTGTCTTCAGTGTTACTAATCCAACTTGCATCAGTGTATCCTTCCAACACTGATGGGTAACCAGTATATTAGAGACTATAATCCATAGTTCTCTTCAAATACTTTAGTACCCTCTAAACTGCTTTCCAGTGATGAGCACTAGGATTACTAGTATACCTGCTCAATTTACCCACATCAAAAGCAATATCATGTCTTGTACAAGTCATGGCATACATCAGGCAACCAATTACCCTACAATACTCAAGTTGAGATACAGCTTTGCCATTATTAGGCATCAGCTTCTCACAAGTATCCATAGGTGTACTCACTGGAGTACAATCAAAGTAATTGAATTTTCTCAACACCTTCTCAATATAATGAGACTGGGAGATAGAAATTCTTTTACTTTCATGTTTAATCCTTATACCCAGGATAACATCAGCCTCCTCCATGTCCTTCATGGAGAACCTTGATGACAAAAATTCCTTTGTCAGGTCAACCTGATTTTGGTCAGTGCCAAATATCAACATTGATACGTGTACGTTAGGGGTCAAAGGAAACTTCCTTTTCTTCAAGCAAGTTTTTCAACCAACTAGGCAGTGAACCTAATCGTTGTAGTGTAGTATTAAGGTAAGCCTCGGGATTGATATCATTCTCTAGGGGAATAGGAATGCTAGTGAGAAATTACTACGCTAAGGTTGGGGTTGAGGAAGATTATTTTTTTTTATCTTTTTTATATTTTTTAGAAAATTGAAAGGTACGATTTTGGGGTATGGATTTGGGGGGTGGTACTTCTAACGATTACTCTACTATTCTAATTATCTAAGCGAAAGGGTAGTCTATGTCTAATTGATGTGTGCTGGTATGATGATTAAGAATGTGTTTACCTAAATATTATTACTCCCTAGTTATCTTGTATTGATGGTTGAATTGTCACGTCCTTATTCTTAACGCGTTGTGTCTTCTAAGGTCGTAGGGTATGATTTTCTCCCTTACTCTTTGAGAATACCTTAAGGTTATTGCCTACAAAATCTCTAGGATTCATAAACTAACTCTAAGGTTATCTTTGGATTTTTAGCCTACAATTACTCTAGGCGATTATAAACTAAGGTTTACAAAGATTACTCAAGTATTAAAAACACAACGATGGCCTATTGCAATCCTAAGCCAATTACAATTAAGATAAGAGACAACCAATCAATATTCAATAACTAGGTTTCATAGATCTAAGCAAACACACAAGTAAATTAGCCGGACATGGTGAAGATGCAAGCGTACATACATACAATCGAAGACATAATGAAATCAATGAAGTAAATAACTTATCTTGATGTAAAATAGGGTATGAGAACCCTAAGATACTGCCCAAACCGGACAAAAGTCGTTATAGGTTTTTACTCCACATCACCTATTAATTGTGACGCCGTCGGATTGACCGTCATTAGGGTTTCGTCTTGGCCATGTCAACTTGGGATGGCGTCACCTTATGGTTGTGACGCCGTCAGCTTCAACTTCTGACGCCATCTGAATCTGGATCTAGGCCGTCTGAGGGAAAAGGTCTTCGTGACGCCCTACTCTTTAAAGCCTGACACCGTCAGGTACAAAATAGCAATTTCACTCCTGAGCCGTCGCAAATAGAGGGACGGCGTCGCCCTTGGTTTGTGACGCCGTCGGGTGCACTTCCAGCAGCTTGAGTGTCTTGATCTTGACTTTTGCCATTTTCTTCACATATTCACGCCTTTTCGTCCAAATATGCATCATTCCAGCATTTTGCCTTCAAGAGACCTAAAAAGTGAAAAGGAACGAAATTAAGCAGTAACGGATATAAAAGTGGTCAATTAAGGGCTTAAATGACCCCTCAAAAGTGTACCTTTTAAATCCTTATCAAATATCCCTACACTTGGTATTTGCTTGCCTCAAGCAAATGTGCTTTTGGCCAATCAATTTATAAGTTAGCGGGCATGAAGCATTAGTTTAGAATAATTCACAACAAGTATAAGCCCAGCAAAAGTCATAACAAGCACGAAAATTGTATACTAGCACCTCACAAGTGGTGTTTAGATACTCTCATCTCTCAGGTGTATATGAAATATATCAAATGGAAATGGAAGATAAACACTCATTAACCGGTCCTAGTACATAGATTACCATAGGCTTGAGACTAGATCAAACCTCCACCGCTTTGGCGTAAGCACCTAGGAAAAATTATCTAAGAGGTCTTTTAAAGGGTTGTAACTTTAGGCTTATGGTTAAGGAAACAAAGGGTTTGGTTGGATAGGCGATTTAGTGGTGGCAAGTCAAAAATATTTATGTTACAAGCATGAGAAGAATGGCGTTGCTAAGCCAAGACTCGACACTCTAAACTCTAGATAACTTTGAAACAAACAAACATAAATATAAAAATAGATGCAGGATGGTAACCCGTATGGTTTTTTTTTTCATACACTTTTACTCTAGCATTGATAACGCTCAAATTGTACATGTTTTTAGTAGCGTTATCCGTGCTTTTATGTATGTTATTTGGTTATAATCATATGCTTTTGATGCTTAATCGTATAAAAGTGCGTATGCTAGTTTATTTGTAGCCAAGTAAAGGAAAGTGGAGAAAAAGACGGAAAAAGAAGTAAAATACGAAGATTTCTCCGTGTACGAAGAATTCCCGACAAAAGCAACACTTGTGGAGTGTATTCGAGAAGATAAAGTCATCAATATGGTGGTCTAAAGACTCAATAATAAAGTTCAAGAAGGAAAACGAGAAAGAAATGAAGAAAAGAAGCTTAAACGAAGAAATATTGGAAGCCTCGTTGTTCCCGACACACCTTCACCATTTTGGCCATAACTTTTGCATACGGACTCCGTTTGACCCCCCGTTCACGGCCACAGAAAGCTAAGAGAAAGATATACAACTTTAGAGCTTGTCAATTTCTGTCAAAAGGCTCTAACCGTTCGGTCGGGCCCCACAACCGAAACAGTTGGAGAGTAGTCAAGAAGACCAGCCGAAACGGTTGGAGCCCAACCGATTCCGCTAGGAGGCTTGGTTATGGTATTTCTTCATCACTAAGACTCCAAACTTGTCCCAAACAATTCTAGGTCATTCCCACTCAGTTTATAGTCCCTTCCAAGCTCCTTGGAGGCCAAGTTGAGCATTGAATACCCCTAGCCTTGGAAGTAGTATAAATAGAGGCCTTTGCAACCTCATTTCATCATCCCTTCTCCATCCTTCTCATCCCTTTCACCCACCACTCCATCTCTAGGTATGAAATTCAAGCCTCCACCCTTAAGGGCTAATTTCCACCTATTACAACATCCCTATCTCAACTTACCTTCCCCAAAGGTGTGAAATTCAAGCCTCCACCCTTAAGGACGAATTTCCACCAACTATCCTATCCCAACTTGTGTGTAATTTTTTCCTCCACCCTTAAGGACGAATTTCCACCAAAATTATCTCTCCCAAAAGACCACAAACCTCTGCCATTTCCAGAAGTATGCATGGTTAGAAGTTGTAGTTGATTGGAGGCTTGAAGGAGTGCTATAATCCTTCACCCTTGCCTAATGTAATCTTACTTTGGGTAAATCCTTGTTACTTTTATGATGTTGAATGCTATTGTTCATGTTTGGTTCTTTGATTGTGTTGATTATGTGATTCTTGTGAATGTTGTTTTGATACTTGTTTATTTCATATGAGAACTTGTGATAAAAGGATGTTTGGATAATTGTAGTGTTTGTTTGGAATATGTTGGTAACATCATATTTGGTTAAATTGAAGTTCTTGTTTATTGTTTTGGTTGATCATTGTTGAGTTTAATGTCGAAAGTATTCTTAACAATGGTTAGTTCCAATTCATTAGTTGACGAATGATTTTGGTCTTGTACTTTGTGACGATTGTGCAAGAGAATTAATAAACATAACAAGTAAAGGTTTAATTTGGATTAAGGCCGAAAGGAATCTTTTGAATATGTGTTCTCATTATCTTTCAAGTAAATGGAACTTCATGGATTAATAACATCAAAGTATAAGGGCCGAAAGGATTATCTCTTTGTTGTTGGTTTAGGCATAAGGCTCATAACATGACCACTTGATTGAGGCTTATGCATATTTGATTTATAAAACACTAGACTACTATTATTGGTTCAAGAGGTTGAAAGATTACCTTTAATAATATATATTTTCCAAACTAAACATCCTAATATCCTTGTGATCATTTTTCTAAACATGTATGTTCTTTGTGTACTTGTTCTCATATTGCTTTTCTTAGTGGTTTGATCCGTGACAATCATAACCACGACCCTGTTACTTGCTTAAACAAACAAACGACACTTGTAGTGCAACCAAGTCTCTTGGGACGACCTTGATTTACCAAAACCTATACTACAACTTGACTAGGGTATACTTGCCCGAATGTGTTCCTAGTTAACCGGTAATTCTTATTTACAAATTTAAAACCCCGATGGAACCCATCAACCATCCTCTATGATAACATCAAAATATAAGGGATTTATAGGCACATCCCTACACTTGAGTTTTTATTACTCTAACACTAATTTGACCCGAATTGAAAAGATCAAAACACTTTGAGTACATTATTACGTAAATTAAGGGAATTTGAATTTAACTTTCTTTCCCGTCACTTCATAAAATTTAACTTTGCCCATGAATCCCAATCATCCCAAAACTGTATACAATGGATATGACTCGACTTAGCAACTTATGCAAGTAACTAGATAATTGAAATAAGGGTTTAGTATGATAACAATAATGCACTAAAGGTGAGTGCATACAAGGTAGGCTAAGGCGATTTGGGTGTACATTTGGGGGTGGATTGTAAACAATGCTCTTCATTGATATTCCGGAAAACCGAAACATCACGAGCACCGCGAAAAAGATAGGCTCTAAGGGTTAACTAGGGGTATCGTGTACTAAAGATGAGTACAACGCAAGGGTGTGGGGGAATTACTCAACTGATGTGGAAGAAGTAATTATAATACGGGTATCAAACAAGGGTTATCCTAATGCCTCTTATCATTTAGTTATTCCTAACTACACAAGTGTAGTCTCACTAGCGATCTCGGGATGCATCACAAAACAAGTTCTAGAATCTATTATACTACCGGTACACTCTCGAAGCATTAAAGGTGAATGCTTTAATTCCTACAAATCTAGGGGCGAACCTCACATTTTTGGGGTGGAATTTGAGTGGTAAAGGGTTTTTGTGCTAGTCATATAACTTCCTATCCATGAGACGCTTTATTAAGACTAATGGCCCACTCCTACATGTCATGAAAAATTTTAAATTTGGTGCCAAAATTACCCTAACCGATATTTCTCATGGTTTATTACACAATTGAAATTAGACAAGGCAAATAGTCAAGGATAAGCATAGTTTCAAAGTTCCCGTTCTATTTTCCCTCCCTACACTTAAACAGAACATTGTCCCCAATGTTCCCCGAAAGTATCAAAGTTATGATAATGGAAGGTAATTAAAAATGAAAGAAACTAATACTCCCCTGATTAGCTCGGTAGGATCCGTGTGAAGTAGTGGTTAAATTCTTCTCCAAGAAGAATATATGCGTGAAAAGCTCCATCCAATCTTATGTATCTTCTTCTTGATAAATAAAACCTGCACACTTTAAGAAAACAGACGAAACCTTTGGATAAAATTGGCGGTAACACTATATATGACTAATAAACTAGGATATAATGCTTGTGGAATGGATGTTTGTAGATTTTCTGGAAAATTAAGACTTGAAAAATTCCAAAAATTTATAAGTAGCATAGAAAACAAGAGAAAGTAAGATAAGTGGTTTCTACTCCTCCTGACGCCGTCAGGTAGCAATCCTGACACCGTCAGGTTATCCTGACAGAAGCTGGTCTGCTGCAATTTTCTGAAAAAATTACATCTTTAGAATCTAGAAAAATTCTGCAAAACATCCATTATGACTCGATACAAGCATTTGACTCTAACAAACACACATATATATCTTTTTCAAGAATTATAATTCTCATGTTCACGTTCTTTTAAAAACATGTATAATCTTCCTTACACTTATCCTTTTTGTAAAATACCTTTATATGTAATTAAGACGAGGTTAAAGACAAAATAAAGCATTTTCACAAGTTCAAACATGAGAATAAACAATCAATGAAAAGATATATGATACACAATCAAGCAAACAATTAAGCATGGGTTGCCTCCCACGAAGCGCTTTTCTTTATTTATGAGTCTTGTAGCTAGACTCGAAGTCGTGCCCCAACGTGGTCTCGTGCACGCTCACGTACCCATATCTAAGCCATTCCAATGTTCTCTCACTTTTCTTGTATTCATCTCCTAACTCTAGGCATTTTTTATAGTACCGCTTATTTTTTTCATAAGTATGCCTAAGTCCCCGTTGTTTATCTCTTTCACTAAGTATCGGAATGGGATCCATCCGATTGCATTCCTCCATATCTTTGTGCTTAAACCTAGGATGCGTACGGGGCATTTGATAGACAAAATCTTCAACTCCATCGAAGAATGTGATTAGACCATCAATCATCCGTTCATTCAACGTAGTCATTCTCTTAAAGTTTGTTCCAAATATCACTTGAGTGAGGCTTCCATCAATGAATTCTCCTAAATCATCTAGGACCATGAATTCAACCACATAGGCAAAACTTCCAACAAACACATCCAAGTAAGTGACCGCATCAACAACATTATCCCCTTGATAGGCTAACTCATCTACCTTAATTTTGTTATATAGATTTTGATAAGGATTTCAAAGGTACACTTTTGAGGGGTCATTTAAGCCCTTAATCGACCACTTTTATATCCGTTACAGCTTAATTTCGTTCCTTTTCACTTTTTAGGTCTCTTGAAGGCAAATTGCTGGAATGACACTTATTCGGACGAAAAGGCGTGAATATATGAATAAAATCGCCAAGTCAAGATCAAGACACTCAAGCTGCTGAAATTGAAGGTGACGGCGTCAGAGTTAGAAGGCGACGCCGTCGCAATGTGCTCCAAATTTGTGACGGCTCAGTAGCGAAATTGCTATTTTGTACCCGATGGCGTCAGGTTTTAAAGAGTAGGGCGTCACAACTCAGACGGCCTAGATTCAGATCCAGACGACGTCAGAAGGTGAAGCCGACAGCGTCACAACCATAAGGTGATGCCATCACAAGGTTGACGTGGTCAAGACAAAACCCTAATGGCGGCGATCCGACGGCGTCACATTTAAAGAGTGACATCGTCGCATGTTGTAACTCTATATATAGAATTTGGTTTTTCAGACTTTTAGAGAGGTAGTTTTGTGGAGTAAAAGCTAAAACTGAATTTCGGCTGTCTTGGGCAGTATCTTAGGGTTCTCATACCCTATTTTACAATAAGATAAGTAATTTACTTCATTGATTCAATTATGTCTTCAATTGTATGTGTGTATGCTTGCATGTTTTCCATGTCCGGCTAATTTAATTGTGTGTTTGCTTAGATCTATGAAACCTAGGTACTGAATATTGATTGGTTGTCTCTTATCTTAATTGTAATTGACCTAGGATTGCGATAGGTCATTCGTTGTGTTTTTAATGCTTGAGTAATCTTTGTGAACATTAGTTTATAATCATCTAGAGTTATTGTAGGCTAAACATCCAAAGATAACCTTAGATTTAGTTTATGAATCCTAGAGATTTCGTAGGCAATAACCTTAAGGTAGTCTCAAAGAGTTAGGGAAAAACGCATACCCTACGACCTTAGAAGACACAACGCGTTAAGAATAAGGACATGACAATTCAACCATCAATAGGAGATAACTAGGTAGTAGTAGCATCTAGGTAAACACATCTTTAATCATCATACGAGCACACATCAATTAGACATAGACTACCCCTTAGCTTAGTTAATTAGAATTGATAATAGTAGAGTAATCTGTAGAAATACCACCCCCCAAATCCAATACCCCGAGATTCGTACCTTTCAATTTTCTAAAAAATATAAAAAGATAAAAAATAATCTTCCTCAACCCCAACCTTAGCGTAGTAATTTCTCACTAGCATTCCTATTCCCCTAGAGAACGATATCAATCCCCAAGGCTTACCCTAATACTACACTACAACGATTAGGTTCACTGCCTAGGGTGTTGAAAAACTTGCTCGACGAAAAGGAAGTTCCTTTGACCCCGAACGCGCTTCGTAAGCATATCAGATATCTTGAGATTAAGTTTAATGGTAAGAATGAGTGCAAGTTAGCATCAAAACTTTCAAATCCTATCTTACAAGGGAATTGCATGTTAAAGGGGCCATTAGCCTCAATTCTACACCTAGGTTCAAAACATTGGGAGAAGTCTTGTTCTATTTCAAAATTAACTTCATTGCTGACCTCCCCGTTATCAAGTGCCTCACCATAGTCAAACTCCTCATCAGAATCCGAGTCATAGAAAGGACTATGTTGTTGCCAATTTATTTCATTATGCCCTAGGTGATTTCCAAAGTGGTGAACGGGTGAAACGGTTTGTGGGATTTCGTTTTCTATTTAGGGATTGGGAGGAGGATTGGGGGCGGGTAGTGTGAAGACTCTACGGCGAAAGATGCTAATCATGGTGAGTGATGCGTTTTACGAACAAAGTCACGAAGAAGGGGGATAGACTACGAGGAAGCTAAAAATTGAGAAAAAATCTCACTTGATAGGAATCAAGCAAGAAAACCTAAACGAGATAGACTCCTAACTAGCTATTCTATTCCCCAGCAGCGGCGCCAAAAACTTAATATGCGTACAATGCGCGTTCGGGGTCAAAGGAAACTTCCTTTTCTTCGAGCAAGTTTTTCAACCACCTAGGCAGTGAACATAATCGTTGTAGTGTAGTATTAGGGTAAGCCTCGGGATTGATATTGTTCTCTAGGGGAATAGGAATGCTAGTGAGAAATTACTACGCTAAGGTTGGGGTTGAGGAAGATTATTTTTTTTTATCTTTTTTATATTTTTTAGAAAATTGAAAGGTACGATTTTGGGGTATGGATTTTGGGGGGTGGTACTTCTACCGATTACTCTACTATTCTAATTATCTAATCTATGGGGTAGTCTATGTCTAATTGATGTGTGCTCGTATGATGATTAAGAATGTGTTTACCTAGATACTATTACTCCCTAGTTATCTTGTATTGATGGTTGAATTGTCACATCCTTATTCTTAACGCGTTGTGTCTTCTAAGGTCGTAGGGTATGCTTTTCTCCCTAACTCTTTGAGAATACCTTAAGGTTATTGCCTACAAAATCTCTAGGATTCATAAACTAACTCTAAGATTATCTTTGGATTTTTAGCCTACAATTACTCTAGGCGATTATAAACTAAGGTTCACAAAGATTACTCAAGCGTTAAAACACAACGATGGCCTATTGCAATCCTAAGCCAATTACAATTAAGATAAGAGACAACCAATCAATATTCAATAACTAGGTTTCATAGATCTAAGCAAACACACAAGTAAATTAGCCGGACATGGTGAACATGCAAGCATACACACATACAATCGAAGACATAATGAAATCAATGAAGTAAATAACTTATCTTGATTTAAAATAGGGTATGAGAATCCTAAGATACTGCCCAAACCGGACAAAAGTCATTTTAGGTTTTTACTCCACAAATCTACCTTCTTAAAAGTCTGAAAATCGAATTCTATATATAGACTTACAACTGCGACGGCGTCACCTTTTAATTGTGACGCCGTCGGATCAACCGTCATTACGGTTTCGTCTTGGCCACGTCAACTTGGAACGGTGTCACCTTATGGTTGTGACGCCGTCAGCTTCAACTTCTGACGCTGTCTAAATCTGGATCTAGGCCGTCTGAGGGAAAAGGTCTTCGTGACGCCCTTCTCTTTAAAGCCTAACGCCCTCAGGTACAAAATAGCAATTTCACTCCTGAGCTGTCGCAAATAGAGGGACGGTGTCGCCCTTTGTTTGTGACGTCGTCGGGTGCACTTCTAGCAGCTTGAGTGTCTTGATCTTGACATTAGCCATTTTCTTCACATATTCACGCCTTTTCGTCCAAATAAGCATCATTCCAGCATTTTGCCTTCAAAAGACCTAAAAAGTGAAAAGAACGAAATTAAGCAGTAACGGATATAAAAGTGGTCGATTAAGGGCTTAAATGACCCCTCAAAAATGTACCTTTTAAATCCTTATCAAAAATGTCATCAATATATAGACAAATGATGACTCCTTTACCAGATTCATCAAATTTGTTATATACACATTTGTCAGACTGGTTAAGAACATAACCACTAGACAAAACCACTTCATCAAATTTTTGATGCCATTGCTTAGGTGCCTGCTTAAGTCCATAAAGAGACTTAATCAGTTTACACACCTTGTTTTCATTGCCAGGCAAGATGAGGCCCTGAGGTTGGTTCATATAAACCTCCTCATCCAGTTCACCATTCAAGAAAGCTGTTTTCACATCTATCTGATGAATAACGATATTGTGAATAGTTTCCAAAGCAATCAGCAGTCTTATGGTGCTGATACGAGCCACAGGGTCATAAGTATCAAAATAGTCTATTCTTGGCTTTTGTTTAAAGCCCTGAATGACTAGTCTAGCCTTGAACTTTTCAATAGTTCCATCTACCTTCATTTTCTTTTTGAAAATCCATTTGCAACCCAAAGGTTTGCAACCAGGTGGTATGTCAACCAACACCCAAGTGTTTTTGCCCATGATGGAATCCATCTCACCATTGATTGCTTCTTTCCAGAAAGCAATATCCTGGGACTTCATTGCTTCTTCAAATGTCTTGGGATCATCCTCAACAATGAAGCAATAGGAATATTGGTCAGATACCTCATCCCTTGTTCCTTCAATTAAGTATAATTGAAACTCATGTCCAAATGACTTTGGATTCCTGACCCTTTTGCTCTTTCTGAGCACAGGTTCAGGTTGTTGAACCATAACCTCATCAGGGACCTCTGATGGTACTTCATAAAGGACCTCTGATACACCAGTGTCATGAGTTCCATTAGCAATCCTCTGACTTGGTCTAGGGACTGATGAGAATCTATTCTCATCAAAGTTTGCATACCTTGATTCAATTATGGAGTTAATTGAAACATATTCATTAGGTTCGATAACATAGAACCTAAAAGCCTTTGAATGCTCAGCATATCCAACAAAGATGCATTCAATGCCTCTTTCACCCAAAGTTTTTAGCTTTGGATCAGGGAGTCTTACAACAGCCCTACAACCCCAGACCCTGAGATAGTTCAGGTTGGGTTTCCTTTTAGTCCAGAGTTCATAAGGGGTAACCTTGTTCCTTTTGTTGGGAACCCTATTTAATAAATACCAAGCTGTTAACATAGCTTCACCCCAGAACCCTTGACTCAGTCCTGAATAGGACAAAATGAAATTAACCATCTCCTTCAGCACCCCATTTTTCCTTTCAGAAATACCATTTTGCTGAGGAGTATAGGGAGCAGTCGTTTCATGGACAATACCAACAGACTGAAAATACAGAGTATCCATGTACTCACCTCCCCTATCAGTCCTTAATCTTTTGATCAAAGACCCAAGTTATAATTCAACTTCAGTTTTAAATACTTTGAATTTGTCTAATGCTTCATCCTTGCAATGTAACGAATAGACATAACAAAACCTAGAAGCATCATCAATAAATGTCACAAAGTATTTCTTATTACCCAAAGAGGGAGTGGCATGCAAATCACACAGGTCATTGTGTACAAGCTCCAAGAGCTTAGTCTCACGACTAACACCCTGAAAAGGTTTCTTGGTTATCTTGGTCAACATGAAAGTTTTACACTTTTCAGTGTCCATGTCAAATGTTGGGATTAACCCATCCTTAGACATATATTGCATCCTTTTATAGTGTACATGGCCAAGTCTAGCATGCCATAGGGTAGAGTCAGTCAGGTTAGTGGTGGTCACCAAGGCTGAATTAACACTATTAGTGATAATATTAAGCCTGAACATTTGATTACATAAATAGCCAAAACTAATAAACACACCATTTTTAGACAAGACAAATTTATCAGATTCAATAACTTGTTTATATCCATGATTATTCAAAATACTACTTGAAACCAAGTTCTTCCTTATATCAGGAACATGAATAACATTAAACAAAGTTACAATCTTTCCAGAACTAAACTTAAGATCTACATAACCACGACCATGTACCAAGGTTGTTGACTCATTTCCCATGTGAACAATAGAACCATCATTCAGTGACTCATAAGTCTTGAACAAGCTTCTATCTTTGCACACATGAAATGTTGCACTAGAGTCAACCCACCACGTAACTTCATCATCCTGCACATAATAAGATTCAGATACATATGTAACATAATAAATCTGAAAAGACTTATTAAACATATTCTGACCTTTCAGTGAGTTGGTAGAACCACCACTCCCCTGAACCATTAGTGCCTGATCCATTGGCTTTACCACCAACTTTAACACATTTTCACTCCCTTTTAATGTGGCCAGTTTTGCCACATTTCCAACAAGTAGGTGTTGCCTTCTTGTTAGGATCTGCCCTTGTGTTGTCATGATGTTTACGTTTGCCTTTGTTGTCATTGTACCTGGTGGAGTTGTTATGCTCCACCATATTGACAACAGATGGTCCAATAGCATTGCTACTCTTTGGCTTGTCATTATCCTGCACCCTGAGAGATTCCTCAATGCGCAGATGACTGCCCAACTCAACCAGAGTTAACTCCTCCTTCTTATGTTTCAAGGTATACTTGAAATCTTTCCAAGAGGGAGGGAGTTTATCAATGACACAAGAGACTGAAATAGCCTCATCCAGCTGCATATTGTGTTGTGTAAACCTTCCAAGTATACCAAGAAGTTCATTGTATTGTTCCATAACTTGTCTTGAATCAGTCATTTTGTAATTTGTGAAATTACTTACAAGGAACTTCTTACTTGATGCATCCTCAGCCATATATTTGGCATCCAAGGAATCCCACAGTTCTTTGGAAGATTCAAAGTTCTGATAAATGTCAAATAGAGAATCAGACATACCATTGAGAATTAAACCTCTGCAAATGTAGTCATCATTCTCCCATTTGCTCCTCCTCCTGATCTACTTCATAGTAGCATCATCCCCATCATCAGGAATAGGTGTAGTCAGAACATAGACCACACTCATGCTTGACAGCAAGAAGTGCATCTTCTTCTGCCACCTCCTAAAGTCCACCCCTTCAAACTTATCAAGATTGGCAAAGTTTGAAGCCATGTGTTTCATTGCAGTAGCAGCCATTGATTATCACAAATAGTTTACTTTGATTGTTGGTTGGTAACAGCCTAGAACAGGGTTAAGACAATCAGTAACAACTGCAATACCACTAGATGGTTACCGGATATCACTTGGAATCGTGTAATCACTTTCCAAAGTAAACTATTTGACCCTAATGCCTAGGTTACACAAATATCTACTTGGGATAAGACCAAATGTTAGTTATAGAATTATGCACAATTTAATAACCCTTGCGCTTATAAGTGTTTAGCTTTATGTTTGTTTCTCCTGATATCAGTATGTTTCTCAATATATCTTCAAGCTGATGAAGACCATCTCTATTTATAGTAGAGAATACTCACTCCTAGTCAATAGACATTATGAATGATTAACGGCCAATTAATCACCTATAATAAGCCTCCATTATCATAGGAATAGTTGTTACATGACCAATTAAACGTGGTCATAAAGCAATCATAATAGTCACTTGAATGAGTGAAAGCTATTACAAATAATCACTGCAACACTACCAGTAGGAACCTTTACACTAGCAGCAGGAACCAATACACTACCAGTGGGAACCATCAGTTACAACACTAGCAGCAGTAACCAATGTACTAGCAGTAGGAACCAATCCACTGTCAGTAGGAACCAATCCACTGCCAGTAGGAACCAATCCACTGCCAGTAGGAACCAATACATGATGCAGGTTTTACTGACCAGGTTTTAATATTTATAAAGTCTCGTTATACCTATGGTTTACCCTAATGCACTAACGGGCAGTGTACCCGGTTGTGTGTAGTGTAGTAATCGGTAAAGCCTAGGTCGTCCCAAGAGTTATGTATGTTGGATTATTACTAAGTCTAGGTGTCACAGATTTTAATATGATAATGATGAGGAAATATTTAATAAACTACTAAAGTAGATAAAAGCAAATAAAAGGTAAGGGATAATTCAATAGAGGAGAGTGGTGCTAACCTAGTTAATCCTCCTAGCTAGTTATGTCTACGTCTACTTACTTCCAATTACTTGAGGTGAGGTCAAAGTCGAGAGGACAGCATTTGGTCAATTCGCCCTAACCTCTCAGCAAAGATGCCACCACAAGAGAAGTCAGGTGTCCCCTCATAAGTCCTGTTGTTCCTGGTCCCCTAAGCCAAGTCATTAAGTACCGCTAAATGCTAGATTTATAATAGTGAGTGCCCGGGCGTTAGCAACTTAAACACTCACCCCCTAATTCTTAAGTTCATCCAAACGGTAGGTGATCAGTTGGTCAAATCGCACAAGTAGAAAGGGTCGTCAGTTGGCCATATCTTACCCTTCCCATCTCAGTCTTCTTACCTAGGGTCAGTTGGTCATATCTCCTAGGCAATTGGCCTCTACCGCCATTCAAAACTACCGAACCAAGGGTAGCTACCAATAAACTATGCATGCATACACTTAGAAATAATTATGCAAAAGTAATGTAAACATAGACAAAACAATTAAGGAATCATAACTAGGCCAGCACCAAGAGGTGCTTAGCTGCTCATATTAACCATACAATTCAATTCAATATTCAAAGGTACGAAATACACGAATCGAAAGTAAAGAAAAGATAAAATGCTAATGCTTATAGTAGGGGAGTGATTTCTTCCTTGGAGACAGCTCCGTATGCTCCTCTAGACCTTCCTTTAGCTTTTTCCCACGTTCTCTGATTTTTGTGTGTGGAATGGGATGATTAGAAATACTAGAATTCGTGGGGTATTTATAGGCCAGATCTGGGTTACGGCGTAACTAATATAAGAGTTACGCCGTAACCTTCAATTTCTTCGTATTTTGCACTAGATCTACTGGTTACGGTGTAAACTTATTAGTGGTTACGCCGTAGTCTTCAATATACTTGGTTACGCCATAGTTGATGCAATAGTTACGGCGTAGTTATCAGCGGTGCGGATCCTCATTTGACCTAATATAGTTACGTCGTAGCCTAGCTTTAGGGAGAGTTACGCCGTAACCTTCTGATGAGTTGGTTTTCTAAATCACGCTTTAGTTACGGCGTAATGTGAGAGATGAGTTACGCCGTAACTTCTTCAAAATCAGCATACTATGATAAATCTTTTGGTATTTCTCCAATTCCGCGTCTCTTTAGCTCCAATGCTCGTAATTTACCTGAAAGTGGAAAACAATGGAAAACGAGCGTAAATCCATATAAATGATATAAATTACAAGCATTATCGGGAGAAATTGACACTTAATATTCAGGACTATTTGATGTTATCAAATATCCCCCCATTTGAACTCTACTTGCCCTCAAGTAGACCTTATTAGAAAGATTTTTAAAAAGATATCTCCCATAATATGGAAAATATAAGTTTACAAATCCCTTATGCTAGAATAAAACAAAGCCGAACACCTCACGAAATGGGAACAAAACACTTAAATCTCTCAACTACTCTAAGTGTCAATTTCGGGGTGATCACTCAATCGCACAATCATAGCATGTATTCTATCATAAGCTTGGCGGTTACACAAATCTCCACCACTAGAGTTAAGGGCTAAACAATTCTCGAAGGCAATATGGGTAGACACGACAAAGGTTAAGGGGTGACTCATCATTACTAACATATCATGGCGAAGTGGACAAAATCAATGATACATGACCAAATCCATGGCCAAGACACCAAAGATTGCTCGTTGTATCACCTAGACACGCTTCATGACTAAAGGGTAGGATAAGACATGGGATATATAAATGGTGTAAAATAAAAATCAAACATGTAGTCTAAATCTATAACCAAGTCATCACTACTTACCGTCCGCCCAAAGTTCAAGCTTTGAAGTCAAGAAACCGGATCATGAAATGGCAGGTGGATGTGTCATTAGAGGACGTCATGATGGGCACACAACCTTTTCTCCAACTGTTGGCATAATTACCAACTCCAATCTTCAAATGTGACCGAGGTGGCCTCCTCGATACTAAATCTATAAAGCTCATAACATAGTGCTTATAACATCGCACTTTACAATTACATAACAACTTTTTTTTTTCGAATCACTTTTTTTTTACAACATAACAATAATAACATAATATCCCCCCACTTGAGATGAACAATGGGAATTCGGGGGGTCTTCAATGATCTTCGGGAATATGTCGTCGACGAAAGCGTGATTTTCGAACCTTTCCACTTGAACCTTGAACTTAAGCAAATGATGACTTCCCAATCACAAATAAAGACTACAGGGTAGGCTAAGGTGTATAGGTGTAACGAAACAATATATTGGGTTTAACAAAATGAAAGGAATGGCTCAGATGGGTGTATCTAGGGGTATCTTGCACTAAAGGTGAGTGCAACAAAAGGGTTTCACATGGGGGTCGAGAAGTCGAGGTGACTAATCGATAGACACACAATGGTAGGCTATTTGGGTGATAATCCTATAATATTGCCTTCTAAAACTGAAAAGTCCAAATACATCGAGCTAACTCAACATACCTCGTCTATGGTCTCGAAATGATGCAAAGGCCAAGTTTTAAAGTTTACAAGCTACCGGCACACTCATAATTTGGTGGATTTCGGGTAAAATATTGGAAATGGATAAGGCTAATCTCACCATATAATATCAAGGGTTGTATGTGCTCGGCTAAGGTCTAATCTAGTTAGGTTTAGAAAAACATGTCAAAATTTTAAAAATGGCATAATTTTTCAAAATAAACTAGAAAAACGAGGGCATAATAATGTTCAAGAGATAATTCTACTCCCGTCCCCCCACTTGAATTGTACAAAGTCCCTTTTGTACTAAGCATTAAATAAAGGTGAAGAGAAAAGTATAATTAGAGCGAGAACTTCCTTGAAATTTGCTCTATAAAGAAAGAAGGCCCACGAAAAAGAGACGTGCCTTCGTATACGCATCATGAACAAACTTCAATCCCTGAAATTACACTACCGACAAGCATAATTCTAAAAAGAAAAAAAAATGAAAAATGAAAAACAAACCTAACTCACTTTTGTAGGAATCACGGTTGCATTTAGCATATGCAACAAGCCTTTTAAACCACTTGGTGTCCCAAGTGGATGAGTGAAGTCTCGTGAGGGTTTACAGGGAACACACCAACAAAGTTTATTTAAAATACTAATACAAGGTTATTGTGTTTTAAAATGAAAGAATTAAAGTAGAGGAAGGTTACGTCGTAACTCTTTGAGGGAGTTATGCCGTAACTTGGCAAAACCTGACATAAGTTGCAAAGCGAGTGGTTACGGCGTAACCACTGAGATGGTATTACGCCGTAGTTGGTAATGCGTCTAATAATTCTGCTGCAAAAGGTTGGTTACGGCGTAATCACATAGATGTGTTACGCCGTAACTCTTGTCATATCAGCAAACTACAGCAGTAAGTACTTCCTCGTTTCCTGCAAAAGGTTAGAAAATACAAAACCCTACAGAAATGAAATAAAACAAAAGAAAGGGATAATTCGGGTTGTCTCCCGAAAGAGCACTTTTCTTTATTTACGAGTCTTTAAGTTAGACTCAGAGTCGCGCAGCTCTATGGGGGGCTATGGACTTCCCCGACTTCCTCCATGTCTTTTATCAAGTTACGCCTGACCCAACCAACATTTCTGGCAGTGCGGAGATATTCTTTATTTTCAATCTTCCGAATCTTGCAAAATTTTTCCTCCGGTCCCAAATGGTATCGCGTAAACTCATGTTTTTCGGCTATAATTGGTGGTGGTCTCTTAAACGGGATGCCAAGAAGTTTGCATCTTCTTTTCTCGTGTACTTCATCATCTGGGTCAATGAAACCATCTTCACCTTGTAACTCGAGGTAATCGAAATCATCATCGTTGGAATCGGTATCTTTAAGTTGGTCATCGTTAGGTGAATCTTCTACGAGTATTTTCTTGCATTTTTCTTTTTGTTTCTTTGATGAGTCCTTGGTGTCATCTTCTGATTTTCCATTTGGAATTTCGTCGTTAGGTTGATCTTTACTCATACATCCATTCCAGATTTTCTTCTTAGTTAACGCGTCAATTTTTCCGTATTTGATTCAGACTCAATCGTCCAATCCGAGATCATCTGACCAAGGCAATTCTGTTCTTTTTGAATCATTATTCGAGGTCCACAGGAACTCGTCTTCCCCAGCCCTCTCAATGCTGCTTCGCCCGTCACATTCATACTCAAAAGGGTTGCAGGAAGCCCAAACACTACCGTCAGCGGTTTTAATTTGTTCACACCAATGATTTTGAGTTCCTTCGTCATTGTCATTTTCAGAAGGAATATCGTCGAGGGGCTTAATGGTTTTTCCTTGAAGAATATGTTTTTCATATTTGAGTTCCAGATTTCTAAACAAAACCGAATTAATTATTGTGTCCCCGAACCTTACTGAGTACCAATCTCTGAATGACAGATCCCCAAAATCAACATCATGCCTCCCTGATTCATACGGCCATATCCAAACTTCGTTCTTCACATTACCTCCTCCGTTGCAATATTCACGAAAAGGGTTGCACGTTGGCCAAGCGTGAGTAATCTCATCTTCTGTGATGAGTAAGGGTCTGCAGTAATGTTTGATATGTGGTCCTTCCACTTCGTTAATCGAGAATTTGGCTAACCTTTCTTTATCGTTAAGTGTAGTCCACATGTATCTGTCATCATTTACCCTCTCTTTATCAACTCCTCCATCGCAGGTCTTCCGAGGGTCACAAGAGGCCCATAAGTTGTAGCATTCTCCGTCGTCAATTGCAATGGCCTTACACCAATGGCTCTTCCTTTTAGAGTTGTCGATCATGTCGTTTCTTGTATTCTGGTTACGCCGTAACTCTGAGATGTGATTACGGCGTAACTCACTTTCGCCATCAGTATTAGACTCATCGGATGACTAGTCATTATCAGAAAATATATCTTTACATATTGTGGATTTGTTCTTTTGTTCCTCATTTCTTCTTTGTACCTCGTCGCCAAGCTTTCCAATCATAGTTTCCAAGTTTTTTAGTGATATGTCATGGGAAGAAAGGCTCTTGTTCGTATTATCTTGGAAATTTTTCAGCCATTCCTCTTGCTCCTTTTGCCTTTTAGTTGAATCCACAAGGTACTTGTTAATAATTTCCTCCAAGTTAGCTCTTCTTTCATTACGCTCATAATACGGTGGGGGTCCTCCACGATACCCATTACGATTATCCCCGTAGAAAGGCCTATTCTCTCCATATTTAGCTTCCTCGATCGTATCTTCTTTGTCAATCTTAGGACAATTCTTAGTCAGATGTCCCCCACCATAGTTTTCGCAGCCGACTTGGATGGCATGAACAGTTTCTTTGATTTTCAGCATATCTCGACCGAGACTCAAGCTTGCTGGCTATTGTAGCAATTCCATCGAAACTTCTACCTTGGTTTCTTTTGCTTCCTCCGTCGTGCCATTTTTTAGAATGATCAACCATTTTTTGAATGGCTTCAATAGTAAGAGTAGGAGTCATGTTTGGGATACGTCCTTGATAGTCCAGCATTTGTCTTGTAGTTACGTTAATTCCTTTGTAGAAAATGTTGACCTTTTCCTGGTTGTTCATATCGTGAGTAGGACATTTGTAAAGCAAATCGTTGTATCTATCCCAAGCTTGATACAATGTTTCATCTCCTTCTTGTTTAAAATTATGGATCTCCAAAAGCTGGTTAGAAATCTTTGATGGCGGACAATATCTCTAAATAAAGTGCTTCTTAAGTAGAGCCCAAGTATTAATTGCCCCGGCGGTCAATCTTTCAATCCATCTTCTGGCAGCTCCACTAAGAGTCATGGGGAATACCCTTAGCATAACAGCATCATGAGACACGCCCGGAATGTAGAAAAGGCTAGCGATGTATAGGACATTTTCAACGTGCTCATATGCATCTTCGTCCCTGTTTCCTGAAAAAGGGTTAGCACGAAGCTCCCTCATAAATTGGTCTTTGATTTCGAACTGGACATCTGCTCCAATTGCCGGTCTTACGAGACCCGGCCCTTGTTCTGCTCTAGTCAACGCAGAATATTCCTCAAGAGTGAGTTCATTGATGTTAACAACATCCATGGTACCTGAAAACTCAAATAATGATCATGAGAATAATAGAAAAGTTTAAAACAAAATAAAAGACTTAATAGCAATCCTAATAGAACTCCCCAGCAGCGGCGCCAAAAACTTGATGCAGGTTTTACTGACCAGGTTTTAATATTTATAAAGTCTCGTTATACCTATGGTCTACCCTAATGCACTAACGGGTAGTGTACCCGGTCGTGTGTAGTGTAGTAATCGGTAAAGCCAAGGTCATCCCAAGAGCTATGTGTGTTGGATTATTACTAAGTCTAGGTGTCACAGATTTTAATATGATAATGATGAGGAAATAATTAATAAACTACTAAAGTAGATAAAAGCAAATAAAAGGTAAGGGATAATTCAATAGAGGAGAGTGGTGCTAACCTAGTTAATCCTTCTAGCTAGTTATGTCTACGTCTACTTACTTCCAATTACTTCATGTGGGGTCAAAGTCGAGAGGACAGCATTTGGTCAATTCGCCCTAACCTATCAGCAAAGATGCCACCACAAGAGATGTCAGGTGTCCCCTCATAAGTCCTGTTGTTCCTGGTCCCCTAAGCCAAGTCATTAAGTACCGCTACATGCTAGATTTATAATAGTGAGTGCCCGGGCGTTAGCAACTTAAACACTACCCCCTAATTCTTAATTTCATCCAAACGGTGGGTGATCAGTTGGTCAAATCGCACAAGTAGAAAGGGTTGTCAGTTGGTCATATCTTACCCTTCCCGTCTCAGTCTGCTCACCTAGGGTCAGTTGGTCATATCTCCTAGGCAATTGGCCTCTACCGCCATTCAAAACTACCGAACCAATGGTAGCTACCAATAAACTATGTATGTATACACTTAGAAATAATTATGCGGAAGTAATGTAAACATAGACAAAACAATTAAGGAATCATAACTAGGCCAGCACCAACACTAGAACAAAAAGTGGATTTGGCTACACCGAATATGTGTGACGATATACATATAGTCACACATGATTTTTCGGCCGTGTGTGACTAAAGGTCGCGCGACCATAGGTACTCTATGGTCACGTGTTTGACTTTTTTTTAGTCTCTATTGCAAAAGAGTAACCAAAACCGTAACATGTGTGACTAATTAGGTACAAATTTTGTTGGATTAATCCGTATTAGTGACCATAAACACTGTATAGTCACACAAAGCATGTTTATTTTGGGTATTTAGTCACATACAATTAAGCATAAAGTGGCCAAAAGTGTTAATAAGTGTGACCATATGGTGTTTAAGGTGAAGAAATATGTCTTTTGTGTGACTATTGATCATCCAATGGCCACTTGAATTTTATGTTTGTGTGGCCTTTTGTAACATTTAGTCACACAAAGCATGTTTGTTTTGTGTATTTAGTCACATACAATTAATCATGAAGTGGCCAAAAGTGTTAATAAGTGTGACCATATAGTGTTTCAAGTGAAGAAACGTGTATTTTGAGTGACTATTGATCATTCAATGGCCACATTAATTTTATGTTTGTGTGGCCTTTTCTAACATTTAGTCACACAAAGAATGTTTATTTTGGGTATTTAGTCACATACAATTAATCATAAAGTGGCTAAAAGTGTTAATAAGTGTGACCATATGGTGTTTAAAGTAAAGAAACGTGTATTTTGAGTGACTATTGATCATCCAATAGCCACATGAATTTTATGTTTGTGTGACCTTTTCTAACATTTAGTCACACAAAGCATGTTTGTTTTGGGTATTTAGTCACATACAATTAATCATAAAGTATCCAAAAGTGTTAATAAGTGTGACCATATGGTGTTTACAGTGAAGAAATGTGTGTTTAGTGTGACTATTGATCATCCAATGGCCACTTGAATTTTATGTTTGTGTGGTCTTTTCTAACATTTAGTCACACAAAGCATGTTTCTTTTGGGTATTTAGTCGCATACAATTAAGCATATTGTGGCCAAAAGTGTTAAAAAGTGTGACCATATGGTGTTTAAAGTGAAGAAATGTGTGTTTTGTGTGACTATTGATCATCCAATGGCCACATCAATTTTGTTTTTGTGTGGCCTTTTGTAATATTTAGTCACACAAAGCATGTTTGTTTTTTGGTATTTAGTTACATACAATTAAGAAAAAAGTGGCAAAAAGTGTTAATAAGTGTGACCATATGCTGTTTAAAGTGAAGAAATATGTATTTTGTGTGACTATTTTTCATGCAATGGTCACATGAATTTTTAGTTTGTGTGGCATTTTGTAATATTTAGTGTTAGGAATTAGAAAATTCCAGTGCTGAAAGAGTCGGTCACCCCAACTATTATCTAGCATAAGTTAGCTCGTAGATTGGTCATTTGTTACGGTCTATGTAGTTAGTTAGTAGTGTAAAATAGTTTAGTGCAACACCGTGGAAGAAGGTCGGGTCTTTACCCACTGTATCCCTGATCCACAGGCCGTCAGGAGGTCGTTTAGTTTGTAACCTATAAATACCCTCTACCTTGCAAGGTAGAGGGTTGGATGTTCTTTGGTAATCTAATATTCAACTAGTTTCTCTCACTAGAATGTCCCACTCTTTCTCTCTCTAAAACCATCTATGTGCTCATTGTGTTAATGTTATGATGTGTATGTGAAAAAGTTATATCTTACATTTAGTCACACATCGAATTAAACAAAGAGTGACCAATAATGCATGACCATATTATGTGAGTGCATCTTTTAGTCACAGGGTTACTAATGCTAGTACTAAGTTAGTACTGCTGGAGCAGAGTTAATACTGCTAGTAATAAGTTAGTACTGCTAGAGCAAGTTAGTGCTGCTAGTACTATGTTAGTGCTGCTGGAATGAGTATATATATATATAACAAAATTAAAAACCAAAAGAAATTTCAAATTGAATAAAACTCGAATGTATATAACTGAACCAAATATATTATTGCAATGTACATAATCAAATTCTCAAAACTACCATAATTCTCTATTTACTGCCACTTGTGATCTATCAGCTTGTTCCTTGTCTAGATTACCAGAAGAGACTTGTATACTTTCATCCATAGCTACAAGCAGAGAAGATCCATAGATACAGTATCTGACAAGCAAATATAGAAAGTATAAGAACAAGGATGTTGAAACTGAAATGACTAGTATCAAGGATGAAAAACTGCAACCATGTTTGACAATTCACCTCGAACACCTTCAATAACTTATGATGATATCATGTAAAGATATATAATTTGGATGGTCACTATCGTATATGAAACAAACTACCAGGTATCTGGAGTAATGAAGGAGCACCAACCTGTTCGGTTTAGCTGAGCCATTGTCATCTATCCTTAAAAATTATTTTAGACCAGGAAATGAAACGACAATGTCTTGATATGTTAGCAGGTTTGCATTTAAACTTTTTAGGAATCTGTCGTCACACCGACAAATGAGATTCGAAACGGGCACAACCTAAACAAACAACAATCAATTCAAAACTACATAAGAAAGATGCTCTAGCAACTAATTTTATAACAAAAGCTACATTTGCTAAAAATTGTGGGCTTACACATTGTATCTTCACAGTAGGCCGTATATGAAAACATGTCTTTTGTCTCTCATCTTAGTGTAACAAAACTGCAAATGAAGATCAGACCTTTGACATATGAGGTTCATAACTACAAGTATTGAAGAAGTACCTACTGCCAACCATGGCTGCAAGTACAACCCATAGGTAATCGCACACAAAATGTCCATCAGTTATTTTTATGCAAATCTATTAACTGGAAAAAAGTATCTACGACTTAGGATCTTACAGATTCTGGGTACTGAATGGTTCGATAACACCGTCCAAATTTAGCTTTCCAGAACCTAATGGCGTGATCATAGGTAGCAGTTGCCAAAATAACTGATGGTTGGTTGAGTCATTGCTTAATCCCTGTTAAACATCAAACAAAAATAGTAAGTTATCAAAAAAATCTAAGACGCTCAAAATATGAGAAACACACGAACCAAAAAATCATGCAGTCACTGCACTTGTGTCAAAGGAAATTTGACGCAGTAGACAAAACACTAACACTACCAAAATTAATTTTTGTAAACAGTGGTGGAGATGCTAGTGCGAGCAATTGCATACATGTGTTTATTTAACTCACTATCTTCCTCTTTGATCTCATTCATCACCCAAAATGACCACATATGCAATGAGAAATCTGTAATAATGATATACAAATCAGCAGGACACAAATTTGATTACGCATTCAGTGGGCTAAGCAGTTTGACGTTCAGTACTGAGAATTGAGTCAGTGACATACTATACATTTGTTTGATTTTCATTGTTTTCTACGGTAACTTTCCAACCTGCATAATCATGCCCCTGCGGCTGTTGTTGGCATGTGGCACCGAAGAATGTGTGGCATCCCGGTTGAGCATAACTAAAACAACAACAGGAATGACTATATCAGTATCCATAGTAGCAGAAACGAAAAAGCATTTGAGAGGAAGAACAGAAGCGGTACTCACGATGCAATGATATTCAACTTGCAATGGTATTCAAATCCACCAACTTTCATCACAGCCTATCATTCTACTATAACAGTGACTTCTCATTGGACTATATACTTCTCATTGGACTATATATTCTTTTCTTTTTGCAAAAAAAGATTGATTATGTGCACACAAAGAGCCAACTGGAACCAGCAAAACATTTTATACACATGGACATAAGTACTCGACAGTTTAAGTTATAGAAATCATTTCGGAACACGATTGTTGTACTTACATGACTTCTCTATGGAGTGGAATAATCCGCGCCAAACGTGGGATTTATTGTGCAAGCATCACATACTTGGGAAATTCCTTTGTAATCAACGAAGCGGGTCTCTTACTCATTGGTATGATGAACAAAAGTACCACCTGGATAATTTAAGTAAATGTTGAATTCAGTTGGCCAAAATAACAAATTCATACTGAAAACATGTAGGACCAAAACAATCAGATCTTACAAGAATGGGCACACAAGAAAGTTATATAGTAAATCATGGATTTGCGTAACTTAGTGAAAAAAATACTCATGTCTACTCTTCTATTTACTACAATACCTTTGGAATCGTAAGAATAGATAAAATGTCGATGAAGAGGTAGGAGTAGAAATATCGTTTGGCTATATTTGATACAAATACTCTTCTTTTAGTATAGATACTACTACCACAGATAGCTATAGCTACCCATACATACGAAGGGACCTTTTTATGAGTCAATAGTACTTCTCTTCTCCAAAGTGCACATGTTGGCTACAACAGAAATGAAACAAATAGTTAGTATCAACTGAGTATCAAATGAGCTTTGTGCAATCCAAGCAAAACCCTGTGCAGACTCAGTATCAACTGAGTCAGTGCACAGGGCTCATAAGCCCACATTGACAAGCCCTTTTGAGCTTATAGAAAAAATTACAAAAATCTACTAAAATAGCCATAAGAAATTAGACCAGGAGGACTTTCTAAAACCACAAGTTTTATTGAGAATGACTCAGAAATGAGTCCAATAAAAATCCTTCTATCTTGGCCAAAACTGAGTTCTCACCACTTTGACTTTTTAACAAAACTGAAATGTTGACTTCCATGAGATTTGATCTTGATTTTAGGACTGATTAGGAACTTAATAGATGAAATAAGACTACTGCACTCTATGTTTATGTATTTCAAACACAAAAGGAGCTTTTGACTTTATAAAAGCTCAACAGTTAAGCATGTAAGACAGTTGAGGAAGGATTTTGACTTTGAGAGATTTTGCAGGCAATAATAAGACAGATATGGGTAGAAGAGTTGAGATCCCTTGCAAAGTGAAAAAAAATAAAAAGGCTAGAAAGCCTATCATTGATTGCCATGTGTCCTCCATCTAATCCTTCCATTTTTTCTTATTAAATTTGGTTAGGGGGCATTTTGGTCCTTTTAACATGTTTTTTTATTTCACCCCAAAACTTCAAATATAAATAACTTTCAAACGACAAACTTTTATAAAAAACCGATTTCACCTTAATTTTTTAAATTTGATTCTCTTTAATTTGGTATGCATTTTGATATATAAATCATAACTTTTTTTTTTCCAACTTTTTAAGTGGGTGTTGATTTTCTTGAAATTTTTGGTATTTTCGGCTCTAATTTTGACTAGTTTAAAAGCCGAATTTTACAAAACTTAAAACATGAAAATTGTAGGCTTTTGACCATTCTTTACTTAGAAATTTGAATCACTCAAATCCGATATGATATGAGTGAGATATTGCACGTTAATGATGGCGTCTTAATCATATTTAGTGCATACAAAGTGTTTGATAAAATGCCTAAAAGAGATTTTCTTATAAAAGTACATTCAAATGCACTAATTGGTATTCCAAAATACATTTTTTGTTATTTTTGGTTTATTTTTAACTGATGAACAACCAAATGATAAACTGATGAACATTGTGACCATAACTGATGAACATTATGATTTTTTCGACAATTGATGAACATTATGACTTTTTTTGAATACCGATAAACTGATGAACAAAATTTAAAAGAATTGATGAATATCTTTTTTTATTGGCGAACAATAGTAACTGATGAACAAGACTAATCGATGAACTGATGAACAACTAACAGATGAACATTGCGATTTCTTTTAGACAACTGATGAACAATATCAAAAAGAACTGATGAACGTTATTTTTTCGAAAACTGTTGAACAATATAAAAAACAACTGATGAACGTTATAAAAAATAGCTGATGAACAATATCAAATAAAATTGATGAACAAAGTTAAATAGAACTGATGAACAATAAAACTGATGAACAACTCGTTTTATTGATGAAATAAAACTGATGAACAACTCATTTTATTGATGAAATAAAACTGATGAACAAAGTTAAATAGAACTGATGAACAATAAAACTGATGAACAACTCGATTCATTGATGAAATAAAACTGATGAACAACTCATTTTATTGATGAAATAAAACTGATGAACAAAGTTAAATAGAACTGATGAACAACTCGTTTTATTGATGAAATAGCTGATGAACGTTATCAAAAATAGCTGATGAACAATATCAAAAATAATTGATGAACGTTATTTTTTCGAAAACTGCTGAACATTATAAAAAATAACTGATGAACGTTATAAAAAATAACTGATGAACAATATAAAAAATAAATGATGAACGTTAAAATTAATGAACAACTGCAGTAATTTAAATCGAGTACAAATGATTCACTCAGTTTCTAACAAAACAATCATCAATCTTAACCTACAACCTACATACAATTCGTATTAACAATCAAAGTAATACAACTAAAAACCTTTATTATTAAATAATAAAGTAAAACCTTACAAGTAAAAAACTACTTTATTAATAAAGTAAAAACCTTTTATTGGCTAATCATGTTCTCTCAGTCAGCACCTTCGTCTCCTTCATAGCACTTTTCTATGTAAACTGCAAACCACTCGACCACTCAATCATCCAAAAAAGCGGAAACCAAAAGACCATTAGACCTGCACTTTTCATTTACGTTGACCCAAGTCAACCCATAACATCTTGCTGTAGAAACCCACTCACCACTCTCACCCTTTGCATACACTATTTACACCTGAAAACATAAACTCCCTTTCTCTATCTCTCTCCGAAAAGAAATCACCAATGTCTGGTCACTGTGGTCAAACCACCGCACCTTCGTCGGTCAACGCTCAGGTGACAGAGCTTGATAAAATGTCGTTGGTGACACCGTCGCCTTTGATGGTGTCGTTGGTGCCATCAGCGGCGAAGAAGATGAGAACGCCATCGAGGAGTGTGTATGGTTCAGTTGAGAGAAAGATTTGGTTGATATGTATTAGCTGAGTAAGATGAGCGGTGATTTGAGGTTGGATCTGAGATGTTGGTAGATGAGTGGTGATTTGAGATTGGATCTGAGATGTTGGTTATTTATTGGAATGACCATCATGCCCCTATGTGTAGATTTCCCTCTTTTGTAATCTTGACAAATCCAACGGTTGATATTACTTTTTAGACTTTGCAAACATTACTCCCTTTTTATTAGATCCGCTTTCATGGGTAGAATAGAACTTAACAAGCATGACCCAACAGATATCAAGCACTTAACTGGCCCCTAATGCAGATTAATCAGTACTTCCAAACACACCTTTATTTAACTGATTAGCAAATGAAACTGATCTAACTACTAATCCAACATGTAACTTTGATCAAACTGAGTTTAAATAACTTAAATACAGCCTAATAAACAGATTAGAACCAGTTATGACTACAAATGAAGATTATGCTAAGAAATCTTGAAAATTACTTACAAAGGGCCCTTAGCCATAATGGCTTGAAACAATGAATCCATGAACCCTATCCTATGTTATCCAACCCATTAACTCAGAATCAAACCAATGCCAACACTGCTCCAACCCATATCCATTTCTTTTTCTAATTCTTGTCCGTTTTGACTTTCTTTGACCAAGAACAAACTTTGCTAGATACTTGAACTTAAGCTTACAAAAAGCTATGAAAAGCTTGTATAAGCTTATTAAAACTGAGAAGCAAGCTAATTGAAGCTTGGGTGTAAGAAATAGCAACTGAAATTTTCAACAGTAATTCAAAAACATGAAACTAGATGAAACTTTGGAATTAGGACTGAAACTTGATTCAGAACACTTAATTAGCTTAACTTCAATATATAGAAACTGAGAAATTACATTTTAAGATTAAAACTAAGACATTTTTATAAAAACGACATACAAGAGAAAATAAAACTAAACTACTCTTTTCAGTTGCCTCTCTTCCTTCTCTTTTATACCCAAAAAGCTCCACGTGTCCTTCTGAATGATTCCCACTTGATTCCTTGTCCACTGGGTCACTTTAGGTGCATAATGGCCATTGGGTCATTTTGACGGGAAAGTGTAATTTGACCTCTGTGGACTGAGCTAGCACTAGGGGGGTGGCTAGGTGTGATGATGATGTGGGTGAAGTTTTGAGGGGATAAGGTGAGGTGGGAGGTGGATGGGAGAGGTGGTGCAGGAGTTGCAGGCAAGTGGAGGGGGAAGCAGGAGGTGGGAGGGAAAAGCAAGGTGTTTGACTGGGGTGTTTGACCAAAGGGTCAAAAAGGGTTTTGGCAGGGGGATCAAAATGGGAAGGGGTCACAGGTTGGCAGGGGTCCAAAATGCAAAAAGGGGTCTATTTGGTTTGTTTAGTGATAAGGACCAAAACTGTAATTATGCCAAACTAGAGGACCAAAACTGTAACTTCTCCAAAGTTGTTACAAGGGACCAATACTGACAAGTTCCAATAGTACAAGGACCAGTTTTGTCATTTTCAATTTTCCAGGGACCAAACTTGACATTTTATGAAAGTTCAGGGACCTTTTCTGCCATTTAACAAAAGATTTATTCAAGGACCATTTTTGACAAATTAGAATATTTCAGGGACCTTGAATAACATTTTTCTTTATTTAGATTTACCAGGGACTGTTTTTGACAACTTTTGAAACTTGGGGGACTAAAACTGCCAATTATGCAAACTTGATACGTTTTTCACCAGATTTTGATATTTTTGCATTTAAAACACATAAAACACTAATTTGTGATATTTTTATCATTTTGATGCATTTCTGAGTGTTTTCAGATGTTTTTGCAGTTTAATTGGTACAAAAATGATGAGTATTTAGACACTCATCACATATGCATTGGGTTATAGTTGCTTAGAGTGTCATGTTACGACACATCCATGATTGTTGACAATGGGTAATTAACATGGGTAATGGGTCATGTGCATTGGGTTGTAGTGGATATACTGTCATGTTATCGACCAATACATGACTGATGGTCGACAATGGGTAATTAACATGGGTCATAGGTCATGTGCATTGGGTTTTGTAAACTAAGACAAATACTATACAACATTTTTATACGTTTTGTATTTTTTTTTACGTTTTCATCTGTTTGTAACGTTTTTCGTCCCCTTTTGACCATTCAATTGATTTTGACCGATCTCACTAGTTTTCGACCGATTTTGACAATTTTCGACTGATTTCGACGGATTTAGACCGTTTTAGACCGACTACGACCGATTGCGACCGTGTTCGACCGATTTCGACCTTTTCGACCGATTTCATCCATTTTTGAACGTTTTGGGAATTTTCTCTCGTTTTCATATGTTTTCAAGCCTTGTTTAACGTTTTCCTCCGTATTATAACGTTATGAAACGTTTATTACGTTTTCGTATATTTTGTACGAATTTTTCATTTTCATACGTCCTTCTCTTTTTTTTCTTTTTTTTGCTACGTTGTGTTCGCTTTCATACATTTTGTACGCCTTCATACCATTTCTTTAGGAAAACGTTAGACAGTAGACAAAAACGGTCCCAGACGTACAAAAATGGTCGAAATCAAGAAAGAAAAATGAACGAAAACGGTTTAAACCGGTATGATATTTTACCCTTTAAACCAAGTAAGCTACAACTTATTTAGTTTTGCTAGATTCGAAATTTTAAAAGTGAAACAAATTGAAAATAAGCATAGGGAGAAAAAGTCACGGTTTAATAAGCAGCTTCTATAAGCACTCTTTAAGCTACTAGCCAAAAAAAAATGAAGCTTAAACTTCTATATTAAAAAGAAAATGCATTACATTAATGAATATGTTACCCTGGCAAGATGGTGAATCACTTGACTTTCGTAGGGGAGGTCGCAGGTTCGATTCTCGCTGGGGTGTAACATCCTTTTTTATTTTCTTGCTGTTTTTTATTACTCTTAACATAATTTAGTCACACATTTGTGATATGTATCGAATTGTGACTAACTTAAATAATGTGTGACAAGATATGACTCTATGATTTAGACACCTAAATAAATACTTCATGTGACCATACATAACATCTTGAATTTAGTCACACAAACACTCAATGTGACTAATATCAAGGTTAATGATAAACCGTCGGGGCAGGTTTACGTCGGCCTAGCAAACTCGGTCAACGACGTCGAGGAACCTTAGTCGTTTCGAAATAGGCTCCGTCATTCTACGTCGGCCTAGGAACTGTTGGGGCACGTTTACGTCGGCCTAGGAAACTTGGTCTACGACGTCGAGGAACCTAGTCGTTTTGGAATAGGCTCCGTCGTTCTACGTCGGCCTAGGAACCGTCGGGGCACGTTTACGTCGGCCTAGGAAACTCGGTCTACGATGTCGAGGAACCTTGGTCGTTTCGGAATAGGCTCCGTCGTTCTACATTGGCCTAGGAACCGTCGGGGCACGTTTACGTCGGCCTAGGAAACTTGGTCTACGACGTCGAGGAACCTTGGTCGCTTCGGAATAGGCCACATGAATTTTATGTTTGTGTGGCCTTTTCTAACATTTAGTCACACAAAGCATGTTTCTTTTGGGTATTTAGTCACATTCAATTAAGCATGAAGTGGCCAAAAGTGTCAATAAGTGTGACCATATGATGTTTAAAGTGAAGAAATATGTATTTTGTGTGACTATTGATCATCCAATGGCCACATGAACTTTATGTTTGTGTGACCTTTTCTAACATTTAGTCACACAAAGCATGTTTGTTTTGCGTATTTAGTCACATACAATTAATCATAAAGTGGCTAAAAGTTCACATAATTGTGACCATATAGTGTTTCCTTAATTAATAAAAGTTCACCTTAGCACCAAAAAAGAACTATTTTGTGTTGTGGTCTGCTTATAAGCAGAAAAGTTTAGTGGTTAAGGCTGCCAGTACAAAGTTAAGTCTGGTAGGTTAGTTTTAGTGGTTAAGGCTGCCAATAAAAAGTTAAGTCTGCCAAACCTAAGTTAAGTCTGTTTAGTATTCGTAGTTAGTTCTGTTTATGAAAACATAATATTTTTTTGTGTGACTATTGATCATCCAATGGCCACATGAATTTTATGTTTGTGTGGCCTTTTCTAACATTTAGTCACACAAAGCATGTTTGTTTTGGGTATTTAGTCACATACAATTAACCATAAAGTGGCTAAAAGTGTTAATAAGTGTGACCATATGGTGTTTAAAGTGAAGAAACGTGTATTTTGTGTGACTATTGATCATCCAATGGCCACATATTAAGTTACGTAACCATATGTACTGGATTTTGGCTACACTTAAATAATATGTGTGACAAAACATTTAGTGTGACCATATATGGCATTTGGTCACAGTGTTAGTAGTAAATGTGACTATATAGATTAGCTTTTGGCAAGCTAACACAAACTAAACTTTAAAACACATATTAACTTACGTGAACATATGTACTGGATTTTGGCTACACTTAACGAATGTGTGACAAAACATTTAGTGTGACCATATATGGCATTTGGTCACAGTGTTCAAGTGTGTGACATATATTTGTCACTGTTTATATGTATATCGTTACTAACGCTTCAACCTTACTTTTCATTTGTCACTCGTTCCAATTTCAGATGTGGCTAAAGATTTGGCAAAACATATCAGTCACCCTTAAATAATGTGTGACAAAACTTGACTCGATGATTTAGACACACAAAAAATTACTTCATGTGACTAACGCATCAAGGTTACTTGTATTTGTCACGCGTTCCAAATTCATATGTGGCTAAATGATCTGAAACAAAATCACCAGATACCTTTAGCCACACAATGTTCAATTGTGTGGCGATACAGTTCTAATGGTCACACAATCAAAATTTTCATGTATGACTAATTAGTAAATGTTGTCAATTTTTGTACCTTCAGCCACACAAATATGCGAATGTGTGGCCGTTCCATTTCAACCATGCGTGACCAAATCCCGTTTTTGTACTAGTGCAAGAGGTGCTTAGCCGCTCATATTAACCATACAATTCAATTCAATATTCGAAGGTACGAAATACATGAATCGAAAGTAAAGAAAAGATAAAATGCTAATGCTTATCGTAGGGGAGTGATTTCTCCCTTGGAGACAGCTCCGTATGCTCCTCTGGACCTTCCTTTAGCTTTTTCCCAGGTTCTCTGATTTTTGTGTATGGAATGGGATGATTAGAAATGCTGGAATTCGTGGGGTATTTATGGGCCAGATCTAGGTTACGGCGTAACTAATATAAGAGTTACGCCGTAACCTTCAATTTCTTCGTATTTTGCACTAGATCTGTTGGTTACGGCGTAACCTTATTAGTGGTTACGCCGTAGTCTTCAATATACTTGGTTACGCCGTAGTTGATGCAATAGTTACGGCGTAGTTATCAACGGCGCGGATCCTCATTTGACCTAATATAGTTACGTACTTACGTCGTAGCCTTTGGGGAGAGTTACGCCGTAACCTTCTGATGAGTTGGTTTTCTAAGTCACGCTTGAGTTACGGCGTAATGTGAGAGATGAGTTACGCCGTAACTTCTTCAAAATCAGCATACTATGATAAATCTTTTGGTATTTCTCCAATTCCGCGTCTCTTTAGCTCCAATGCTCGTAATTTACCTGAAAATGGAAAACAATGGAAAACAAGCGTAAATTCATATAAATGATATAAATTACAAGCATTATCGGGAGAAATTGACACTTAATATTCAAGATTATTTGATGTTATCAATACACTAGCAGTACTTTCCACTATTGAGTCAGGGGGTTCAGGGACCTCATGGGTGTACACTCCGTACCTCCTAACCCAAAACCAGGTGTGAACTAATCCCACAAGTGCACTAAATTTTCCAACATGGACAAGACACACCTTCACCTCCGTTCAAAACAAACTCCGCTCGAAACAGAAGAGGCTATTGTATGAATAAAAAGTGAGGACCAAAGTATTTTTACACAAGTTTTAAATGGGCTCCGGTGCAAACATTGTCATTGGGCTCCAAATGACAAATTGTCATATGAAACTCCGAATGAGGTATTAAATTCTAAACGAGAGTAGAGGTGGCACGGGTGAATTTTTGTTGTAAGAAAAAGAGATGTAATTATGAAAAGTAAAAGTAGTATTTATACTACTTCGGGAAGGACAAGGACTACGAGGCTTACATAACGCGGGCCCAACAAGTCCAGGACATACTTGTCATTTAGCCCAAATACAATATTTTTATTCAAGGCTGAGAAAGTAACGCATCAACACACCAAAACTCTTATATAATTTTAAATTTTATGTTCCGCACGATTTTGGTGCAACAGAAAAAACTCAAAATATATACGAGCGTTCCAAAGAAAATACTGTCAATTTTCAAACGGGTAACTTGAACGACAAGACAAACTTTTTTCTCTTAGTCTAGTACCAACTCTTTGACAATTCATTGATACTAGACTTGGGGGACATGATGAGGTATGTCCTCCTCTGGATACTCCGGAGGAGACAATCACAATTAACTCTAAATATTTCTAAGACATAACCACGGTACTCATGAATCATGTCTACTCAGGAGACAAGGTCTACTCAGGAGGCATTGTCTACTCAGGAGAGCATGTCTACTCAGGAGGCATTGTCAACTCAGGAGAGCATGTCTACTCAGGAGGCAATGTCTGCTCAGGAAGCATTGTCTACTCAGGAGAGTATGTCTGCTCAGGAGGTAGAACATTTTCTCCATCAGAACTAGTACGCTGACAACTGACACACATTGTACGATGATGTACGAATAGCACAGGCGTCTGGTTCACAACTAGCACGAAGACAACTTTGACCCCGAAGACCAAGCCTGGTACTCTTCAACGCTTTGAGCGCTGCCCCTAGAAGACAATTTAGCTTCCACAAGGCTGGTGTCGTGGAGCTAATAACATGTAGTATAAAAGGAACTGTTCACACACATGAAGATGGACCTTTTTCCCACACACACACTCCGAGACAGACGTCTCACCATCTTTACTCCACTTTACTTGTTACTTATCACTTCTCAATTATCACTCACTTATACCAAGTACTTACTCTCATACCGGAGCTTAGTCTCGGATTAAAAACCCGGGGCGAGCTAACGGTGTTTTCTCTTATTCCAGCCTACAGAAAGAAGGAACTACCTCGGAGTCTCCTGAAGCTTAGGGTTGAAGAGCATCTACGAACATTTTCTCAAACAGTGAACCCATAACACGAATATCAATACCGTGTCCTAACACCAAGGTCTCTACACGACATTTCCTGCACTTCATGATCTAATACAACGGTGGTGATGGCAGTCATGAGGTAGCGGTTGGCTGGAGGAGAGTGATGGCTGAGGAGTGGAGGGGAGAGTTGGAGGATGTGATATGTTTTTAGGGTTTTCCAAATGAATCTAAATCTTTCATTTATTCATGTGTAAAAATACATTAGGGACTAGTTGTGAAATTGCTTGAAATTAGAGGGTGTGGTGGGGGAAATTAGAGCACAGGGGCCAGTTCCGTAATTTTCTTAATCTTTTGCAAACTTGATCCTCGGGACACATTTGAACTATTAAACGCGCGAATTAAACTACGAAAATAACTTCCTCGCATTCGAAATAATTTTTCCATTAGAAACGAGTATTTACATGACTAACATTTTCATAAATAGAATAATAATCACTTTAAAATGTTTATTGAGTTACGTTTGGGTCGACACGCGTTGTGTGTAGTGTTCATGTAAAATGAGATAACTTCTTCGTTTTCGATTCAAATAAGTTCGGAGTTGCTCAAAAGTGGCACTTATGAAATAATAATTACAAATAAAAAAATAAAAACAATAAAAATCTGGAAAATTCCGGTGTGCTACACTGAAACCGTATGTTGACCTGAGCATTACAGGCCAGGCCAATGGATGAGCTTGGGCCTCAAAATCTCAAAATTTGGACTACCTGCGATGAAAATCTCAACTTTTGAACAAAGGCGATGGTTTTGGACAAGTTTAGGACCAACGGTGTATTTTTGTCTTGTTTTTTAATTAAAAAATAAGATTATAATGAGGCAATTATATCAAATAGTTAAGGTGCATATACTAATTATTTCAATAAAATTAGTGAAAAGAACATGAATAAAGTAAAAACTTGATATAAATTAAAGAACATATATAAAAAGTCGAGAAATAGGTATACACTTCCTTTCGAATCTTTTTTGCACAATCCTTTCTTTAATGTGGCAAATGTCACTAGTGACATCATTAATGACATAATTAGCGATGTAAGCAATGGTGGAAAAGAAATTCAAAACAATCTTTGTTTATTACTATTAGGGTACCGGCATATTGCGGCGGGTACTCTATAAATAAAATTTTATGTGAATAATATATGATTATATGTTTTATGCGAAGAATGATAATAATATTATAGGGTTAATAGGTACTCGCTCCTTGTTTTTTAAGGAGCGTTTAATGAAAAGAAAACATGAATACGGGAAAGCAACATATACGACAAGTGTTTTAAAAACCAAACCGACGGTATAACCGAGAATCAGTTGGTTCGGAACCGTCCGGCTGAACCGAAAAAAACTGCAAAAAAGCACCAAAAACCGAGAACCGTTTCGAAAACCTGTTCGGTGTCCGGTCGTGTTTAAAGAAACCATGTATACGATGATTAAAAAAAAAAAAAAAAAAAAAAAAAAAAAAAAAAATATTAATTGTATAAAGTTATATTAATTATATTAAAGATTACTAGTTTTTAGTGTAAAAGTTGGGAACTGTATTCCTTCAAGTGGTGAGTAAAAGGATGTTTATGAAACCAACAAGCAAGGTTAAGGGTTTATTTGCTTGGAGACGGGTATTTTTGGTATTGTCGTGAATTATTGTGCCGACTAGCTAGTTATTGGCGTGAACTTGGTGACCACTAATCCCTTTTCGATTATCTCTTTTTATTTTTATTATGTTTAGCTCATTTTCTTATTATTATGTTAGAGTAGTTGACTTATGTTTATGGTTAGGTAGTTAGGATTGTGGTTGGAAGTTTGTTGGTGATTTTAGTATATATTTTAGGTTAGTTTATTTACTAGAGATTATGATTAGTCGTTGTTGGTAACAGATAATTTATGCGAATCAAAGTGTTTCTTGACTAAAATTGTGAAAGGTCAGCCTGGTCAGTTTTCGAGCATTATTCTTGACTAGACATCTTTAGTTTAAGGTAATGTAAGAAAGACGTGCTTTGAAACCACTTAACTATCTCGTCACTAAAACGCTTAACTTAATCTAGTAGCCATTAACGCGAGACATTTGACCTATGAATTACTTAGATCATTTTACATATTTAGACATATGATGTATCAGTTGTGCATCTGTATACCGTCTCTTTAGTTTAAAAAGGTCAATCTAGTAGTCAACATCTTAACATAGAATATATACTAAATGGTTTAATGCGCGCGAATATGAGTTAAGATGAAATACGCAAGCGTATAAATAAATTAAACCTTGTTCGAGTTTTAGTTCACCATTTTAATCTTAATTATCTATCATCGATTTCTAGGCAAACATATCTCTTAGTATAAGTTTAGTTTTTAGCATTCCTTTTGATAACTTAGTTTGTGTGAGTTTAATATTTAACAAAAAAAAAAAATAAAACAAATAAATAAAAAAAACTTTTTGTGATAACTAAGCATCAAACGACTCTCAACTAACGAAGCTCAATTCACTGTTCCTTCGAAATGATACTCGAGAGATCAATACTTGCCAAAATAATTTTCTATTCAGGTATGTATTTATCCTACCGTTTTTATAAATATTTTTTGTGACGTTCAACGACAAAACAATACCAATCATCACAACTTTGTCATACTACTAACTATCGTTTTCGTATCGCCATTGCATCGTGATGCACTTGTACTCTCCCATTATAATATAAAATAGTGTGTGTAAAGTGATTCCCTAAAATTGTCGCTATACATAGAATTATCATTACGAAAAACATATAATCTAAAATTATTGTTCACCAAAAGTTTTAGTTACAAAGTATTCGTCACCGCCATGCACAGATACCCTGCAAGTGTTATGACAAGGCATACAATATTTTCATTAGACCATTAACGCTCATGATATCTTAAATACATTATATTTATATTAGATCCATGTCTTAGGTGGAAGGGTCACGATCTTATAAAAAGTAAGGGAAAACCCAACATTTTAAAAAGTCTAGAAAGTATCCTTAACTCAATTTCGAATTTCAATTTCGAAGTCATTTCATCTCATATCTTCTCTTTCACAACTTACCCAAATCTTAACCTCAATTTTAAGTTTAAAAATCATTTAAAACAATAAACTTAGGTTTTTATTTCTATTCAATTTCATCATATATTTTTCTTCAACGGCTACAAATTACAACCTTTTTCAAGGATTCGAATTCCATCAAATTTTAGGTTTCATTAAATTTGAGGATAAAACAAAATTGCTATGACTAATCTTAATCAACAAGCCTTATATTAACATCAATCTTTCATCTTTATGTGTTCATGAAAACCCTCATAAGTTGTTCGATGAAATGTCCTAATGAAGCAACTTTTTGGTTTTTACAGTTTGAAGTTATTCATTAAAATATAAATATTTTGATAGTTCATAAAAACTTCAATATTTGATGAAAAAAATCAAATTTGTGATGACCAGAATTTTAAGTATGCAACTACTTATCAGAAATTGTTCATCAAAGAAAAATTAGCAAAAGAAGTTGTTCATTAAAGAATGCGGAGGAAACAAAATTTGTTCATCAAACAATATTTAATAGGTAAGTTGTTTATCAAAGAATGTTGAAGAAAGTAAGAAACAAAATTATTCATTAAAAAATAAAATGTTTGTTATGTTCATCAAAAAATACAAAAATGCGTGTTATATTCATTAATACAAAATGTTCATCAATTTATTTTTTATGTTTATCTACACAATATGTTCATCAATATATTGGCAAAATGTTTTATTAATACAAAATGTTCATGAGTATCCAGATATTCATCAATAATGTTAATCAATATTCGGCCCACAACAAACAAGAAAAGACACATGTAAACACGTGATATTTTTTAAACTTTGCAACACTAAAGGTAATGGGTGTGCCCCGTCATCCTCACATCACAACTTTTTGTGAGTGTGCGTGGGTATTTAGTGGGTATTTTTTTTATAAAATGAGTATTTTAATGAAATGTGAGAGTGGTGTTGGAAGGTGAAAGGGAGTGAGGGGAAGTGAGAAGACAGACATAACATGGTGTGAACATTACCTTTAGTCTAAGTCTAAAAAAGAATCGATTCTTTCTTAGTTGTAATACTAGTAAAACAATCTTATAAAAAGTAAACCATGTGTTGGAGTATTAGACACGAAAACACCCCGATCCATATTAAATACCCTCAGGCATCAACCCTCTTGGAAAACTTTCTTCTTACTCGCTCAAAATGAATCACAGCGGTGACAAGCAACAATCTTATAATTATCCAAGAGTGGACGACAGCGGTGACAAGCAACAATCTTATTATCCAAGAGTGGATGACAACGGTGACAAGCAACAATCTTATTATCCAAGAATGGATGAAAGCGGTGACAAGCAACAATCTTATTTATATCCAAGAATGGATGAAAACGGTGACAAGCAACAATCTTATTACTATCCAAGAATGGATGACAGCGGTGACAAGCAACAATCTTATTATTATCCAGTAATGGATGACAACGGTGACAAGCAACAATCTTATTTTGAAAGTTATTATCCAAAGCATCATCTAGTACCTGGCAATAGCTTGGGCATTCCAAAAATTAAAAAGATGGTGGTTCAGGGAATTCCATCTCAACCGGTTAAAGCTTCCACTACTGCTCCACCCGTCAAATCGGTTAAAACTAATTCCACTACTTATAGTTATTCTCAACTCTGTAGTATTATGTAATTTGATTATGATGTATTTTATACTTTGAATTTGTGTTGTTTTTTTACCTTCACACTCTGTATATTTCCCTTGTTTGGATCTTGATGTTTGTGTTTCAGTTTGGTGTAATAATAAAGATTTCAAACTTTATTAGTACAAACTTTGGATAGAATCAAAAGTTAGATACAAATTTGTGGTGCTTTGGTGGTGTATATTAGTACAGTTAAAAATCATTTTTACCAGAAAATCCAAGCAAAAAAAAAATGTCATGATGATAGGCCAAGTGTTCTGAGATTGAACTTTTTTTGCTCATCCGTAAGTCTTTAACACCGTATGATCAAAGAAATAAGGCCTTGCAATTCACTTTTAGGTCTAAACATCTAAAATTAGACAAATTCTTATATTTTGACCGGTGTTTCGCAAAGGCGTAGGCTCGACGTTACGAAATGGATTTTGGCGTTGATTTTAGGCGTGGCTTGATGATGCAAGCGTGAAAAGGCACTCCTTTACGTATGTCGTGGCAAGTTTTTTTTATTCAATTTTGATAAACAAATATTTTAGAAAATGAAGAATATTACATACAAGGATAGTTCTTAACCTTAATCATTATTTACAACGGTTTTTGTAAACTCAGTATATATGAGATATGATATAAATGTATAAATATTTTTATCTTTTGTGTCGCCTTCTGCCACACTTTACAAACGCAAAATCTTCATTTTGCCCGCAAAAGCTTGAAGCTTCGTCATGCCGCCACGCCACGCCTCGCGCTATTGATAAGCTTGATTTTGAATGATAGCCATCCAGTCAAATCAAAGTATCTAATGGTAAAATGGAAACCAAAAGATATATCAATAAAACCAATGTGGGTGGAATAAAAGTTTGTTTAAAGAGAAATTAAAGTTCTTAGCTAGTAAGGATATATGCTAAAATTCTTAAAGAATCCACTCAAAAAGGTGTTTTTTTCCTTTATTTCCATGAACACATCTGCTTCTTAATTTGACACCACATCAAAAAAAGGTATATGTGACTACAATATAAGCCTTTTATAGATGGTAAGAATTTTTAATAGACACCTCACCTTTTGAATCGAACATTACAAGTCTCTAATTATCTGATCAAAAAGAAGTTCAAGAAACCTCATTAAGTTGTTCCGCACATACTTTAAAGTATGTGCGGATAAGTTGTTCGTTGAAATGTCCTAGTGAAGCAGCTTTTTGATTTTTAGAGTTTGAAGGTATTTATTAGAATATAAATGTTTTAGTAGTTCATGAAAACTTCAATATTTGATTAAAAAATCAAAATTGTGATGACCAAAATTTTGAATATGCAATCGTTTATCAGAGGTTGTTTATCAAAGAAAATTTAGTAAAAGAAGTTGTTAATTAAAGAATGTGGAGGAAACAAAATTTGTTCACCAAAGAATATTAATAGGTAATTTGTTCATCAAAGAATGTTGAGAAAAAAAAAATTATTCATTAAAAAACAAAATGTCTACTATGTTCATCAAAAAATACAAAAATGTGTGTTATATTCAACAATACAAAATGTTCATCGATTTATTTTTTATGTTTATCTACACAAAATGTTCATCCATATACTCGCAGAGGTTTATTAATACAAAATGTTCATGAATATCCAAATATTCATTAGTAATGTCAATCAATATTCGGCCCACAACAAACAAGAAAAAACACATGTAAACACGTGGTGATTAAAAAACACATATAAACACATGGTGATGTTTTAAACTTTTTAAGACTAAAGGTAATGGGTGTGACCCCATTGTCCTCCCACCACAACTTTTAGTGAGTGTGTGTGGGTATTTAGTGGGTATGTTCGTATAAAGTGATTATTTTAATGAAATGCTAGAGTGGGGTTAGAAGGTGACAGTGAGTGAGGGGAAGTAAGAAGAAAGAAAAAGCTGAGAATCTGAAATGATGCTATGTGATAGATAACCTGGTGTGAACATTACCTTTAGTCGAAAAAAGAATCGATTCTTTCTCGGTTGGAATACTAGTAAAGTTGTAAAACAATCTTATATAAAGTAAACCAAGTGTATGCGTATTAGACACACAAAGACCCCGATCCATATTCAATACCCTCAAGCCTTAACCCTCTCGGAAAGGCGTAGACTCGACGTTACAAAATGGATCTTGGCGTTGGTTTTAGGTGTTGCTTGATGTAAGGCGTGAAAAGGCACTCCTTTGCGTATGGCAGTGGCGAGTTTTTCTATTCAACTTTGATTAAAAAAAATATTTTCAAAAATGAAGAATATTATATACAAGGATTGTTTCTTAACTTTATTCATTATTTACAATGGTTTTGTAAACTCGGTATATATGAGATATGATATAAATATATAAATATTTTTATATTTTGTATCTCTTTATGTCACACTTTACAAACGCAAAATCTTTGTTTTGACCGCAAAAGCTTGAGGATTCGTCATGCCATCACGGCACATCTCGCGCTATTTATAAGCTTGATTTTAAATGATAGCCATCCAGTCAAATCAAAAGTATCTAAAGGTAAAATGGAAACCAAAAGATATATCAATAAAAACAATGTGGGTGGACCGAAAGCATTTAGTGAGATTCGAAAACAATGTGGGTGGAATAAAAGTTTCTTTAAAGAGAAATTAAAGTTCTTAGCTAGTAAGCATTTATGCTAAAATTCTAAAAGAATCCACTCAATGAGGGTTATTTATTTATTTTTTTTATTATTATTTTTTTTTTCATGAACACATCTGCTTCTCCATATACAGGTATAATATACAGTAAATTTTTTTAATGAAATTGTGACATCACCAAACTGTAAAGTGAATTGCATGGATCTACTCTTAATTTGACACCACGTCAAAAAAGAGGTATAAATATAAGCCTTCTATAGATGGTAAGAATTTTTAAAAGACACCTCACCTTTTGAATTATTGAACATTACAAGTCTCAAATTATCTGAACCAAAAAGAAGTTCAAGAAACCTCATTGACATATTGCACATATATTTCATCAAACTCCTAGAGTGCATTAAGGAAATTACACTATAAAATAAATGACATTTGCTCACTAATGACAAGTGTTAGCAAAAGTATACAAACAGTCACGAAATCACATTTTGGGCTACTCCAGTCCCACTAAAAAGAAAATAGTCATTACTAAAGGGATCACTATAGGTCATTTCTCACTAAAGTTTCAGTCAGCAAATGGTCAAAAGATTTAAAGACTAAAATCTTTAGTCAGCAAAGGGTTTAAAATTGTAGTTCTTTTCTATAATGACTGAATACTTTAGCCACTTTAGTCAGCAAAAGTAATTAAATTGGCAAAAAAAAAAAAAAAACCATCTCTGTGATTCTTAATTATTTTTGTTTACCCATATTTACAAGGGAGCGGTGCGACGACGTCGATGATGGAGATGCGACGGCAGTGATGGTGGCAGTGTACGGCGGGGCGGGGAATGGTGACGGTGCGACGGTGGTGACGACGGTGTCGGAGTTAGGGTTTCGGTGGTGGTGGATAACGACGGTGTGGTGGGTTTCGATTTGGGAGATTTGGGAGCGTGTGTGAGATTTGAAATTTGGGTGATGTATGTGTGAGATTTAGATAGATATGTATATTTTTGGGTTAATTCCATATATACCTAATTAAACTCATTAAATGTCATATTTGTCCAGCCAAAATACATAATAGTATATATACTCAATTTAAACACAAAATCTGTCATATCTACCCATTCTTTTATTAAATCAATTAAACATCAATTAACATTATTAAATACCCATTATACCCTCCAAAAAACACATCACCTACCATGCCCTTGATGTACATCAATGTGGCCATAATCATTTACTCTAATAATAATACGTTCTGTCTCTCACGATTCCAACCTCTAAGGCAATTTTAGAATTCAAGTATCAAGCCATAGACAAACTATCTTTATCTGATCAACAAACCCAAATTATGTCTATGGCTGAGAAACTAAGACAGTGTGTGGAAGATATTGGGTCATGGCAAAAAGTTGGCAACCCTCAATTTGTTATCCTGGGGCATATGTGTATTCGTTTTTGTCACATAACTCCGTAACTTTATTTTGACTTTAACGTGTTAAACACATTTCCATTGATCGATATACGAGTACTGATTATGTATCCTTCCATCTCATTTAAAAATAAATTTTCATTTAGTTCTCAAGTTTAATTTTTTTCTTGATGAGTTGCGGAGAGTTTTTGTTAAAATTAACTCTTCATCCGTAACCTTGTCGTGTTGAAATAATGATTGACATTAAAAGCTTTTATACCCTTGGCAACTTCGGAATACATACCTTCGACTTTATGAGTCTTCATAACACTAAAATCATACCTTTGATAAGATGGTTAAGACTTCTTTACTAGTTATATCGACTTTATTATTATGTTGTATTGTCCATCTTCGTCATTGTGAGATTCTTTTGTTTTCTTAACGTTTTCGCCTACACTCTCGGTCTTCGACATATTTTGTTAGTTTTAAACGCAAGGTTTCTTATTGTTCATTTAAAAAAATGAAGCTCGTACTGTTGTCATAAACTACTGATCATGAACATAATGATTGATCATTGTTATATAACAAGTTTGATACGACTAATATATATGGACTTAAAAATTTTGGGAATAATTGATGCTAATTAATAAGGGTAAAATAGTCTATACATTTTAAATTGATTATTATTAAGATTTTTGAAAAAGTTAAAACAAACAAATTATTAAAATGGGTAGATATGACACATTTTGTGATTAAATTGGGTATATATGGCATTATGAGTTTTAGTTGGACAAATACGACATTTAAGGGTTTTAATTGAGGATATATGAAATTAACCCTATATTTTTTATTTTTTATTTATTTTGTATTTGTTTGTGACTTTTAAAATTTTCAGTAAGTAAAAGTTTTAGTGGGTATATGTCTCAAATTTTGTAGTGTAAATTGGTGGTGACTCTATCTCCAAAACCCAGATCTCTTGAACATCCGAAAGGCTTGTTCGGAGACTTAGCAGCCTTTTGTGAGTCCCTTATCCGCATGTTCTTTCATTCAGGCTAAAATTAAAAAATCATAAGCACATCATATTGATAGGGTTTTCTCGTATAGCCATGTGCAGTGACTTAAGTTTAACGTTAAAAGAGCGGAGTTGTCCAAATTCCAAACTTTCAAAAGAGCCTCTTTCACCGCACGCAAAACATTCATAAATTATTCATTTAAAGCCTACACTATCGAGCTTTAGGTATTCACACATAACATTTGCAACTTCATGTAATAAACACGCTAATTATGCTTTTGATTAGCGTGGAAAATTAGCATCCACATTATTACATTGATGAAATGTTTTCTGCCTCGGCGTCCAACCGAATGAAATCATAAATCAGCATTGTATTATTACTCATGATCAGCAAAGGCTGCTTATAAGCGCAACACACTCCATTAGAATTTAGAAAGAAAATATACCGTAACATGAGCATTTTCACAAGCAATAACCAAATCGACCTGTATATAGTTTTGCCAAATGTTCCAATTATAGTGATTATTAATTTATTATGGTTATAAGGTCGTGACGCGTGTGGTGCAGCTTTAACTGATCTAAAGTTGAATACGTGGAAAAACTTCAATTGGATGCGAGGAACCAAGATTCGTAGATTTTTATTTATATCAAATATGACACATTACGAAAGTCTACCATCTATGTCAATGGATGAGATTTTGATTCCTGCATTTGTGTCCAGTAACAGCAATTTAGTTGATACAACTAAGTCGAGCTTTCATCCTTTTACTCAAGTTATAACCAAATAACCTCATACATTTTTTCCTAAGCTTACATTGTGATAATCTTTAATCGCAGCTTATGATAAGTAATCTCTTACATTTTTTCTGAGTGCTTGGACTAGCTTATGACACTAATAGCCCAAAAAGAAAAATAAGCTTAAAATCTCCACAATAAGCAACATTTTAAAAAAGCTTATCAAAACCCCGTTGATTAAGTCCAATAAGCTCTTTTTGGGCTAATTATCTTCTTACATCTTTAAGGTCCCATCTAACTAATATTTTCAAAACTGGGTCTGTGATCGACCCGGCCAGGTCACCAGGTCAACCCAGTTTCTGCAACAAAAAACCTAACAGTTTATACACATGTCCATACACCCATGTTTCTTTCACCTTTTCAAACAATATTATGCAGAAAAACCGGCAGTTCGCACTGGGTTTTTAATATTAAAGAAACCGAACCAGTTCGACCCCGTTGACCCGCCCGGGTCGAACCTAGTTTCAAAATATAACTATATAAAACATTAAAAAAGTTGTAATATAACTTACTTTTATAGGGAAGGGTTATTTTCAGAACCAATAAAAATGCGAGAACCACCATCGACCAATCAGATTTTTTTGGATATTCAGTTTTAATATTTAATTCAAAAGGGTATTTTGGTAAAAAAATACTTGTTAATTTTATCTTTTATTTTTTTTACAATAAACGTTTCTTTTTTCCGAAATTTTAGAACTTTTTTTTTTTTTTCATTATACTTGTTTAAAAAATCAATATGTGCACATGTGTTTTGCATTGCGTAAAAATTATATTTTTTGTTTATACATAGGTGTTTTTTATTTGCACATGTATCTATAAAAAAATATTACATAAATAAATATATACAAACAACAAAAATTTATTAATAGATTGATGCAATTTTATACAAACAACAAAACTTTATTAAAAAATATTAAATAAATATGTTTTATTACAAATATAAGAAGCGCGCACATGTGCATATTACAATGTCTTTAACAGTTGGTTCATCTTTTAAGGCGTGCACATATATTCATCGCTTGGTTCAAGAACCCATGAAATATACACATATGTTTTTAATCCTTGTGCACATGTGTTTTTAGTCTACACATGTGTTTCTAATACTTATGCACATGTGTTTTTATCGTCTCGCTCATCTTAACAAAGAAAATAAATGTTATACAACAAATTATCTTCATGCATCTATATGTGCATCCACTTGTTAGTCTTCAATGCTATTATCATCTTCAATAAACTAAAACAAGTACACACAAGAATCAGAAATATAGAAAAATATGATACATGTGGTAACAACATAAACGCTAGGGGTGTTCATCGGTTCGGTTCTCGGGTTAATCGATTTATTCGGTTCGGTTTGTTCGGTTAATTTTTTTTTGGGCCATAACCGAAAACCGAACCGAACCGAAAATATATGTGACTAAACCGAACCGAGAACCGAACCGAAGTTCGGTTCGGTTATGGGTCAAAACCGAAAACCGAATTTATATATTTTTTAATTTAATTAAATAGATTTTTGGCAAAAAAAAATTATTTCAAGCATAAAAAGTGTTTTTTTATATTAGGATAAAATTTCAATGGTCTTTTTGTATATATAAATACTAGTCTCATGACCCGGCCGATGGCCGGGCTACTCTCATGTAAATTAAAATGCAATTAAAAGTTTGAGGACTAATCTTATATCTTGTTTTTTGGTCATTATCGCAATTTGGTTTTTACAACACAAAATTGAACCAACTTAAAACATGTCTACCTTATATTGCTTATGTGATACACGAGGTTTTAAGCCCGCGCTTCGCCACGGGATGTTTGGATACATAGTTATTGACACGCGGGTTTGATAATGTGTTGTGCAGCTTATAGTTTTAAATATGCATGAATGTTACCTAAGTCTGGTTGGCTAGTTAACATTCTTCACGTGAATTTTTTGGCCAAAAGTTGGGCATTTTCTGTTGTACAATTAAACCTGGGCATATCTAACAGTACATACTTATACGGCCTATACTAATCACTAATCAGTACATACTTATTTGGCCTATACTAATAAGTGTAGATATGGTCATAATAGGCTTTACCACACAAACGGCATCTTCTTTTACATGTTGGTGTTCTTGATCCAAGTTGACCTCTTAGTATTGTGGTCTCATCTTCCACCTTGACAATATAAAACAGTTACAGTACTTTTTAGTAAAGGTAAAGTTAAAATATTAAGAGAAAGAAAAGAGATTTCAAAATACAATATTGTCGAGGCACCTAACCTTACTCACAATATTTTTCTGATATTTTTTTGGAAACATTACGTGAGTCTAGGATTTCTAATAACCTTTTGTGAAATAAGATCAAGGCGATAAGAGGGTTACCTGAGAATTGGTGTTAGCTGGTTAAGCAAGTAGCATTTTCCCTGCCAATAAAGAAACAACAGTTTAAATAACACTTACAGATCTACATTGGAAGGGATTGTTGTTGTATATTGTAATGTTGCCAGCCCTATTAAAGAAGCTTATTAAACAATTAAAGAAACAGAGAGTAGTAAACAAATATTTTGATACAATTGATTCTAGCACATGTTTAACAGCAGCCTAACTAATGGTCTAACACTTTTCCATTTCAGCATTATAGCTAATATTCATCTTTGGATGCGTACCGTTTTACTTAGCAGACAATATACCTCATGCTTAGCAACAACGTATAGGGCAGTTGCATATACTAATCCATTTTTTGCATCAAAATGAACAGTATACAGTAATAGATCAGTCAGTTGTTGTACTCCGCTTATATTTTGCATTCCTGATTCAGGGTACATGCATCTATTTCGTGTATACATGATGATAACCTCTTTTTCTAAAGGAATTAAACCATGATCTATGGTATCCAAATCATAAGAGATGATCGAAAGAACATAAGCATAATCATAACTGTAAAACAAACTACGTGTCGCTTGACGTGTCTACATTTGTTGATGCCAGACAGAAGAAACTGTAAGAACACAGTCTAAGAAGCTAATATTTAAGCATAGTGAAAAAAAGTTAAGACTCGCCCTGATTATAAACAAAAGTGGATCTGTCTCAGATGGAACAACCCGCACCCTGAATAATGTTGGAAAGTATTCGTAGTTGCGCGAGTGCGAACACTTCATAGGCCAGGCTCATCTTTTATTTTGGACCCTGAACTTCTAGGTTGTGCTCGCCTTTTCCCAAGCATACAACTTGAATCAGCCGATACGCGCGCATTAGCTGCTAATTACACACAGGGAAAATCCGAATGAAAAGGCACTCATAATAACTGATAAGGTATGTACAAAACATTAAGTAAAAACCTACAACACACACCATTATTTAGACCAAATGAGGATTATGTAGCTTGAGTATTGGCAGCATGAAAACCCACTGATTCTGCATCTTCAGTAGTGAGCTACCGGCTTTCCATGCTAGCGATATTTCTATCAATTCACATAATCACTTGTCACATATTACATTGCAAAAAGTTGACAAAGATAATGTTTCGTTTCCTACTTTGTTCTGAGTTTTTTAGTCAACCATGGTATTTTAGAAAAGTATTTAACAAAGTATGCACTTTCAAAAATATTTAACGAAATATAGTATTATCTCTTTCTCTTTATCAAATTCATTAAAGTTCATTATTAGTGATAAGTTTTTCCACCAACCATCATCCTCATAGTCTCCTGTATGGACGAGGTAGAGATGTACGGCACTACGGCATGATTTCGACATGAACAACTGGAGGACTTTTATGTGTTGTTTTGATTTCATGTGTTGTTTTGATGATTTCGATGTCAACAAGGTTTTAACGTCATCGCTTAGAGGAACAAACCACCTCGTGGTATCATCACAACCAACACGATCAACTAAAGCCAATACTAAACACAACTTAAGGAACAATATGAAAACCATAACTATCGGAAATTTTGTAAGAAAGTATGCGACGTTCATCGAACCGACGTCGCCTAATCCCAAAATTTATGTTTTCTTTTGCACTTGTCATCCATTTTGCAAGGATCGACATCTGATTCTTTTAACATAACAATTAACATCTCTATATTATTTGCACCATATTTTCGTTAACATTAGAAACTTAAAATTATGTAACATGAATCATCCACAATTAAAGAGATAACCAAATGCTTACTGAATAGTATACACAGATTGTTCTCTATATTATGGTGTACTATAATATGTGTATAGTAGTGGTATAGAACGAGCAAGTGATCCCGCGCGTTGCTGCGGAAGTGTTGTGACCCCGTTATATTTTTATGTAGCGGTCCTTTAAAGTTTAATTATGATACATCGTTAGTCCTTGAAGGACCTAGTTTGCAAAGACAATTAAACCTTAGGGACTATTTTCGTTAAATGGCTATACATACTAATTAATGCTACAAAGGACTTAGTTTGCAAGGGACACTTAAACCTTAAGGACTATTTTTGTCAAATTGCTATAGATAGTAATTAATGCTAGAAACTTACAAAGGACTTAGTTTGCAAGGATAACTAAACCTTAGGGACTATTTTTGCCATTTTGATATAGATAGCAATTAATGTTATGGGTGTTACTGTAGCAACAACTTTCTCCCCATCTTTAGTATATATATAGAATAAGCGATGAAAATTTGTAACTGACGATGAGTTTTAATTTATTACATCCAGCATGGCATAAAAAGAGGCATGATTTTCAAAAATAACATACGGAGTATTATTTTAAATACTTCTAAAAGTGCTTATTTTGTTAAATTTATTTTTAAAATACATTGGTTATATAAAAAACTCATTTTGTTCTTAGCAGAAGCTTTCTTTTGACATGTCACTGCTGGACCTGTTGGTTTTGGAACTGCAAGAACATTACCTAATAGACACCAAAACAATAATGGTTACTCATGTTAAAACTAAATTGGCAATTCAACCCATTTGGGTTATGTGTTTGTCCAAGTTAAAGTAAAGTTTTTTAGCAGAAAAAGAAGCATGTTGCACCATCATACTCTGGGCACATGCCACAAACAGCCACACTTAATCATTAACCACTATTTATAGAGTGCATGACACATTAGTGGATTGTTACAAATTTACGTTTCTTTGCGCGAAAAAAGTATCAGAAAGGTAGTCCCTAGGGTCGCAATAGCTGTTGCACCAGCGATCAAGTAGTTGCGGCCTCTGAGAATACCTCACCAACAGCGATCAAGTAGTCAGGCATGGTATTTCAGATATTTTAGGAGAGTTCACTCTTTCAATTGGTGGCTGAAACAATTCGGCACTTGAGGCATTTATGATGATCTTTCCATATGAGCTTTTATATGATCGCAAAATGAGCTGGATGCAATATGATCTTTCCACATACAGGATGCATAAATACATTGCACATAAAATAACGTGAGTAAACAATTTGTATTAAACACATGTTGAGCTTAGTTGGGGCAGTCCAGTATTTGGGGCGTACCTTCAAATCTTATAAATGACCAAACCCATCGCAAATAACAAAGCAATCAATTCCATGGCCATGATTTTTGAAAGTACTCTGAAAATATTGTTTTGATCCTATAGAGGTCTGTATCTTGGCCATTTTTTGCTAAAACATACCTAGTGTGTGTCAGTCCTATCATCACAAACTTTGTATAGCAAAAAAACCCAAAAGTAATCAAGCATCCTTTAATTCCCAGACCAATGTATATCTAAGGTGTGCTTGGGACTGTTGCCTTATTTTGTTTATCTGGCTATTTTTAAGCAATAGCAGTTATGTGTCACTCACCCTACTTCTGCTTTTGTTGCTTATTTAAAGTGAAAAAGGCAGTTTCTAATAAGCAAGTAGCTGCTTGTTTACAATAATATTTTACCATCACACTTGACCCAAAGAAGCTTTTACAAACAGATTTGAGAAGACAATCATCCAACATATCGCAAAAACTAAATCAAACGAAATAAAAAAAAAACATACCCATTTAAGATTGTAAATAAGCCGCTTCTCATCAGTCATCAACTTCTTTTGAATCTTGTTAGCTCTTCTAATCTCTCTTAGTGTTTTGTCACTCTCTTTTTTCATCCTCATCTCCACTTTACTTGCCACTCTCTTTCTTCATCCTCATCTCCACTTTAGTCCTCATACTCCTTATCAGATAAACATGTTAATACAAATAAGCCGTGAAAACGTTTATTTATATTTTACGATCTTCTAATGTTTTGTCGATAACAAATGTAAAATCATTTTAACGAAACTAATAGAGTACGTAAATAGTTTGAGTTAATAGTTTTCTAACACACTTAAGTTGTCACATAAAACACTAAAACAAGTATAAGTGATTTTATGATTTAGATACATATGTACAACAACTAGTGTTTACATATTGGGTTAAACATATACTTAAACTAAGTATACTAAAATGGGTAAAAACTAAGTGTATGCTAAAATGGGTAAATACAAGTATATACTAAATGGGTAAATACTTGCAAATGGTTTTGACCCATAACCCATGGTTTTATATATACCACTTAACCAAGTTCATTGTATCTAGAAAGAAAACCATGGATCAACCCATAACCCATGACCCATGACCCATAACCAAAAATACCCATGGGCAAAGAGGAGCGGACCACGGATCCCTAGCGTTGTGCTAGCCGGATCCCTTGTGGTAGGGATCCGTGGGATCCGGGAAACAGAAGAGAATTTTCTCTATAAATAGAGAGCCATTTCTTCCTCTCTAGGTGTGCTTTTACACATACTTCCCCAAAGTATTCTAACCCTCTAACCTCAGATCTAAGTGATCTATGTAGTTTGTCTTTTGTTTTTGTGTGATCTACTAGGTTCCTCTTAAAGGAGAGATCACCACTTCTTGAAGACGTGCAAGCTCAAGTCCATGAGTTGCCATGCTTCGTCATCATCAAAACTACTAAGGTTCTCTTGTTGATAGTTCTTCCTTTCTCCATAGATGTTGGGTTGAAGGCATTAGTGAAGAATGCCGAAAGTGTCAAGATGAAAGCATTAGTGAAAGGTGCTCATCATCCGTGTCAAAGCATTAGTGAAGGATGTTAAAGGTGTCAAGACGAAGGCATTAGTGAAGGGTGCCAAGCGTAGTGTCAAAGGCATTAGTAAAGGATGCCAAAGAATCAAATCAAGTAGCATTTGGGAAGAATGCCTAGGTCGTATAATCGATGAGGTGCATCGTTATACATATATGTATTTGTTTATCTACAAGGATGGTGATATCCTTGATGGTGTTGTAACAAGGAGTAGATCTCCTTGAGGTTAGGTGTTGTGTCGTGAAGGGTAGTAGTTCCTCCATAGTAATGGAACTAGGTGCTTAGCCTAGTACCTAATAAAGGGTAGGCGACGTTGTGATAGGATTAGTTCTCCTAAGGTGTGAAAGAACTCGGTGGTTAGCCTAGCACCGTATAAAGGGTAGGCGACGTTGTGTTAGGTGTGGTTCGCCTTGGTGTGAAAGAACTCGGTATTTAGTTTTGTACCGGAAAAAGGTTAAGCGACGTTGTGAAGGCTTCTCCGCCACAAGGAGTTGGTGTAGTGCTTACGAACTCTCGAGTAGGTGACTCGGGGAGTGGAGTAGGGCAAGGAAGGTGTCCTTGTAGCCGAACCACTATAAATAACTTGTGTCGTGGTGATGTGTTTCTTACTCTTTATATTTCATTACACGTTTATATATCTATCTATCAACGTCCAACATAAACAATCAAATAGATTGACATAAGTCGATCTAAATATTTAAAAGAAGTTTTAAATTGGTAAAACTATTCAACCCCCCCTTCTAGTTTTCCACAATTGGCATCAGAGCTTCATTACCAAGTTCTTTAAAGTATGTTGTACTTTAAAGACTTGATACGATCCGTGTATGTTTGAAAACTACAAAGAAGGATTTTTTTTTTTTGTCATATTTTCTTTTAAATCATTTTGTTGGACATTGATAGATGATTCTAATCACTTTTTGCTCTTAAGAAATCTTCATGCTAGAATCTCTTCAAAATCTTCATTCAAAGAATAATGAAGTCAACATTCAAGGAAGGATCTAAAAGGTAATCACAACTTATGTACACCAAGTACAAAGGATTACTTTAAAAGCTCATAAAGTATTTTTGGTATTATACCAAATCAAGAAGCATAGAGGTATGTTTTACTCTTCATTAGATAGGTTACATGAGTTCCATTTATTGTCATAAGTTCTCTTTGCTTAACTAATCACTAACATCATTAGAAGTCTCTTTCGTCACATTTTCGTCTTTTTCAACATAGGGAATGATATTATTTTTTTTCGTCAAACTAAAGCCGTCATCACATATGAACCCTCGATATGTAATTCATCAAAAATCATCATTAAAAAACAATCCTCATCTAATACCTCCATTTTTTTTGGCAAGCTAATTTATAAGCCTACTACAAAAATAATACCAAACAACTCCCTTTTCTATCCACAGTAGCCGGATCCCTCTAGTTGTACTAGCCGGATCCCAAATACAAAGGATACGGGAGAACCGTGGAACAGAACTCAGCTATACAGTTTCAAAAATTCACCACTGATCTTTTTCCCTCTATTCACATAACACTAAAACGACTAAGCTACTGAATCCATCCTCATTGGCTTCCATACTCTCAAGTATTCCTTCTTAGAACATCATTGTAAGTAATTACATTAACTAGTTCTAATTTTCATCATCCTCATCCTAGGGTTTATGGTTTCTTAATTTTTAATCAATTAATTTAATTAGGGCTTTTTAAATTAATCATGAAAAGGGGCTTTTAACAAAATCACATTGTGTTCACAACATTGTTAATACAAATCAAAACCATAAACCCATCCCAACTAATTTTACCTAATTGGAAAATTTGTATTTTTAGGACCAACCATGCCCAAAGCTACTCAACAAGATCATCATGACACCGTCCACTACCTTACTCATTACTATCGTAAAAAGGGATTGACCAAAACCGACCGTAAAATTTTCAAAAGCCTTGTAAAACGACTTATCCACGAAGGTCGTGTAGTCAAGGAATGTTTCCTTGAAGATACCGACATTCGTCAAGTTTTCTCGACAATCAACTTTGATTGTCTCCTTGACATAGATGAACAAATTTGTCCGGTCTTCATTTTTGAATTTTACAAAAGCTTTAGGATCATTCGAAACATCGATGATAGCATTTCAATCGCTTTTATCATCAATAAACAAAACTTCACTCTTCCTCTCAACACCTTGGCTCAAATTCTTCGCATTCCTTGTGAAGGAATTTGTATGTACTCTCAAGATTGGGCAATTAACGCTCAAAACCTTGCACTTGATCCTAAGCCTCTCTATAACACTCCTATTGATGAACCCGAAACCATCCGAGACACTGTTTTCAAAATAAGAGCCGACCAATCCCGTTTCGACCGAAACAAGAAGCTCATTCACCGTAATCCCTTTCAAATGGAACTTTTCGAAATGCATCCCATGTTTAGAAAATGGGAAGAAATCCTTAGGGAAAATGTTATTAGCCTAGTTGGAAACAAAGATCATCCAAACGCATGTCTTGTGCAAATGATCTATTGTCTTATCCACCAAAGGCCATTTAATCTTGCCTATTACATGGTAAGGAGAATGGCTGGGGTATTCAAAGCTTCCAACATGGTACTTCCGTATGGTATGCTTCTAACACGACTTTGTAAGTATGTTGGTACATTGCAACCATCTCCTATCAACGATGATCATTACCTTTCCGATCACGTCATGGTACCTCTTACCAAACGACCTTCTAAACGGTTCATGGTCAATGGAGAGCAACCGGAAGCCCTCTCGGACTCCTCGGCCGGTGAAGAAGAAGAAGATGAAGAAGATGTCGACCCCGTAGCCAACATCAAATTGGAAATCCTTGAATACCACAAACAACTTCGAACCATTCCAAACGAGACCGCAGAATTTAAGCAATTGAGGGGCATGATTCAAAACCTCGCATACAATCTCACTAAGCCGTCAAAAAGGAAAAGAAATGATTGACGAAAGAGACAATAGGATTGTGCTTGTTTTCGTTATCTTGTGTTTGGATGATTACATTTTAGCACTTTCGATTTATGATTACTTGGATATTGTCTTTAACTAGTGTTTTGTGATAAACATGCTTGTTTCTACTGTTTATCTTTGGATTTACTAGTGTGCATAAACTGCGCATCATTTCTGTGTTGGTTCTGATCTGCAGATGCCGGATCCCTAGGATTAGCCTAGCCGGATCCCTCCTTTGAGGGAACCGTGGGATCCGTGACATCAGATCAGCATTACAGCATTCAGTACATCAAAACTGCTTTATAGATAACATCACATTAGCTTAGCATATGATTTTAGAACCCAACTAAGTCCACTTCAAGGATGAGAAAGGCTTAGACTCACTAAAGGCTTACTTAAGATCTTAGTCTAATTTTATCAACACATCTAAACTCACCATATTTCCGCTTCAACTACTCACAAACTATTTCTCACCACTCAAAACACTTAAAGAAGACAAGCTAAACAATTTTTAGGAAATTGCTTCTAGTCATTTCTATCTCAAAGTAAGACAAAAATTAGTTTTTCAATTCTTGGAACTTTTAAGAATTTTTCTTAATATCACCTCAAGCTTAAATCTGATCACTAGGATCATTTATTCTGACTTGACACCTTCATAACTCTTAGTGTTATCCTTGGACATCCATTGGTAGTCATCTTGTCCCATCCTCCTTCCATAAGAAGCAATCATTTGCTATAACACTTATTACCTCTAATCATTCAAGTACCCTTTCATCCTAAACACTTAGGAGAACCGAAACATTTAAAATGAGATAGGCTTTAGCTCCTAGAAACCTCATTTCAAACCTGTCATAACTGCTGAGAGCCGGATCCCTAGGATTAGCCTAGCCGGATCCCTTCAAGAGGGAACCGTGGGATCCGGGTGACAGTTTATGTCAAACATTGCTAAAACAATCATTTCAACTCATCTTCCTAACTCAAACACTCCATCTCATCTTAAATGAGTTCCTAGATTAGTGAAACTCTGAATCTTAACCTTGTGCATGTTAATCATCACATTTCCAAGAATACTAGTGGATTAAGTCTTAAATGCAATTGCAAAGTTCTCCCCTTTATAACACACATTGCCAAGAACACTTTAGTCATCAAACACAAACATAATTATCAGCAATTGCAACCATCCTCCTTAGTCATCTCATCATGAGAAAAGCTCCTAGTGCTTACTCATCCACTCAAGAACCACCTAAGAAACTTGCTAGAATCATACACGAAGTTTCCTCAACCGAATCATCTCCGGTTAAGTCCACCTATGCTAGGATTTCTCCTACACCAAGGAAACCAATCAAACTAATCCCCAAGAAGAGTGTTCTCACTAAGATTTCATCACCAAATTCTACTATACCAAACATACCCTCCATAACTCAACCTATTTAGAGCCACCTCCCAATCATCTCCACACTCTTACAATATAGAAGATTTACCTTCTTGGCCATCTCATCTTTCACCATTACCAACTAATTCACTTGAAAAGATTGAGCAACAAAATCAAAGTGTTGAATCAACATTTGATCCAAAAGCAAACTCTATTATTCCTCCCAATAGTCTATTTTGGATTATGAGAAGACATCAAAGGCAACCACCCGATCAAATGGAAGTTGATGCTTCTTTACCTCTACCCTCAAACATTGTAGAGCCACCACTTAATGAGCCTCCACCAAATCCTCCTTCATTTGAAGATCCTCAACCCACTTCACTTGAACTTTCACTTCAAGAAACCCAAAACCATGACAAGGATTGCTATCATTGTAAACATGTTGAAAGGTTGATACATGAACTACGTGAAGAGCAACGTTTCATGTTTTATCACCTCCTCGAACGTTTCGAAGAGGTTAACAAGCCTAAACTACAATGAGCATCATATTCAAAAGCTCAAACTTAGAACATTTAGGAAACCTTTCTCATCCTTGATCATCATTTAGTTTTAGTTGAACCTCAAATTTGGGTAACTCTTTAGCATTAGTAGCACTTGTTTGGCTAGTTCATTCTCTTAGTTTTTAGAGATTTGGTTGTGTATCTCTTGTTTTATTGAATGAATACTTATATGCTGTGATTATTTTGTGTGTTGTGCTTGTTATATTGTACATATATCTCATTTCCTCACATAGCATTCCTTGACATTTCTTCACTGCTGAAGAAACTGCAACAGATAGCCGGATCCCTTCCAAATACCTAGATGGATCCCTCCTGGAAGGGAACCGTGGGATCCGTGGTACAGAAGCACAAACTTTTACTAACTTGAGTCTTATTTGCAGGAAATTATGCACTATACTCTTGTTTTCTAACCCTTGTTTTGTAGTTATTCAAAATACACATGAAGATATTGACACCATAAAGCTAGGGGGAGCTTTGTGTCAAACAACATTGCAAAATCATTTGCAACTTAATCCAATTTTGGACTACACTTCATGACACCCCATTGCAACATTGCAATATTCAAGGGGGAGCACGCTTTCGTCACTTAGACGAACAATTTGAAAACTTAATTGCAAACTCAACTAGCTCATTTTACGTTATGTCCTTGACGCCCTTTCAAAGGGATGGACTCGTCAAGGGGGAGTTAAGACGAGTACCATTCCCGTCACTTGCTCTCTTTACATTTTTACTTTTTTTTAATTGTGTTAGTTTCTTTTAACACTTTTTGTTTCGACAAAAAGGGGGAGAAGAAAGTAAAAACTACAAATTCAAACTTTTACGAATTTTAGATTTTTCCTTAAAATAATTTTATGTTGTGTCATCAACAAAAAGGGGGAGATTGTTAATACAAATAAGCCGTGAAAACGTTTATTTATATTTTACGATCTTCTAATGTTTTGTTGATAACAAATGTAAAATCATTTTAACGAAACTAATAGAGTACGTAAATAGTTTGAGTTAATAGTTTTCTAACACACTTAAGTTGTCACATAAAACACTAAAACAAGTATAAGTGATTTTATGATTTAGATACATATGTACAACAACTAGTGTTTACATATTGGGTTAAACATATACTTAAACTAAGTATACTAAAATGGGTAAAAACTAAGTGTATGCTAAAATGGGTAAATACAAGTATATACTAAATGGGTAAATACTTGCAAATGGTTTTGACTCATAACCCATGGTTTTATATATACCACTTAACCAAGTTCATTGTATCTAGAAAAAAAACCATGGATCAACCCATAACCCATGACCCATGACCAATAACCAAAAATACCCATGGGCAAAGAGGAGCGGACCACGGATCCCTAGCGTTGTGCTAGCCGGATCCCTTGTGGTAGGGATCCGTGGGATCCGGGAAACATAAGAGAATTTCCTCTATAAATAGAGAGTCATTTCTTCCTCTCTAGGTGTGCTTTTTACACATACTTCCCCAAAGTATTCTAACCCTCTAACCTCAGATCTAAGTGATCTATGTAGTTTGTCTTTTGTTTTTGTGTGATCTACTAGGTTCCTCTTAAAGGAGAGATCACCACTTCTTGAAGACGTGCAAGCTCAAGTCCATAAGTTGCCAAGCTTCGTCATCATCAAGACTACTAAGGTTCTCTTGTTGATAGTTCTTCCTTTCTCCATAGATGTTGGGTTGAAGGCATTAGTGAAGAATGCCGAAAGTGTCAAGATGAAAGCATTAGTGAAAGGTGCTCATCATCCGTGTCAAAGCATTAGTGAAGGATGCTAAAGGTGTCAAGACGAAGGCATTAGTGAAGGGTGCCAAGCGTAGTGTCAAAAGGCATTAGTAAAGGATGCCAAAGAATCAAATCAAGTAGCATTTGGGAAGAATGCCTAGGTCGTATAATCGATGAGGTGCATCGTTACACATATATGTATTTGTTTATCTACAAGGATGGTGATATCCTTGATGGTGTTGTAACAAGGAGTAGATCTCCTTGAGATTAGGTGTTGTGTCGTGAAGGGTAGTAGTTCCTCCATAGTAATGGAACTAGGTGCTTAGCCTAGTACCTAATAAAGGGTAGGCGACGTTGTGATAGGATTAGTTCTCCTAAGGTGTGAAAGAACTCGGTGGTTAGCCTAGCACCGTATAAAGGGTAGGCGACGTCGTGTTAGGTGTGGTTCGCCTTGGTGTGAAAGAACTCGGTATTTAGCTTTGTACCAGAAAAAGGTTAAGCGACGTTGTGAAGGCTTCTCCGCCACAAGGAGTTGGTGTAGTGCTTACGAACTCTCGAGTAGGTGACTCGGGGAGTGGAGTAGGGCAAGGAAGGTGTCCTTGTAGCCGAACCACTATAAATAACTTGTGTTGTGGTGATGTGTTTCTTACTCTTTATATTTCATTACACGTTTATATATCTATCTGTCAACGTCCAATATAAACAATCAAATAGATTGACATAAGTCGATCTAAATATTTAAAAGGAAGTTTTAAATTGGTAAAACTATTCAACCCCCACCCCCTTCTAGTTTTCCACAAAACAGTTTCAATAACCAATCCCAAACGCCCACAAACCTACAAATACCATTCGTATATTGTACCTTACCGAACACTTTCCCCGGGTACTTAAATTCTGGTGGTTTATTCAACAGTAGCACTCTAGACCTCTTCACAACATCCGGTTCCTACTAAACACACAGTTAATACCGAAACAGTCCCTACAAAGCTAAAAATCATGGTGATCGGTTAATGGAGAACCTGATAAGCATCATTGGAGGCATTATAACTTGTAAATGGTTTGAGCTCCTTCAATATAAGTGCTTGGATCAAGTTCGATGTGCACTTCGAAACATACTTCTTCCAGTTCTACCCTCTTCAATGTCCAATAGTGGCGACTGCAAAATAAGAATTCAATACCGTTTATGTATGTAGAAGCACATGATGTAAAACAGAAAACTGGTTACCTATAATCTTACAATATGATAAGATCCTTAAAACCTATTAAAATAAATATATCATATGATAATATAGCATGTCAATATATCAAATAAGAACCAAAATTCTTCTAAAACATTTCATCAAACGCCTTTCATGTATAAAGAATTTACCACAGGTTTTATATATTTATTTTAATTTATAAACTGCAAATACGACTAAAGCCACAAGATATTGAATCAACCAAATTAACAATTTTTACCTTGGTTTACGGGATGATAGTTCTTCATCTTTAGATCAGTCAAGCTATCGATTACGTATTTTCTGAAATTAGGGTTCTTCATTAATTGATGAGTCGATCTCAATTGGGTGAAATTAGGGTTTGTATATATGCCCATTTTTTCACAAATTTGAATCATGGATAAACAAATATTTGATTCGGTGAGTTTAAGGTTATGAACCTAGACTTCTTTTTTAAGGATTCATAAAGAATCGTCACCGATTGTATTGGAGGATATTTTTGGTTTGATTTTGAATGCAAATTGGATTTGCAGAAAATCAAGGTTGGAATTGGGGGTTATAGGAGGGAGTGTGAATGGGGTGTGTTTATTGAAATGCTGGCATTTCCACATAATAAAAAGAGGACATGCTGGCATTCTGTGACAACTCGTAATTTTGTCATTTCTCAAATTTACTATTTATCTCGGGAATTTACTATTCACAGATTACTATTCATCATTTTACTATTCATCATTTTTGAAGTCCGTTTGCGACTTTGAGAGGTTATTTTAAAAGTTTACTATTCACGAAACACTATTCATTCCCGGAGAAAAATCACTATTCATGATTCTCTATTCATCATTTTTCGTAAACTAGGTTTACGAGTATCAAATACGCGCAACCATAAGGGTTTAGCTGCGTATTCATGAAACATCATTGAGAACACTTCATATAGACTAGAGTTAGTCTACATATCATCAGTAACATCATTTTTATATTAGTTCATGCATGGTTTTGCATATTTCATTAACGTATATTTATTTATTAAATAGACGTTATCGCACGATCATTTATTTTGAATAATTGATCCGACACTTCCGACAATCGTTCTAATATATTTTTATACTTATTTTAAGACTATAAAAATTATATTATTAGTTTACCCGATGTTTTGGATTTATTTTGTATATATATTGTTATATATATATATATTTACGACGGTTTCCGAAATTTCTATACGATAATTATTTATTCACCTGATACTTGCGAGAAAAATGTATTTTTATAATTTTTATGACTTCGATATATTTTATTTTGTTCCGTTAAAATCGATTTCTAGCTAACGCTACACTTGAAAATTAATTTTCTGAAAAAGGGTTATTTTAAGGGCAAAAATGAGGTTTAAACATTTTCTAAATGAGTCGATTTATCAAAAATATATTAGTATATATTAACACGAAACCAAGGATATATAAAATGTAGAAAACGGACTTATAACGACTAAGTTACACGCGATTTAAATAGGGTTATCGTAACTATTTTTCACAAGTAATAACACTTACATATTTTTACTAGACCAAAATGGTTATCGCAAGTGGCCATGTTTGGAGCCATTTTTCATATCGATGGAATATTTTTCAGAAAACGATGTCTTCAAGTAAAAGTAAGTTCACCTATTCTATTTTCCAAAATGTTCAACCGTTCGTCAAACGAAGTTATAACGGATAATATACGATCACTCAAACTTTTCCGAAAACTACTCATAAACTATATTTTTAGTCCGACTACCTTACTTCATCTATATTTTTCTCTATGATCGAGACTTCTATGATCAAAAGTTAAATGCTAAGACTTTTAGATATCGCTACAAGCTTTCTAAAACCATTGAGTTTGTTTCCTAACACTCGATATCCACTATTTTACGACTAGCTTTACGAGGCTACTTATCCATTTTCACTACTTGTAAAAGTATATTGTTTTGCGACGAAAAACTATAAATTCTTGTTCTATTTCTAAACGACTATCATGGGAAGCTGTTTCAACGTAAGTAGTTGTAAAGTATTTTATAACATGACGAGATGTCACAAACGTATATTTCAACGATAAACTTCATTTTCAAAAATGTACAAGTGGTATAGATTACATGTGAATTTGCATGCACGACATTGTTTCATGACTTATATTAGAACATATCATTCATAATAGGTTGCAGATAGAGTTTGCACCTCATTTCAGTGTATTCACTTTTGTCATCATAAACATTGCATCAGGTGAGTCATAGCCCCTACTCTTTTAATACTTTTATTAAATTCTTTGGGGGAGATACATGCTTTTAACTACTTTTATAATAATCATGATTATTTGCAAACTATATGTTTATCTGAACTGAATGTTTAGTCATACGAAGTAACAGTATTGCCATACTTAGAGTTTCTATATCATAGACCATTGAGCTAACTGACTTGGTATGATCACGATCTAACGGACTTGGAAAATGCTGAGCTAACGGACTTGGTATAACGTTGGGCTAACGGTCTTGGTATAATGTTGAAGTAACGGACTTGGTACAATCATGAACTAACGGACTTGGAACTATTTGAAACTATACTATATTATGTGCTATATCAATTGACTATTGATACATTAAGTTATGTACTATTATGTGAACTCATTTGACGATGTGTGCTTGAACATAAACTATACATATTTTGGCAGTGGGTTGTAAACACACAAGTTGCAAGTTTTGTATGGGCGAAACTTGGAACTGAGTGGATTTGCAATGCCTTTGCTGCATGAACATTCTTTAAAGGTTTTTCATGACAACACAAACTCTATGAACTCACTCAACCTTTGTGTTGACACTTTTAGCATGTTTTATCTCAGGTATCTAAGACATACACTTCATGGCATGCATGTGGACTTATCATAGAGTCGTGGTGACGACGCGTCTCACATGGGATTTATGCACTTTAAAAACATCGTTTAGCTTGTATCAAACTTATTTCCGTACATGTTGACTATCATTTGGGACCTATACTTTGTAAACTCTGAATATTTTACTTAATCAAACGATGTATTTTCAAAACGACACTTTAGGTCGTTCAATATAACTGTAACTGTGATGCTATGGCAGTCACGCCTCAGGTATTTCATTCCGCTGCAAAACATGTATTTTGGGGGTGTGACACATTCTTTGGTACCAAGTGGCATTAATGAGGTGGCATGATCCACTAATATATATATGGGGAGATATAAAAGAAGAGTATTGATTGGCATGCCTACCTTGTGTGTCTAAACATATGCCTAATCTTATGTGGCATCACTCTATTGATGACAGTAAATGGACCCACTACTTCACAAACCAATAAAACACTTGCACATCACTTTAAGCATAAAATTAGTCATACACCCCCAATCATTTTCCATAAAAGAAATATATATTAAATATATAAAGTGTTTATATATATATATATATATATATATATATATATATATATATATATATATATATATATATATATATATATATATATATATATATATATATATATATATATATATATATAGGGGCACTTTATTTTCAGAACCCACTGTAAGTGCGAGAACTGCGATAACCACTTTAAACCAATCATATTTTTTTAAATATTAAATATTTTTATTTAATCAAAAGGTTATAATAGTAAAAGACATTTTTATTTTATTTTTTAATTTTTTAAATAAATTCCGTTTTATTAAAAATCTTAATTTTCAGATTTTTTTTAATTATTATTATTATTTTTTTGCTTTAATGATTTAGTGCATACATGTCTTCAATTTTTTTTTTAATTTTTTTTTTTTTGGAATAATTTTTCAACATGCATGTTTTTCAAATAGTAATGTGTTTTTTAGATAATGTAAATTTATAACAAGCCAATAACACAAATTTTATACACAAAATTCGATATCGATTGAAATACAAATAAAATACAAATTCTAAAAAGCATGAATACATTAATTTAATCGATTTATACATGTGTGCACTAATAATATTTAACACAAACAGACATATCTGCACACTCATTATTATCAACATTTTTACAAGTCAGGACATATATGTACACTTGTAGCCGTCAACATTTGAGAAGTCGGACATATGTGCATCCATTTCTAGGTCTTCATTGGTTGAATATACATAGGGATGAGCTTTTCGAACCGAATCCCGGAACCGTACCGAAACGGTACCGATTCTTGAAATACGGTACGGTACCGGGACTACAAAATAAGGTGAAAAAAAATTCGGTACCACTAATTCGGTACGGGACCGGTACCAAATCGGGAAATTCCTGAAAAAAAGCGGGTAAAACCCGATTACCCGGTACCGGTATCGGTACCGATACCGGTACCGGTATCCGAATCCCGTTCGGTATGGTACCGGTACCACTATTTTTGCTCGGGAAAAAATCGGTACTATTAATTCGGTACGGGATCGGTACGGGACCGGTACCGTGCTCATCCCTAAATATACATATGCAAGCCTTATACAAATGTATCATTTTGAATATACATATGTATCATTTTGAATATACATATGCACGCATTCCAATAATATATGTGCACAAAACATTTGTATTTGAAGTTTCTCATCAGATTCTTTTCGAACATATGTGCACGCCTTCCAAAAACATACATGCACGCCTTCAAAGAACATATGTGTCCAGTTTCTAATCAAATTCGTTACAACATATGTGCACTGAACATATGTATTTGAAGTTTGTCATCAGTTTTTTTCGAACATGTGTGCACGTCTTTAAAGAACATACATGCACACTTTCAGAGGACATATGTGTACTTCGATTTTCTCATCAAATTCATTAGAACATAGACGCACACCTTCAAATGTAGGACATAATGAACTGCTTAGAATAAACAAGATCAAATGGGTATTAGATATTTTTATATAAAGAGATTAAACAAATAGCAAATAAACTAGTTACATCTAACACATGAAAGGAGATTAAACAAATAGCAAATAAACTAGTTACATCTAACAAATTATGAAATAGTTCACCGCTTAGAATCACATGTTGATACAAAAGTATTACTACAAAGCATGGCCTAAAATGTATGAACATGATTAAATAATTAAATAAATATGTCGACATATACAAATAAAACATGAACCCAAATACGAATCACGTATTTTAAGAACAATAAAAAAATCAATACCAATAAAATAAGTTGCTATCATATAGGAAGAATTTAATTAATATCAGCAACAAAAAATATCTACAACCACAAAATAATTACTGTCATAATGAATAAAAAATCTATATTTTGAATTAAGAACATCTAACGTATACATGTTTGGTGACAGTAAGCAATATAATGAAGCGTGATTTCTATTATTTTATCTCGTGAAAAAATAATCTACCTTTTGATTTATGTACAAAACTCGAACATTAGATCAATTGTTGATGAACAAGCGACTCCAGGCATGATAAAAAGATGGGTTATGATGGTTGTTCGTGATTTATTATACATATTTTATGGTGGCTGTAAATAATGAGGGTTAGAGAGGGTGGTTAGGGTTTTGAGAAAAACTTATCCTATATTTTTGGATCTAATCAATTACGGTGATATGTTTTTTTGAATGAATTATAATGTATTTGAAGCATTGATTGGATATTACTATGATACCCTTCAGTCATTTATAAAACTTTTCCTTTAATGACACTAATAACACTAATATTTACTTTAAGAGTTAATTACATAAATCGTCCTTGTGGTTTGGTCAAAATTACAGATCTTGTCTCTATACTTTTTTTCAGTGCGTTTCGTCCCTATGGTTTACAAATCTTACGGATTTTGTCCCTGATCCGACCCAGTCCGTTAAGTGTTTTGCGCTGTTAGTGCAGTCCGTTAAGTGTTTTGCGCTGTTAGTCCTTCGTTAATAAATTTTGCACCGTTAGTCCTTATTTTTTAAAATATAGTTTTCCCCAATTAGTCCCTCCGTTAATAATAGTTATCGCCCGATTTTTTACGTTTTTGTCCGTTTTTATCCGTTTTCGTTTGTTTTTATCCATTTTCCCCTCGTTTTTCGTCCGTTTTTTACGTTTTTATCTCTTTTCGTCTGTTTTTATATGCTTTCGTCTGTTTTTAACGCTTTTGTCCATTTTTATCCGTTTTTGTCTGTTTTTTATCCGTTTTCGCCAGTTTTTTGTAAGTTTTTTTCCGTTTTCGCCCGTTGTTTTACGTTTTTGTCTGTTTTTCCTACATTTTGAAAAAAAAATATCAAATTTAAAAAAAAAATTGAATAAAAAATTTCAAAAAAAAATTTTGAACAAAAATATTTTTTTTCAAATATTTTATTTTAAAAAATGGACATATTGAAAAAAAATTTCCGAAAAATATTTTTTTTCAAATATTTTTTTTTTAAATCTTAAAAAATTTCCGAAAAATATTGAAAAAAAAGCGGACATATTTTTTTAAAAAAAATATCTATTTGAAAATATTTTTTTTATTCAAATTTTTTTTTTGAAATTTTTTATTCAAATTTTTTTTTTGAAACGGACAAAAACGTAAGAAAACCAATAAAAAAGTACGAAAAACGGACAAAACGTAAGAAAAATGGACAAAAACTATAAAAAAACGAAAGAAAACGGACGAAAAACGTAAAAAAAAACGGGGGGAAACGGATAAAAAACGAACGAAAACGGATAAAAACGGACAAAAACGGGTGAAAACTATTATTAATGGAGGGACTAATCGGGGAAAACTATATTTTAAAAAATAAGGACTAACGGTGCAAAATTTATTAACGAAGGACTAACAGCGCAAAACACTTAACGGACTGCACTAACGAAGGACTAACAGCGCAAAACACTTAACGGACTGGGTCGGATCAGGGACAAAATCCGTAAGATTTGTAAACCGCAGGGACGAAACGCACTGAAAAAAAAGTATAGGGACAAGATCCGTAATTTTGACCAAACCACAAGGACGATTTATGTAATTAACTCTTCCTTTAATGACACTAATAGCACAAGTCATCTCATCCATTAATAAAATGATCCAATGGCTAAAAAGTGGTTCTCGCAGTTCTCGCATTTAAAGTGGGTTCTGAAAATAAAGTTTCACTATATATATATATATATATATATATATATATATATATACAGTGTAACTTTATTTTGAGAACCCTGTTAAGTGCGAGAACTGCGAGAACCCCTTTTTTACTACTAGTAATACATAATGTACATCATGTCAATGCATAATAGCCTTTTTGAAAATATATGTAACTTAATTTGATTGAAAAAATTAAATTAGGGGCAAAATGGGAATTGAATTCTTCCATAAAAAAATGATTATATACCAAAAACCGTTTCATCTCTTTTCAGATCTATATCTCTTTCACTTTTGATCTCCCTCTCAAGAACCCTAGCAGCCTCTCTTTTGCTTTGTGTCTACTAAAAAAATCAGCCCCCTCTTTTGCTTCTGGTATTCACTTAAAGTCACGGGTAGTGATGGGAGGGTTTTGGTTGTTTAAACGACGGGTAGTATTCACTTAAAGTCACGGGTAGTGACTTTAACCGTGATGAAGGCTTTAAGTGTCTATGTGTCCGGCTGGCGGTGATGGGAGGGTTTTTCTACGGCGGTCGGCAATGTTTATAGGTCACCGCAGCGATTGACGATGATGGTTTTTTGAATTTTGGGTTATCAAGGGTTTTGGCTTTTGATGTTATATGATATGGGTTGTGCGTGGTCATCTTTCTGGATAGTTGGGTTTCTATGGCTATTATTGTTTTCCACAATTTGTTGTAAATTTTTTTTTAATGATTATGTTTTTGGCTTTAATAGATGTAAAACAAAAAATAATTTTTCAGTATGATAATATTCGATTGTGTTTTTTGGATTTAATAGGTGTACAAATTCGGTTTCGATATGAAAAAAGTGATTATGAAGAACAGCTACATATTCGATCACAATTTTCGAAGTGCAGCGTCAGTACAACTAGTTGGATAGTAAGATCTAAAGACGATTGGAAATACCAGGCATAATTTCTTTGATATCTATCTTGTTGGTATGTTATTTTATGATAATATACTTAACTCTTAATCATAGTTGTTTCTTTATTCTTATATCTTTTCATGCATTTTCTAGAGATCGAATTGTATAAAAATAACGAAATGTTTTGATTTCTTTATTTGGTCTTATGCCTGGTACAACTAGCTTGGTTCTCTTAAAATAGTTTTTAGATTGTCATTTTGTGAATTTTTGTGAATTGCTATAATTGGTCTAATTTTTGTGAGTTGCTTTTGCTTGTTGCTCTGTGAATTAAAGATTTAAATGATTTATTTATTTTTTTGAGTAGATTTTGTTTTTAATGGAAAATGGTTTTTATAAATATCATTATGAGCCTTCAATGGCAAGACGTGCTTTTGATAATGAACATGATCTGCTGTTAAATGATTTGCCATTTTGATGCATCTGGAATGGAGATTGTTATCTTATTTTTTTAAGAGTGAATTACATAATTGGTCCTTGTGGTTTGTTGAAAATTGCAGAAAATGTCCCTGTGCTTTTTTTTTGACGCGTTTCGTCCCTGTGGTTTACAAATCTTACGGATTTTGTCCCTCGTCCAAAAATGTCCGTTAAGTGTCTTGCGTTGTTAGTCCTTCGTTAGTGCAGTCCGTTAAGTGTTTTGCACTGTTAGTCCTTCGTTAATAAATTTTGCACCGTTAGTCCTTATTTTTTAAAATATAGTTTTCCCCAATTAGTCCCTCCGTTAATAATAGTTTTCACCCGTTTTTGTCCGTTTTTATCCGTTTTCGTTCGTTTTTTATCCGTTTCCCCCCGTTTTTTTACGTTTTTCGTCCGTTTTTTACGTTTTTATCCCTTTTCGTCTGTTTTTTACGCTTTTGTCCGTTTTTTAACCGTTTTCGACCGTTTTTTTACATTTTTATTCGTTTTCGTCAGTTTTTTTTTTAAAGTTTTTGTCCGTTTTTGAAAAAAAAAATATCAAATTTAAAAAAAAATTGAATAAAAAATTTCAAAAAAAAATTTTGAACAAAAATATTTTTTTTCAAATATTTAAAAAAAAAAAAAACGGACATTGAAAAAAAATTTCCGAAAAATATTTTTTTTCAAATATTTTTTTTAAAAAAATCTTAAAAACTTTCCGAAAAATATTGAAAAAAAACGGAAATATTTTAAAAAAAATATATATTTTTTGAAAAATATTTTTTTTGTTAAAATTTTTTTTTTGAAATTTTTTATTCAATTTTTTTTTAAACGGACAAAAACGTAAGAAAAACCGATAAAAACGTACGAAAAACGGACACAACGTAAGAACAACGGACAAAACGAAAGAAAACAGACAAAACATAAGAAAAACGGACAAAAAATTAAGAAAAACGTAAGAAAAACGGACAAAAACGGATGAAAACCGATAAAAACGTAAGAAAAATGGACAAAAACTATATAAAACGAAAGAAAACGGACGAAAAACGTAAAAAAACGGGGGGAAACAGATAAAAAACGAACGAAAACGGATAAAAATGGACAAAAACGGGTGAAAACTATTATTAACGGAGGGACTAATTGGGAAAAACTATATTTTAAAAAATAAGGACTAACGGTGCAAAATTTATTAACGAAGGACTAACAGTGCAAAACACTTAACGGACTGCACTAACGAAGGACTAACAATGCAAGACACTTAACGGACATTTTTGGACGAGGGACAAAATCCGTAAGATTTGTAAACCACAGGGACGAAACGCGTCAAAAAAAAAGCACAGAGACATTTTCTGCAATTTTCAACAAACCACAAGGACCAATTATGTAATTCACTCTTTTTTTAATGTATGTTTGTTTTTTGTTTATAAAAAGTTCTTTTTGGATTGTATTTTTTTAACATCAGGTTCTAGATATGTTCTTGGGTAGAAAATCTTTTATATATTTTATAATTAGATTATTGAGTGTTGTGTCAAACAACAAGATGACAAGTTGTATAGTATTTTGATTTATTAGTTACTTATGAATTAAGTTAGGAAATATCTGAACCTTATTTGGTGGTTTCATACGAGTGTGCATATATGTTTGAACCTTATTTGGTGGTAGCATACGGGTGTGCATATATGTTTTATACGTGCATATGTGTTTCAAGGTTAATACAAAATAATGATACATATATGTTTACGTATAAAACATCTTTGAATGGGTTTTGGAAAGATACATATAAGTTTACGTATAAAACATATATGTTTTGTGTTTGGATTATATATGTTTTGCATACAAAATAAAAAATGGTCTCGTGTTTATTTTTGTTTGATAGTTTAAACTTGTGCATGTGTGTTACGTTATCTTGAGTTTTATTTTAAAAGTATTTAATCTTGACCATTATTTTTTGTAGGCGTGACAATATGTTCTTTGAAGGAGTGCACATATGTTTTAACGAATTTGATGAGAAAATGGAAGTACATATGTGTTCTTGGAAGGCGTGCATGTATGTTCTTGGAAGACGTTCACACATGTTTGAAAAAATCTGATGAGAAACTTCAAATACATATGTTTTGTGCACATATGTCCGTTTACTTTAATTATTGTTAGTGCATAGGTGTAAAGGTAGATTATATTCATGTATTTCTTGTTATTATAAATTGTATTTTAATTGTATTTCAATCTATATCGAATTTTGTATTTAACATTATGTTCTTTGTTATTATAAGTTTACATGATCTAAAAACACATATGTACATTTTCAATTGAAAAACACTTTTTCATTTCAAAAACACCTTTTCATTTGAAAAACATGTATGTCGAAAAAGTATTCCAAAAACCAAAATAATAAAATTAATTCATACAAACACATATGCACTAAATAAGTTTTAAAACATGCATGTTCAAAAAAAAAAAAAAAAAATTTAAAAAAAAAACGAAAATGGAATGTTTTTAAAAAGTAGGATTTATTTATTTTAAAAAAATAAAAAATAATATAAAATTGACTTTTACTATTATAGTCTTTTGGATTAAATAAAAATGTTTAATAATTCAAAAATGCCATGATGCATTGATATGTTGCACAATATGCATTACTAGGAGTACGTAAGGGGTTTCTCGCAGTTCTCGCACTTAACAGGGTTCTCAAAATAAAGGCCCCCTATATATATCTCTACATTATATATAACAGGAGGCGTTACACGTAGATAATGCCACGTAAACGCCACCTCATTGCCCAGTAATTCATTATCAGGCATGTCATCACATTGTTGCCATGTAAGCATTTTTAAATTTTATTTTATTTTAAGACATTTAATTAATTTTGAATTTTAGGCTATTTTTAAATTTTTACCGAAATTATTTTTATTTTATTAGCAAAGATTAATGTTTTTAATTTTCGGATTTTATGTATTAAATTTCAAAATTCCTAAGCAATTATTTATAAAATTCGAATTTAATAAAAAATGACCATGGTGAGATTCGAATCTGGGTCTGTTAGTCTACAAACAAACATGATTACCACTAGACCAACACATTTTTTTGATTATAACTTGGAAAACCAAATTTATAAATCTCTACAACCACTATTTTAATTAGTTTGAAAATGAATGTATTTATCTACAAAAATATAATTATAAGAATCCCTACAACAACATAAATCCATTATTATTAAGAATGTTCGGATTAAAAAAAACATTGACTCTCTCTATTTCATAATATACTTTACCCTAATTTCATCTTTTAGTCAGCCATCTCCGTCATGATATGTATGCATGTAGCTTAGTCCACTAATGTTTGTATATTTTTTGTTGCAGGTTTGTATGCTGTTTTGAACATTTACATAGCTGCTCATGACATACTCTGATTCCCAGGGGAGCCTGTCCGAGAGCATAGTTCTACTCCCACTCATAAGAAGGATGACATGAGGGACTTAGATAAAGATTACAAAAGAAGCCGTCACAGCAGGGACAGTTCAAGCAGGAATGACTGATTATCCAATTATTATGATTTTGTGACTTGAATTCGTAATAATCAGTTTTGAATATCCTGCTTCTGACTATCTAGATTTCATGTATAAGATCATCATTTTTGGCTAATCATATTTCATATCAGCTGCAAAAAAACTAATTACATAAGCATAAACTGATGTTACCTTTTTTTTAATAGAATAAACTGATGTTACCCATAGTGTCATGGTGCAGGATTTTTGAGGAAATCGGGTGCGATGGTGAGGACGAATGCAGCCAGGAAGGACCAAACATAGGTTGTTTTCCATTATCCGATAACTCTTCTACAGTCCAGCATCTCCTTGATATGGGTTTGGGGAAAGCAAACGTCATTTACCTTCTGGATGTCCATTCCTCTATTACATACAAACGTCATTTACCTTCTGGATGTCCATTCCTCTATTACATACAGCGATACAGGAAGAAGAACCTCCAACATAGTCTGAAGGTACTTCATAGACTTGCTTACCAGCCATGTTAAAAGAACATTTACTTAAATTTTTAAACATACGTTATATCCTTATCCAACTCTCAAAGCATAAAAAATGATCATATTCACCTAATGCACCGCTGATAGTTCTGGGATGTTCGAGATTCCAACAAATAAAGATATAATCCATACAGGAAAAGAAACGAGGGCTGCCATGACGCAACTGAATAGCCTATCCCCTGAGCCAATAAAATAAGTTAAGTATTTTGAAGTAAGGTATGAATGAATTGCTATGTTTTTTTAGTAATAAATTATTTCTAAATATTAAATTTTTAGTAATTTACATAATCAGCTTAACAAATACAGGAAAGCGCACATACCCTCCAAACAAGTATTTGAGCCTCAGTTGCAAGATCAGGGGAGCTCCATGGGGCATGGTCAGCTTGACAATCTTCTACAAGCTTTGTGCCACTTTCTATAGTATCGGACACTATCTTCAAGAGTTCCATAAGCAGACTGAATCTGGATGGTGAAAGGTGAATACCAAGTGTGGGAACTTGGACTGAAACTTGAGTTTCCTAAGCAACCAAACTCATAGATTCACCTCAGGAAATTGGATTCTTGAAGTTCATCGGACAGGAGAGGAGGTAAGATAAACTCTGCATCCTTATCAAACTGAACCAGAGATAACAATTGCATAAACGAATCCACATGTTTAGAAAGGCCTTCAGATTTATTAAGAAACAGCAATACATCCTGAACATAGTCAGGGGAACTGAGAGAGGCATGGGTAGCGGATAACTAATAGGATGAAGTATACAAACTACTGGCTCTGGTGGATTTTGAAGGAGAAGGTAAGAATAATTATCGTTAGCTATGCTTTTTATTATATTCAGTCTGTTGTTGTTTGAAGTGGTAAGCTAAACTTTCTTTTGATTCTTGCTAGGGTTATTCCTTTTCTTTATCCTTCCAGCATCTTCGCCAACGAATATTGTTCTTTTCTTGAAACGCGTTGGAATATTAGAAAAACACATTCAGATTTGCAAAAATTATGCTTTGCCAAACATTGTATAAATGAATTGTCCCTAGATATGGTTTTAAAGAAAATAAAAATTTAACTTTGAAATACAATTAATTATTGAACATAAATTCAAAGTGATCAAAGTTGGAATTTTGAAGATGTTTACCAGATTAAAAATCAAAATGACTTCGTTAGCACAGTTTTGACCAGTAGAGCCATCTTGAAAAGGAGTAAAAATACACTGTTTATGATAGATATGAATGACGGGTTAAGGTATTTCTCAAGTTATACTCATAAAAATTTATATATGTTCATTCATACAGCCGTGCGTCTTATGTATTTTAGAAACTAATGTTTAAAATGATAGTTTTAAGTTTTCTTGAATCTTGATTCTTTCTTATTCTTATTCTTTTATGTTCTAACACCAACTTTGACTGATTCGACGTGTTTTAAACCAGCTAACATTTTTAATTCAGTTGATTACGTAATGAAAATTGAGGACAAAATAATCTAATCAGTGTGCACAGTTGCTGTCCTTGACCAATGCTCACCCCTTTCGTATGTAATCTAATCTAGCAAAAAGCCTTTTTTTGTTCTTTAGTTTGCTTTTAAGCAAGTCACTATAGCTTAATACTTTCTCATCAGATAATGTTCAAAGGAGATGAATGGTCTCGAGACGTTTTACGACTCAAATGTCATGAGTGAACTCCTCTTAACAGATAAAGGTAGGTATGCTACACTCTTTTATCATCTGCATTATATGTGCTCTATAAAAGTAGATAACCACATGTCTAACTACATATATGTTCACTTTTCAAATCAGGGAGAATGCATACTTTGTCGATTTTGTTGACATTCATACATCGAGGGCTAGCTTGTGTTTGAAACTCAATGAGATTATTAAAAAACATCCATCGCTAAGTAAAAAATGGCGTCTTCCTGGCGTTGAACCATCAAGGCTTTCGATGATATGCAACCAGAGGTACTTCTGCAAAAATTTATGTTGCTGCTAAAATTTTATTTAGTTGATGTGTGCACTTTAATTACACTTTCTGCGCAGTTTGAATTGGCAGCACTCGAAGTCTGTTAAAGAGTTTGATGCTCTCTTGAAGGATCACACGCGTGGGCCACAAGTGGTAGGTGCTTATGAACTTTTGGTTGGTAACATGATGTTTAAAATATCAACTTTAATTCTATTTACAAATGCTATTGTTTTGGTTTATTTAGCCACACAGAGCACCTATAGCTCCATCACTCGTCCCCTATAATATGGGTGACATACCCATCCACGAAGATTTGGGTATTCCAGTGAAATTTGATTCACCAGTTACAGCCTTTGATCTTCACCCCATCCACGTAGACGTGATTGCAGGTTAGTTCATTTTATTTCTCATGTCGTTCCGGAGCCTGATTTCCTATCATACTTGCAAACCTTGGATGGTTTCAGCTATTCTGACTTTGGATTGCCCCAATCTGTATTAAAAGGGCAATTAGTGAACTATGAAGATAATGGTGTACGTGATGATTCTGTTACAGATTCAGATGTATTGATTGTGGAAAATCTTCAAGCTTGCAATCAAGTAGACAAAATACTTCGTGACTGTTTATTAGTATATTGTAGTGGTTTCTATTGTGAGTTTCACCAATAATCTTTTATTATATCTTATTTCAGCTAAAGGAGAAGCTCATACATCGTCTTGAGCAGCCATATAGTAAAAAAGAGCATGAAAAACTATCAAAATAGATAAAGAAAAAGATGCCAATATGTCGTAATTTAGATCTGCGTGATAGGCCAGTGTCAGTTGCTATGGATGGAGCAGTAAAATCTGTGCTTGACGATGGCCCTGGTAAGTTAAATTGTGACGCTTTACTTTTGACTATTTGATTAGCCTGAGGTACGTAATACTGAATGATTTGACAAGGATTTGCAAATCAATAAGACGTACGTGATTACCGGATTCGGTTTCAAAGAAGCCAAAAAATGGATGCAAACACTGCCAAACCAGTTAACTTTGGTATTTGGAAAGCTGACCGACATTCAGCCATATAGGTTTCCTGAAGCACCATTTCAATTTCGCCCATATAGTGAACTTTATTCGCGAGCCGATAAAAAAGAAGCAATACTTACAGGTAACTGAAGCTAATATCAGAACCATGTATTATACACATTTTCTAACAAGTACTATTCTTTCTAACAGATTACATTGGTTGTATCCAATACATTGGTGAAGAGTGCGATAGCACAAAACCTACAATGAAGAGAGTAGTCTGGCGAGAGATCATGGTCCAAAACCTAGAGTTAGTCTAATTACAGATAGTCAAGCTTCAACATTTCGGAAAGTATCAGTCAATGCTGAATCATCTTAGGTTTTACTTGCCTGAGATGTACCCGAAGCTTCACCGCATATTGTTTTTAGATGATGATGTCGTGGTTCAAAAAGATTTGACCGCACTATGGAAAGTTAATATGGATGGAAAGGTTAACGGGGCTGTTGAGACCTGCTTTGGACCGTTTAACCGTTATGCTCGATATTTGAACTTTTCACACCCTCTAATCAGGGATAGGCTTAATCCTGAAAGCATGTGCTTGGGCTTTTGGCATGAATATGTTTGATCTAGATGCTTGGAGGCGTGAAAAATTAACCGATGAGTACCATTACTGGCAGGATCTGGAATTTTTTTTCCCCTGATTGGTGATCATTGTTCATAAGTGTTGTCCCTATCGATTTACATATCCACTAAACCTTTTTTCAGAATGAAGACCGGAATTTATGGCAATTAGGAACACTGCCACCCGGACTAATAACTTTTTACTCAAGAAATGAAAGAAGGACTGATCTTTTAATAATCATAATCAGTTTGATTGTACCTAAATACTGGAAGCTGATTATATATAACTTCAAATAACAATAACCATTGACTTTCAAAAGGCAATACCAAAGACCTCCTGAAAGTTGGTTTGTAGTTTATAGGTTCTTACATTTCTTGATTATAAATAACTTACTATACAGATGATTTTGCAGCTCAAAAGGGAATGTACATGTCTTCCCCTTCCTGATACTTTCATTCTTCTTGGGTGCATACGCTCTTATACCTTATTTTGTTCTTTGGAGACCAACACCACCAGTTATTGAAGAATCAGAGCTGCAAAAATGGTGACACATTTATTTCTTTAGGGTAGTAGGATCCTGAATATTGTATATGCTTAGTTCAATTGGTTTACTTTTTTACTTTTATGGTCTGAACCAAAACAATATTACAACCGAAACTTCAAGACACGTCCTAATAAAATTAAGAAACTCAAATAGAATAGACTACATAAACCAAATATCTTTAGCTTTATCAGCTTATATTGTCTCTCATATGTTTGATCCTTTTTTTTTTTTTTTTTTTTTTTTTTTTTTTTTTCTCTTCTACAAAAAGCGTGATGAGTTACTCCAGTTTGCACAAGGTGACATCAGAGGGTTAAAAGTCAATGCGCATGGCCTCACCGAATTACAAGCCGTTGTTGTAAGAGGATAAAGCTGCAATTACAGTATGTTATGTTCAGATATCACGTGTTACATATAAGATCTTAAACTGTTTTGTTGATTGCTCAAATAATATCTTGAACGAATCTTATTGGCTTATTAATTGGACTTCGTGGTTATAAGCTTATTTGACTTGACCAAACAGCCCCCTACAACAATGTTATACTGATGACATGCAAAAAGATTATTAAAACCTTGAACTTGAGACAACTATAATCTTTCCTGTCTATCAGTTAAGATAGGATGAAGACTTTTAGTAATCTTCATATAGTTTTGAGTAACATTATTAAATGAGGTTAATTATTGGTTTATTAATATTAAGTATCTTGTTTCAGTTTTCCATATGGTTATTTACTTATCGCGCGTTATAGATTCGAAGGCATAACATCACTATGCCATGTTATGTTCAGTTAATGTATTCTTTCATTTGCTTAAAAGGAATAATAAAATTTAAACTGCATTTTACAATTACAAAGGTCATGTTGCAAAATAACGCCTGCACTATTGAATTATTGAGGGCATGAAGTTAACCGGCCAATATTAATAAGTGTCGTCAATTGTTTTAGTTGTGTCTAATCTCTTTACATACAAGTTCAATTATTTTACACCTGTGATCTATCTGACTTTATTAAGGGTGTATAGATTATGACATGATGTTTGTGAAGGATGTATGTCATAACTTATCAAGCTATGAGATCGGTCATATATTTATGCTTGAATAAAAGTTCAAAGATTTGAATGCAAGTCTTTAATATGAATCAATTGTAGATGCTATGTGTTAATGTGGTTATCGATTTTATTTTATTGTGTTTCTTCAAGATAAATGGGTTTTGAGAACTAAAGTGGAAAATAGATGATCTCGATTTTAAAGTGTCTTTTAATTGATTAATAAAAGTCAAAATTAAGGGTTAGTGGTCGATATTAAAAAAAGTTATTATTATTATTCAATTTTAGAAAAATATAAAACCATAATGATCGGGTTTAAGTTGCGAAAATTGAATCTTTAAGAGAAAGATGGGTGAGTTATATAAGGATTAAATTTAAAATAACGTCATATTTTAATTCGCTAATAATTTTTTTATTTAAGCTAATAATTTAAAAGATAATCTAACTTTTAAAGGATTTATAAAATTATCTATTTTCATAGTTTTAATAAATATATAAATTTAACTATATCTTAGTTTCTAAAAACATCATTTATTATTATTTTTTTAATTATAATTATTATTATCAAGATTAAATTAATTGCAACACTCAAAATCCGTATATGAATTGAATCATAAAGATCAATAGAATTGAGGTTACTATGAGATGCAAATGAATACTATGAGATGCAAATGAATACGCAAGATCATAGATATATCAACGACTCATGTAACTCACTTTTAATGTTTAACCGAAGAAATCCGAAAAAATTATCATTTTTACAACTCGTGTTTAATAACTCTTGCATACACAGGTTAAAAGATTAAATATGGCTATAATTATTATTAGTAACATATAAATAAACAGCGACCAGGATAGAAGCATAAACAAATGTTTACCAATAACTACATGACTTGGACTACAAACATGGGTCAGAAGCATAAGGAATAGTGAGGAAGAATGGAAAAACATCATTGCATACATTGGTTAGATACGGTAACACAAGTACAGTGTTGTACAACAAGAATTACATTTAAGACCATGAACCAAGAAATGTGATAGTAATTCTTTTATAGCCTACGACAGCTATTGATTATCATTCTTCCCAGCACATTGTTTTATAATATTGTTTGACAATTCTTAAAAATGTATTAAAGTTAACAAAAAACAACAAACAAATAATTATAAGTCATGCCCGCCCATTGGGCGGGCTTCGAAATCTAGTATATATATATATATATATATATATATATATATATATATATATATATATATATATATATATATATATATATATATATAAATTAGGTTTTCGGTTCAGATAGCCAAAACCATATCCAAATCGAAAACCGAATTTTTAGTTCGGTTCGGTTCTGTTTTGACAAATTCAGTTCGGTTATAAATTTGGTTCGGTTTTTTTCGGTTCGGGTTTAGTTCTCGATTTATTCGGTTATTACCCGACCCATGAACACCCCTAATAAACACATTTCAAACCCCTTCTAACACATAAATCAGAAATGTAGAAAATAAATATAACAAATATAACACATAGATCAGAAATATAAAAAACACATTTGCTCCACCTTTTGTTTTCATATTGTATGAGCCGCACCTTTTGCCTAATATATAATTGAATCTTTTAAAACTATATAGTATTAAAAAGAATATAAACCAATCAATGAACCAAATCATACTTTTTCAATACTCCATAAACTGAAGAAGTTGACATCTCTCGAATCGGCATTGCAAACCTTGAACTTTTTGATCTATTTTTTATTATAATTAGTTAACATATAAATCACTGAACTGATAAAGACAAAAAAGGGACATTGCATTTCGGATAGTAAATACAAGTGCTAAATATATAGAAAAAAAAATAGAAAGCTTGCATCTGCATCTTCAGTCATTGAATCTGCCTCGTCAAGGATGATAATTTTGAAAGGTGGGCAAGAAAATAGAGGTGGACCATAAAATAACATATGTGGACATTGCACCAACAAACAAATTCAACTTAACGGAGAATCACATAATTGCTTCACCTTATCCTCAACAATCAAAATGAAAAATCTTGGATTAATGGATTTGCAAAACCAGAACTGATTTCGTCGCTAAGCAAACGAAAATATTATTTTAATAGTTTAGGAAAATACTTTTATAGTGTTGTAGATTATCCGCATCTTGCAAATTCAATAATCAGATAAACCCATCCAAAACGCATTCCCAAACACCTGGGCAAAAATATCAATTTCTCTAATGAATCCTAACATGAATGGAATAAACAAGTGCATAACGAAACACTAAAAATATGAAATGAAAAAAACAATTACATTAGTGGTCTCGAGAGTGTTGGTGAGGACTCAAACAACCTCGTCTTGGTGAGTAACGTCCTTCACGCGCCTTGGTCGGCTATATTTTTTTTTCATTTATATATGTAAATCGATTAGAACGAATGAAAAAAATTAATGATAGACGATTGAATTAAAAGTGAAATGAAGAAAGAAAGTTACTCCCTCCGTCTCGAAATAATTGTCCATATTTCCTTTTTTGGGTGTCTCAAAATAATTGTCCACTTTCTATTTTAGGTAATAAAAAGAGAATTTAGTGGAGGAATATTCTATTTGAGTGGTTGAAATTTATAGGGGTCCCACTTTTATTAAACTATGTGCTTCTTGTCTGGTGACAATAATTTTGAGATGGAGGGAGTACTATTTTTCGACCCAAGGTTGACTGCTCTGCAAACGGCGCCATTGTTTTCACTCTTTGTATTTTTTCATTAATTTGTGATTTGGTACAAGATATAAACTAGGATACCAATGGTTGTAGGGTCGAAATCAGCAGAAGATATCAAGATTGGGGCAAAAGGCAGCTAGGGTTTGGGTGAAGGTTCTGAAAACTCATGATGGAGGAGGAAAGAGGCGACTTTAGAGGGAAGGGAGTAAGAGCGGAGGGTGTGGGGATATCGTGGCTCGCCGTGGGCTTACCTGGCACTTCGCCGCGCCCCGCCGCCACACCGGCGTCCTTCGCCGTGGTGACGACGAAGGCAAAAAATCTGACAAACCCACACTAACCAACGGATATATTTGAAAATCAAAATATATCCGTTATTAACGGATACAACTCTTTTTTTTTTTTTTTTTTTTTAAAAAAAAAAAAACTCAACACCCCTATAAATAACATATTATATCCACCATTTTTATCATCTTCATCTCCTCCATCTTCAATCAAAATACTAAACCATTTCAATCAATATAAACATGAGTTACACGAGTGAATCATCTTATTCCGGTGAAAGTGACATTGAAGAGTTAGCGGACCTAGAAATGTTTATTCAAGAGTTTGAGGGAGAGCAAACGTTGCAAGAACAAGAAGCCGGTCCTTCAAACCATCGTCGATACGGCCCCCGTGAACGTGAAGTTGTTGAAGCACGTCTAGTTTACACCCGCATAAATTTACACCCGCATTCGGGTGTAAATTTTCGAGCACTTTCTTTTTTCATTTGCAAGTAACCCAAAAAATGCCGCATTCAAAAGCGAAACAAGAAAGTGCTCGAAAAGATATCGAAAGAGCTTTTGGTGTCCTCCAAGGACGTTGGCATATCATTGCCCAACCGGCGCGACAATTTACTATTGGCAAGTTACGGAGAATCATGTACTCGTGTATCATATTGCATAACATGATTTTGAAAGATCAACAATTTGCGATATCCGACATTGTTGAAACGTATATTTCTCCGACACCAAATTTACAACAGACATGGATTGAACGTTGCGAATTGCAAAGGAAAAAAACCAAAGAACTACATGATAAACGCAAACACGCAAAGCTTCAACGATGTCTCATCGAGCATGTTTGGCAACAACTTCAATGGGAACAATTTCAATAACAGAATCCAAATAATTAGTTTCGTTATAATTTGATGTATTTCTTAAGTTGCGTATGTTTTTTTTACCGTATCTTTATTTTACGTTTCGTATGTTTTTTATTATGTTATGTATTGTATTTTTATTTTTAATGAAATGAATTTAGTTTATTTGGAAAATTGAATAAAAAAAATAAAGTGGTAGTGGTGGGCTCAAAATGAAGAGGTTGAGGTTTGTTATGAGGGAGGAGGGTTTGTTGTGGTTAGCTGCGGAGGTTTGTTATGCTGATGTGACATTGACGTGACAGTGATGAAGAGGTTATGCTCCATCACCACACCCACCCCTCTAATAAATGGTTTTGTTTATGGATCCTATTTTTGTGAGATAAATAAATTCCCATATTGCCCCTAATTTATTTTTTCCATTCAAACTAAATTATGTATATTTTCAAAAATGCCATTTTGCATAACATGATGTATCTTATGCATTATTAAGAGTAAAAAGGTAGTTCTCGCATTTTTTTTTTGGTTTGAATATAACTTCACACTACTTTTATATAAGTTTACCAGGTTTGTGATTTTGTAGATACAGATCTTGTGTCAGCCATTTTTGTTTCTGAAATGAAGTGTATGCATTAGGCATGTATTTAGGCTTGATTAGTAAATAGCATTACTCTTAAAACAATATTAGCAAATTTAGATATGATTTGGGATGTTGTATGCATTCAAGATAGACTTCGAGACATTTGCAACCCGTTTGACTTGTCTTTTGACCCGTTCACTTTTAGTGCAGTTTACTTAATTTGACCCGTTTGAGATACAAACAATCCAAATCGACTTCTTTGTACGTTTTGAGTCAAATTTGCCACATATATCTAGTAGAGCAGAGAAGTATTGCCACATTGCGTAATGAGACTTTAAGACTCTCTGTTGTGTTGGTGGAACATATACTTTTGGTAGCAGGAATCTAGAATTGTTCATAAACGAGCGCAAGTCTTAACCAAGCACGGAGGCTTGTCACTGAATGATGTGACTAAAGACCCTTTCCGAAAGCTACTTATCTCTCAGACTCAAAACTATTCTCCTCTTATCGAATCAGCTACAATGTAGCTTTTTTTTTTTTTTTTTTTTTTTTTTTGTCTTGTTAAAATCTAAGCAGACACACATAGCGGTTTTGCGTACTTGAAATGACAATCAATGTGCTAATGATATGTTGTTTGGCGTTCAGTTTTATCAGTTTATGTTTCAATCATAATGATTATGGCCATAAGGCCAAGACGCGTGTGGTTTAACTTAAGAATGTCATGGGTATAAACTCAATAGCTGAATACGCAGAACAACTTCAATTATTGAAAGTGATGTTGATTTTACTATCCATTGGATGTGAGGAACCAAGATTTGTGAAAAATTATTAACCGAAAGTGACACATTACCAAAGTTTACCATCTATGGCACTGGACGAGACCTTGATTCCTACTTTTGTGTATGACAGGAGCAGTAACGCAACAGTATCTTATACTTTGATGCGATAATGGCGGTGTTTTCAACGTTGATTGTGTAGCCCTGCTAAGGTTATCTTCATTTCATTTATTGTTTTCATGTTACTTCATTAAAAGAAGAATCTTGATTAACTTCCAATACAAGCATCATAAGCCATAGTGCCATATTTGTCGACTCCTGATATTTTAACTTTTATGGCCTGACTCTACCTAAGCCATGCATAGCTTTTATCGAACTATTTGAGCTTAAGCCCAAATCATAAAGACTCGTGAAGCTAGGCTAAGGTTGTCTAATATAAGCTTGGATCAGCTATTTTCAAGCCATAGCCGCAGTCAAATAAGATAAAGCAATCTAGGAGGTAAGCAAACTCAATCAAGAATTTAGTACTTAAGCTAAAGTAGGACCCGTGTCATACAAGAACTACCAGGCACCCTAGATTATCTCGTTCATTTGTGGCCTACAATATTATATTGGATTCCCGACATATCAATATCATCATTAACAATGTCGAAAATGTCTTCTATATAAGAAGATATGGCATCGCTCGTTCTTGCTTCAGACAAGAGAGAGGTGTGAGGGAGAAAATAGATTGAGCACTAGACAAAAGTTAAAGAAAGGGCTATGGGCACCAGAAGAAGATGAGAAACTCGTTAACTACATTACTACCTGTGGTCGTCATGGTTGTTGGAGCTCCGCTCCTAAATTTGCTGGTCTCTCTCTTTCTCTGTCTCCCTCAGAATATAAGAATCGAGTAATCCTAGCCCTCCAAAAATTAGGGGTGTATGTTTCGTTTATAGTCTTAAATACACACTCATTTCCTTACCCATAGTGATTCCTAAGTGCCAACCAAACACCGCCTAATTCACCCAACGACCCACGTGCATAAAGATAAACATCAATGAGTTGGTATCTTTTAGTTTGATATAAATTTGTATTAACATAGTCACGATTTTCTTCTAGAGCAGGGTTACAAAGATGCGGCAAAAGTTGCAGGTTACGATGGAATAATTATCTGCAACCGGGTTTAAAAAGAGGAAGCTTTTCTTTGCAAGAAGCCACACTCATAATGGATCTGCACGACACCTTCGGAAACAAGTATAAAAGACCAGGAGCTATTTTACATGCAGTTGTTTAGTATATGATTTCATAAAAAATTTGAAGACTTTAAATTCTTTTGTTAATTGTTTAACAACAGATGGGCACGAATCGAGTTACTTACCAGGAAGAACCGACAGGGCTGTAAAAAACTTCTGGAACTACAATACGAAAAAGAAGCTGCTTCAGTTCCAACTGCAAACTGTCAATGAACAAGGTCGTCGTGTTGATGCACCATTGCCATTGGTCAAACATGATCAAGAAACGGAAAATGAAGTTGATCTTCATCCTCTTCCACCATCATTCATGAAAGAGTGTTTTGACCCGAACTCGATCAAAATTGTCATCCGAATCATCTGATAACGCAAACTGGAAGCGAGAGCGACAGCATGAATTTGATCACTAATAGTCAACCAAATATTCAGTCCATAGGTCATAACTTTAACAGTATTTGAACTCTAAACTGTGTATTGACAGTTATTCATGAACAAGCAATCCTGTCCTCTCGTAGGTAGATTGTCTTGGCACATTTGGATCAAAGGTTACCGTTACGGTCACAAAAGAATAATACAGATCATAACTGACAGCATTGTTAATTAAAATTCACCACATAGAGCAGTTATGTCTACTGCTAACTCACTAAAGAAAACGATTTTATGATATCATAAGTTCGGATCACATACAGTGAGATAACTCGATACAAATGGAAGTATAACAAACCAGCGATTTCATATAGGATATTAACAAAGATCACGAACCTCAGCAGAGTCTTGTGTAAGTGTACATGTTAGTAGTATCATACAACAATACAACAAACCAGAAACACTAAAGATCTAAAGTGACGTTAAAACCAACAACTACTCGTCATCTTCATCTTCTTCAAATTCTTCTTCTTCATCATCCTCGTCGGTTTCTTCATCCACATCGTCGTCAATTCCTTCACCCACGTCCTCATCATCAACTATGAAACCACCCAACGTTTCATCAGTTTCATCTTCATCGTCATCATCTTCAACATCAACGTCCATTGCAGAACTCTTTCTAGTATCATTACCGCTTTTACTTGTACTCGCTCCCTTTTTGTTTTTCTTTTGGTCTTTTGACCTAGTCTTATACTTGGGTTTTGGGTCATTTTTGAGTTTCTTAATCAATTCAGTGTCCTCCTCACTCTCACCCGTCCACACATCATCATCCTCGTCATCATTCGCTGCACCTTTCTTCCTCTTTCGTCTTCTTCCCTTTTTTGCTTTTTTATTACTAACTTCATCTTCGTCTTCATCACTGACTTCTTTATGTTCTTCAAGAAACCAATCCCAAACCCGTATGTCACGGATCATTTTCTTCGGGTAGTTATCGAACTCGTGTCCCATAACAACAAAACCGAACTCTGCAACTTACCATCAAATCAATATAATATATAAGCAAAATGCAGTAAAACGGAACTTTCAGTCGATTAATTCTAGCTAAAGCTCAATACTTTTAAACTTATTTCCACTTATTATTTGATATGTGTGTGCTTCTAAATCTGATCATTTTGACTTGAAATGCGAAAACCAGAATCACATCCAAACACCCTTTCATCTAAAATCTCAGCAACCAAAAATTTAAGCTAGGACTGTTCGATAACTGTAATGTTATTTTCTAATACTTTGAAATCAAAATAAGTGAATCTAAACAAACATGTAAGAAACTGATACGGTACATGTCATTTTAGTCACTCTATTTCATTTATAAGTCATTAACAAATTGGATATTTAAGCTGAAAAATCAACATTCTTAAAAATAACACTTTTACTAGTGTTCAACATAGAAGTGTTTAAACAAAATCCAAAAGCTAACCTTTCGTTGCCAAACACGCATTATATTCTAAACGCTAAAAGCCATGTTTATATGTTTGGCAAAGAGCATATAAGAGCGTTTTGCGTTTTTAATTAAAAGATCATTTGGCAACGAGAATTAATCGTTTCTAAATGCTACTTTTCATATGCTACTCAAAGAAGCATTTTAGCTTTTTCGTCATTTTACACTTAACTACACACAGAGACAAGTATACAACAACGTCACCAAACACTTTTTAAAACATGCTAGCAACTACCGCTAACTACTGTTCCTAGTTTTTCATCATTTTACACTTAATAAGTAAGTATACAACTACGTTACCAAACACTTTTACAAAACAAACAGAGACTCTAACACCTACTAGTAGCTAACTATATATAACTTAATTGCTAACTGCTAAATGCTGCTCCAACTAACAGCCAATCCTAGTTTTGCCAAAAAAATGCTACAACTAACGCTAAAAGCTCGTCACCAAACAAAAAATATACTAAGGGGATGTTTGTTTCAGCTTATATAGCGGGCTTATCGCAGATCTAGTTTTTCGGCTTATGTTTCAGAAGCTCGCTTTATGTAGCTTATTATGAAACTTTTCGGCTTATATAAGCTTATCATGTCATAATAAGCTTATATAAGCCGAAAAGTTTCAAAATAAGCCACAAAAACTGCGCCAAAAACCACATAAGTGATAAGCCCGCAATATAAAGCCGAAACAAACACCCCCTTTAGGGGGTGTTTGTTTCAGCTTATATAGCTGGCTTATCACTTATTTAGTTTTCGGCTTATGTTTCATAAGCTGGCTTTTTGTGGCTAAATTTGAAACTTTTCGGCTTATATAAGTTTATCATGTCATAATAAGCTTATAGAAGCCAAAATGTTTCAAACTAAGTCACAAAAACTGGGCTTATGCAACATAAGCCGAAAACCAAATAAGCCATAAGCCCGCTATATAAGCCGAAACAAACACCAATCAACATTCATTCATACAAAACCAAACCTTTAACAGGATCATCAACATTTATGAAAACATCACCGAACTTGCAAAAACACGACGTTTATGTTACTTAACTACCAAAATTAAACATTGTATAAAAACACATGAAAACTAAAAATCAAACCTTTAACAGGATCATCAACATCTGAAACATCACCACCCCCCAAACTTTCACTTCCACCCCCTAAACTTCCAATCTCATCAATTTCACCCCCTAAACTTTCCCGAATCTCACCATCAACTTCCCTCACCTTAAACCACACAAAATCTTTACCCCCAACACAAAACTCATCACCCACTTTCATCTCTCCCTTGTCCCCCCTTCTATAAACCTTAATTTGATCATTTCCATGTACCCAAATGGGGTTTTTTCCATACACCACGAATTTCAAAATTCCTTTCTGGGTATTGCAATTCAAGGTAATGTGATGACGTGAGACTGTTTTGTCGGGTGTTTGGGATAAGGATTTGCGGCCGAGTTGGATTGGGGTGTTTGGGTTTGGGTTTTAAAGGGTGATTTTTTTGGAGCCTTTTTTGGATTCGAGTTCCATTTTTTGAAGTTTGACTTTTGACTGGTTTTGGAATTTGATGACACGTTTATAAGACGTGGAAGTGTTGTTGATTTTAGTTATTTTAAGTTTTTGTAATTTGTAAATTGTAACTAGAATTATGTTCCTGGGCTACATGTAAATGGGAGTAAGGGTGGTTACAACAAAGTGTAATCTTTTACTTATTTTTATTGAAAAAATAATTGAGCCAAAAGGAGAGCTTATTTTTGTAACGTAAGCAAAATCGTGTGATATGATTAATTAATAAAAGTCAAAATTAAATTAATTTTGGTCAAACTTTAATAAATTTGGTGAAAAAATTTGGTTGATAAGAAAAACACATAAAAATATATGTGTTAAATTTGTGAAAATAAAAACTTAAAAAAATATGAGGTAATTAATAAAACTTTAATGGTTAAACTTTAAAAAATTATATAGAGTTAAGTGTAATATTATAAGCCTCCATGTTTTTTTAATAATTTTTTATTATAAACAAATACCCGCTTATACTTTATACCTTTTATACTTTATATCTAAAAAAATACAATGTATATGTTGTTTTAAAATAACAACATATAAATTTGCATAAGATTATAAGTATTAAATTTTTTTACTATATCTATACTACTTTATAACGCATTTAGGCCTTCTAAAATTAAAAGCTTAAAAATTTAGATTTTTTTACTTGCTTATTATTTAAAGAGTTTTTCTAACCAAAAATTAAGATAAGGAGTTCCAATCATGAGATGACATGTGTCACTTCTTAACAAACTCCAAGCCTAACTTCTAACAAACTCTAAACCTAACTCCTAACCACTAAAAATTAAGATAAATAGCTCCAATTATAAAATGACATATGTCATTTATCAACTAAAAATTCATCTTTATTTTTAAATTAAAATATCTTTTTATCTACTTATTTTTTTTATAATCTAATTTCACCATATTTTATAAAATTTTATGCTCTTTAATTCAACATCCATTTTGATATATTTTTATGAGTTTTTAGTTTTTATATTTTTAATAGGTTTATTTTATTTTAATTCAAATTTTTACAACTTTAACCTTTATTTCAATCAATATAATCTTGATTCGTCAAAATCATATACTTTTGGGGTAGTGTTTGACGCGTAAAAGATTGCGAGGGTATTTCTATATGCGGGAATAATGATGTCGCGGGAAAGCTACGGGAAAGTTACGGGTAACCCAAACAAACATTTACAACTAACACATATACATTCGAAGTGTTGTGAAACGAATTCACTAAACGGGTAAGCAAACACATATAACTATACTTATCGCCGCCGATGTGCGTAGGTACCCGACTAGTACTTCAATAAGGACTCATTTCTTTCATTTTTAAAAGTTTAACCTATGTGGATACAAGTTTACATTTTAAATACGGCTAAATTACTGAAAACGGGAATATAATTATCAAATTGTAAGCACGGGTTACTTTAATATAAAAATAAATATACACGATTGTACTTATAACAATGACTCATGTGATTCTTATTTATTTATATAAGGATATCTAAAAAACATTTTAAAAAAACTTTAAGGAGTATAATTTAATTTTATCAACGCTCATTAGTGAAATTTAAATAACAACATCAACATCTTTGTCAGCTAAATAAAATTAAATCTTGAGTTACGTAACAGAAATTTTTACAAATATTTTACCAAATTCTAATGGATATTAATTCATAATGAAAAACTCGTGCATAAGTATTAGTTGTACTTATATCACAATTTTCATGGGAAAATTCTTATATGTGTATATACTGAACTAAAATGTTAAAACAAATTTGATTTATGTGTAAACTTCGTGCGTCCACGAAACTTATAACTACATAGTTATATGCAATTACTTTTAAAGACACAATATTCAGTATTAATTCAGAATATTTTTTTTGTCAAAACCTCGTGCATGCACGGGTATTATAACTAGTATCTATAGGAAGTGAAAACTGAAATTGAATTGAATCGAATAAAATTAAAGCAAATATATAAAGGAATTGAATTTGTCAAAATCAAACCAATTCATATTACATACTTTGTTTTTGTTTGGATATTGTTTTTACAAAATGAAAACCGAAAAGAAAACCAAATTCAGATAAATATATATATATATATATATATATATATATATATATATATATATATATATATATATATATATATATATATATATATATATATATATATATAGTGTAAGGTTATTTTCAGAACCAAATAAATTGCGAGAACTGCGAGAACCGATCTGATCCATTCATTTTTTGATCAATGGTTACAAATATTGGTGGCATAATTGTAATTAAATAGAAGATCCTGTAACTTTTCATAAGTGACATAAGGGCAATAATGGAATTTTTCATTCAACTTTTTAATAAATGATCACCATAATTTTAGGTTAAGAAAAAAAAAACTTATCATTCTCTCTCATCAAAAAAACTGCCGTCTCTTTTTCTTCTCCTAGACTCTCTCAATCTCTAAATTGAAGATCCATTAAGAAGGAAGGCCATGTGGTTCGATCTAAGAAACCGATACCATATGATCTGTTACAGCCTCACATATCATTTTTTTTCTCTCATTCTCAGGTAGCCGTCTCGCCCAATCCACAGCCGCACATCAAATGATTTGTTACAGCGACACACCAAAACTTCGATCTAAGAAACCGATACCCCATACCGCCGTTTTTCAAATAGTGGTGGTTTGCATATGTTTCGTTGGTGGTTTAAAACCTTGTTGTTTTAGGTATGAGATTTTTTTTTTACAGATATACAATTATTTTCATAGCATGTATATCAATAGAATTCAAGGCATGTGCTAGTATGATACAATAATTTTTTTACGAGGATAAACACATGGCAGGTATCATATTCGATTAATTTTTTTTTATTGTTTTGTTTTGATAAATAAGATAGTGCATACCCACTGAAAATTGGGTGCATAGCCTGCTCGAATTATCACATGATAAACACATAAATCAAAAATGAAAGAAGTAGATGCAATGGACAATCTTCTGTAAATTTAAGTTTTCTGGCTTTTTGTCTTGAAGAAGATGAAGCAGGCGCAGGGAATAATATGAAGGGTTTTTGACTTCTTTCTATAAGAAATAGGCCCAAGTACCTATTGCCAAACCTATTTTACCAAGTCCATTTATTGTGATACTTTTTTCTTTTGATTTTTCACTTCTCGTGTTCTCTAGTAGTCCAATATACTAAATATAGTATGCAACTTTTTTTTAGCTTTTGTGTATTTTTTTTAATAGATTATGAATTTAGGGTCTTAATCGTTTAAGTTTAAATGTATTGAACGTGCATATATGTTTGGTGTGTTTGATCTAAACATACTTGTGTTATGAGTGTTTTTGTTGGTTTTGATATGAAGTTTAATGTGGTCTTCTAATGAATTTGACGATAAGTTGTAAATACACATGTTTTTGGAAACTGTGCACATATGTTATTCGAAGCCGTGCACATATGTTCGAATAAATTTGATGAGAAATTGCAAAGACAGATATGTTATTCAAAGTCGTGCAAAGTTTAGATTGTCTTATGATGAGAATAGCTTATGAGTAAGTGTGTATATGTGTTTTGCCATTTTGCAGGTGACTACAAAAAGGATGATGACCAATATGAAGATTGCACACGTGTTTTGAACTAGTATGACGAAAAATTGATTATGATAAAGATATAAAGAAACAGATGCATACATCAGACACATGTGTATTTCGACGAACTTGAATACATATGTAAAAGTGCACATGTGTTTTGAACACATTTCCTAAAGAAAAAGGACGATGACCAATATAAAGAATGCACATGTGTTTTGAACACATTTACTAAAAATACATCTGAAAATTTCATGGTTTATTGAACTAGGCGAGGAATACATGTGCATACATCAGACACATGTGTATTTGGACGAACTTGAATACATATGTAAAATTGAATTCAAGTGTAAACATACTGATATTTGTGATAAATTTGAATATCATTTCACTGGAGTAATACAATTTGTACATTTTGAAATTGCATAAATCTATTATTAAAAATTTATTGTGTGTATTTATATTAATGTAATATTTCTTAAAAATACATGTGCAAATACAAAACACATATGCATAAATGAAAAATAAAATTGCCATATAATGCAAAACACATGTGCACATATTGTTTTTTTAAACAGATATAATGCAAAAAAAAAAAAAAAAAAAAAAAAAAAAAAAAAAAAAAAATCCTAGAATTTAGGAAAATGAAAAAACGTTTTTTTTTTTTTTTTTTTTTTTTTTTTTTTTTTAAATTCAAAAATAAAATGAAAGTATTTTTACCATTATACCCTTTTGAATTATATAATAAAATTTAATATCCAAAAAAATCTGATTGGTTGATGCTGGTTCTCGCAGTTCTCGCAATTTATTTGGTTCTGACAATAACCTCAAATAGGAAGAATAATTAAAATGAGAAGGATAAGAAGTAACCACAACCACACATTTTAGATGCACCTACAAAAGTGGATGCATCTTCCTTCAAATTTTCCCTCCTAATTTGAAATGTGTGGTTAGAATTACTTCTTACCATTCTTATTTTAATTATTCTTCTTACTTGATCCCTTCCCTATATATATATATATAGAGATATATATATATATATATATATATATATATATATATATATATATATATATATATATATATATATATAGAGTTAGGATCAAATAAGAAGAATAATAAAAATAAGAAGGATAGGAAGTAACCACAACCACTCATTCTAGATGCACCTACAAAAATGGATGCATCTTCATTCAAATTTTCCCTCCCATATTAAAATGTGTGGCTAGAATTACTTCTTACTCTTCTCATTTTAATTATTCTTCTTATTGGATCCCTTCCCTATATATTTAATATTCAAAAGTGATTTGATTTAAACGATTCGAGTTTGAGTCACTCGACTCGTTAGACCCGTGAATCATGCCGAGCTTAGTTTGAATTACATTTTTCTCTTTCATATAAATACAATTTAACTGTATTTAATTATTTAAATCTCACTATATACATATTTATATTTATAGATAATTCAAATAAGTCAAAATAATCACGATGTATTTTAGTTAAACTGAATACAACCGAGTTATATACTCACCTCATTTTTATATAACAAATAAAGAAAACCTTTGAATTAGGCATAACAATCACCATCACCTACAAGGACACCTTTTTTACGCATGGTAAGTGATAGCGATCAATATCAATGGCCCAAGCTCATTAATATACGCACGAATCAAGCACGTTATCAATGCCTATCAATAAACACTCATCAGGCTATGCTGAGCACATAGTACTATTGCTCCCCAATTGTCACTAACGGTTAAGATTGTACCATCTGGCACTGTAGATTAGGGACACACGACAAACACCACTTTGTACTAGCCAAGGAAGAGAGTCCATTTGTCATCCTTGTCTGCTCTCTAGATGATCAACATCTGGCTCCCTCGCAACGGTTGATCATCCCTAAAAATTTTATCTCTAAACCCTATTCGCCTCTATATAAATATAAGGCATCATACATAATTTCACAAGTTTCACACACTTGGACAAATATTTTTCACAACAGTCTCAAATGATCTTTGTTTAAGTGTTACCCAAGCTTATTGATCTCAATCATTCCATCAAGGCTTTACCGTTCAACACGGAAAATCAAACAACAAAACCATCACAACCCATCTCTTAATACTGATTTATATATCATACGTAAACAATACTCCTTCCCCCTTCCATCTAAAGTAAAGACATAGAATACCAAATATTATTCATACAAAAACAAACCTCTAACATGATCATCAACATCAACATCGGTAACATCATCACCCCCTAAACTTTCCCCAATCTCACCAAAATCATCCCCCAAGTCCATCTTCACATCCTCATCATCAATCTCCCTCACCTTAAACCAAAAAAAAAAAAAAAAAAAAAAAAAAAAAAAAAAATCTTTACCCCTAACACAAAACTCATCACCCACTTTCAACTCTCCCTTGTCCCCCCCCCCCCTCTATAAACCTTAATCTCATCTTTTTCAACATCATGTACCCAAATGGGGTTTTTTCCATACACCACGAATTTCAAAATTCCTTTCTGGGTATTGTAATTCAAGGTAATGTGATGACGTGAGACTGTTTTTTCGGGTGTTTGGGATAAGGAATTGCAACCGAGTTGGATTGGGGTGTTTGGGTTTGGGAATTTGATTTTGGAGCCATTTTGGGATTCGAGGTCCATTTTTTGAAGTTTGACTTTTTGATGACACTTTGTAAGACGTGGAGTGTTGTTGGTTTTGGTTATTTTGAGTTTTCGTAACTAGTATTATGTATGGGCCAAGCCTAAATGTGTACTAACATCATTTCCCTGGCTAGATGTAATAAAAAATAACCAAATTAACAGAATTGAATAACCCGAACAACGCAATAACTGAACTGATGAACACCCCTAAATAGGAAGAGATGGCTGGTGAGTTATTTAAAATTGACTCTCAAAATACTCGAAACTGATTTGAATTAAATGACGCAGATAGATTTTTGATTTGAGCTCGAGGCTCTAAAAATACTCGACTTATCAAACTCGCGAACCAAAGATTGAATTACATTTTTACCTTCTTATAAACATATAATATTAGGTGTTTAAACCTCACTAAATATATATGCAAAGTGTTAGGAATTGGAAATTCCATAAGTAAAGTATCGGTCACCCCAAATATTATCTAGCATAAGTTAGCTCGTAGACATATCGTTAGTTACGTTATTTATCAGTTTATTAGTTAGTTATTAGTTTAGTTTAGCGTAGTGTAATACCATGGAGGAAGGACGGGTCTTTACGCACTGTATACCTGATCCACAGGCCGATAGGAGGTCATGTAGTCTGTAACTATAAATACCCCTTCCATCCATGGAAGGGGTGGTGCTTCTCATTTAATCTAACCTTACATTTGTGAAGCAAGTCTCTACCAAGAAAACACCCTCTCATCTCTTTCTCTCTCAAATGGCTAACATGTATTTCCATCATCCAAGACCACCCGAATCATCAAACACAATAAATATTACGATCCTACAAATGGTACCAGAGCCAAGGTTTTTGTGTTTTGATGATTTTTCTTGTGGCTTTGATACTTGTTTACTGGTTTGTGTATTTGTGTGGTTGGAATATTTTTTATGGGGAAACAGTTTTTAACAGTTTTTTTTGTATCTGTTGGTCAAAAATGGTTACTTTGTCCAATCAAGTTTTCAATACTGTTAAGTATCAAGTTTTTGTCTAATACAGTCTTGATTATCATACTGTTTTGGTCATTTGGTCATATCTGTTTTGTCAAAACTGGTCATTTTCATGTGGTCAAAACAGTCATATTAAGCAGTTTATGTCAATTTCTTGGTTTGCTATGAATATGGTCGGAAAAATGAACGGAAAAATCGCCGGAGCAAAATGTCAAAAAATATACCTAGCGACTTGTTTGTCATCTGTTTCTTCCTAGCGACTTGTTTAAAGTACCGGTGGTGACTTGTCTTTACAAGTTGTCTAGATTCATTGAATATGGGTAGCGAGTTGTGCTAGCGAGTTGTCCATCGTGTAGCGACTTGTTATTTAACAAGTTAGCGATTTGTGATGTAGCGACTTATTATGAGGCTGTTACAGCGACTTGGGTATGATAAGTAAAAGGTGTAGCGACTTGACTCATGACACAAATACTGAAGCGACTTGGACAGAAATGAAGAATGAGAAGACTTACCATGACCAGAATACAAAATACCACTTACCATACCATAATCAGTCCATGGTTTTTGAAAGAAATAAAATTGTAATGCCTCGAAATGAAAAAAAATAAACAGATTCAAATCCATCTCCAACTACAAATCCAATTCTATCCTACCTCACCTTCAATCCCATCTCTCATTCCATTTCAAGACTCATAACGTATTCATCACAAGATCTCAGAATGGTTCATTGTGCTTCGAAAATCTTTATAAGATCTTGGTTAATCGAACCATTTCATCATAGATCGAATATCGTTTGATAAATCATAAACTTATTGGATCTCAGTCACACTTTCGTTCTATTAAGCCTATTAAAGGCATCATACGAAAGTAATAACCATCATTGATCTAAGTAACAAAGACATCATTTGAAGACTATGCTTCTTGGTCATGTTAGAACTTCAAGAGAAAAGAAAATAACAACTATATGTTATTCTTTTTCTTCTCGTTCGTTGGTTAATGGAAACAAAAACAAGATTAAACCATTCGACCTACCTCTGACCTCTTAGTCAATCTTGAAACCTCTTCAAGCATCTATCATCCCTGTGGCATCTAGATACCCAAAGGCCATCCCTGTGGCAATATCTTAAGAACCATTCGAGCTATCATGATATGAGATTGGAGATGAGTAGGGTTCGGACTTTATGGCAGACTTGATGTTGTGGTTTTCTTTTGTTAAGTGAGAATATTTAGATGAAAGAGGCGGAAAAATAATAGGAAGAGTAATTAGGGTTGAGGTTATGTGAGATGTGTGTGTTATATACCCGAAAATTAGGGCAAACCAGCTTATGTGTTGTTATGGGTTGTTTATTAGTGGGCCATGCGATTATGTTATGGTGTGTCAAATTTTTTATGGGCCTCGTGGATTGTCTTTGTCTCATGGGATTATATGAAACGAGTGGGATAGCATGTCATGCGAAAAGTTGTACTGTCCAAGCAAATTTATAATTTTTGTGTGTTAGTTTTGGTTACTAAATTTTCACATGGATATACTTCATGGCTATAATTTGCAACGCTTATCAAATGTGACTACGGAGAGGACTCAGTCTTCTTATTCGTGTTTGACGGAGTTAGTGGTGATTTGTAAAGTGATTTGGGCCTACGATTTAATATGTACCGATCAATATATCACTTGAATTGAGCATACTGTTTGAACCGGGTCAAGATAAAATTATTTGGACCGGTTGATGATGACTCTTGGATATGGACTGTGTGTCGAAATTTGATCATAAGTTTTGAGTTATGAGATTTGATGATGATATTTGTTGAAGAATTCTGACGATGTGATTTGTGATAATGAGATCCGATGATGTAATTTGGTGTGATGATGAGAACGGTTATGTTATGAGGTATGGTACTTTGGTATATACATCTTCACAATGGTGTTTCGGCTTGAATAAATGATTGATCAATGTTGAATGTGGGGTTGTTTGGACGATATTTCTTAATTGGATTTGATGTGAGGTTTTCCTGGCGAGTCTACTTATTTTGTCTTCTTTCTTTCTACCCTTCCACGAAGATGACTTGTTTGGGCATTTATAGAGGGTGATAAAGACTTGGCTATTTAGTTACGTTTGTGCCTCTTTCTCGACCCACAACATAGCTATCACTTCGGTGTCTCACTCAGTTGAGAATGTCAAGAGGTTTTGTACATTGGGTACACCGTTTCTTCTTCACAATGATTAGTACAAGTTTAAGTAACAAATCTGGGGAATTTTACTTCATGATCAAGTTTGGTTTACCAACATAGCCGACAGAATGCCTGAATGATGTGTTTACCAAAGTGTTTATTGGATGGTTGATGATATTGTTGATGTTGGATAATGAACCATTAATGAACCGCTGCATGTTCCCCTAAAACAGATATTCACCGAAACCAAAGTTGTCATAACACATTCAAGCTGACATTGCTTACGGTTTTGTCTTGATTTTGTAAAATCCCGCGAAAGAATTTATTTCTCGGTTTAAATTATAGACGTGTAAAATCCCGTAACCATGGAAACATCCGGGTATAAGTAAAGTGCATTTCCGGATCTATCTTACGGTTTATTCTTGGTTTTCTAAAATCCCGCGAAAGAAACTATTTCTCAGTTTAAACCATGGAGTTGTAAAATCCCGTAATGATGGAACCATCCTGGATAAAGGAAAGTGTATTTCGGGATCTTATATGATGTTGGTGCTACGGTTTCTACTTCGAAGAAGGGATAAAAGGATGTACTTCATGAATTGGATGTGTGTTTGGATATTCGTCATGGCAGTTTGGTTATTACTTGGTTTTACGGGGTTATGTGCCACTAACCATGGTCGGGATGAAAACCATTATCATAGTTCACTTCAAACGTCAAAGGAGGCTAGATTTGAGTTTTTAACCAGAAGATGTGACAACGGAGTTAATTCACTATTATTTATTTGAGGTTGAAGTGAATTATCACGGGCAAGTGTACTTTGTATCTGAAGGTATCGGGGATGGATGGATGAAGATTCTTCAAGATCCTTGTTCAAGCTTATTATCAAAAACGGAGACTTGGGAATCTAGTTATTGTTGGGTGACTTTTTCCTTTTCTTTTTTCCACTTGGGGGAATTGGTATCTTACCACAACAAAATAACTATCACTTTAAGGAGTTACGTTGTAGTGCTCAGTGTCACATTCAATTGTGGATTTTCAAGAGGTGATGTACGTCTTATACTTGATGGTTGGTTGGACGAAGAGTATAGAGTACTTAGAGACTCAATGGAGGATGAAGTCTTGACACCGCTCTTTGTTACATTTGTGCAAGTTTAAGTCACGAGTTCGGGTTAGTTTACTTCAGGGTCAAATTCATCATATTGGGTTTTCTCCATCAGCTGTCACAACAAAGAGCCTACTGAATGATAATGGGTTGATTACATGTTTTGCCAAGAGAGCTGAAAAGAGAGAGATTTATGACGTTTGAATACTTCAGTTCAAGCCTCGTTCTCTAAAGAAAAGAAATGTGTACACTTCAGTGCGCATTATCTTCGGAAGAAGAGAAATCTTCTTATTATGACCATTCTCACCAACATGCTTCATGCTTTTTCCATGCGCTTCAGTCATCAAGTGAATCGGACTACTGATAATTACTCTTATTCCACTTGCTCAACTATAATGACGATGGCGACATCATGTGCTAATTTTGCGGGGGAGAAGTGTGAATAGAATACATTTAGATGATTTCACTTATTCAATCAAGAATGGCTACTCCGTATGCAATTCTTGAGGGGGAGAAGAAGTATGATAATTCTGCATGGTTGATTGACATCTGAGAACAAATGGTCATACGGCTCCAAACTCATGTAAGAACCGAGCTTCTTCTTATCGGGTCATCATTACATGGAGTTTCTTCTAAGAGCCATTGGTTAACATCTTCACGCGGGCTGATTTGATTAATGAAAAAGTGCTTTCAGTTGCGGGGCTGATTTCCTTAATGAACATCTTTCTGTTCTTGTTTGATTGGGAGGGATTTGAGCTAAGGAGATTTGCTATTTGTATGTTAACGGGAATGCATTTGGTGAGTTGAAGATGTTGACTTTCTATTTTCCAACTGGACAATCTTGAAGAAGGTCGAGTCTACAGTCTGTTCTACATTTTCTGCTATATGTTAGAAGACTAAAAGACGAGTTGCATTTGATTATTTAAAGACTTCCTCTTAATCCGGGCATTTATCATAAAGATTGTTGGTTTAGGGGAGAGCACTAATTGGGGGAGAGTGATTAGTCAGATTCAATCCCTAACTAGATCTGCTCACAATGTACTTCAACAAGTTGATTCTCACAAAGACTTCAAGCGTTCTTCTCATCAGATTTCAAGAATTTGGGCTTATAATGTTTTGCTAATTCTAAAGTATCAAAACCAGCAAGGGGGAAGGAGACACGCATCTAAACGCGAGTAAACTTGATGAACTTAATACTTCTAAGTGATTGAAGATATCCCGGGAAGACGAATGTCATTACCGCAGAGACACTCAAGGTTTGACTCATGGCGTTTAGTGTTCTTATTCTAACTATGTGGGGGAAGAGATGGAAGAGTTAGTTTCTGAAGATAAAAGAGGTACACAAGTGTGATGATTTCGATGTTATCGCAATCATCAGGGGAGAGAGAATTGTGTACATTGGGGATGCTCAGCTGTTTCACTTGAGGGCTTAATCAGTGATTCAGAGATATAATTACTTACTCCGGAGTTGACATCCGCAGAGATTGTCATCCGTAGAGATAATCAGTGATTCGGCCTGCTTCTTCAATGTTATCGGTTATTCTCTCTTTGGGCATTCGGGTACTTCGGGTTCGTGAGCTTCATACACTTTCTTCAGAGGAGAGAAAAGTATACATCGGGGTTATTCTTTGGCTATCGGACTTAATCTGCTGCTTCGATGGTATAAGTTTCTCTGTCTTTGGGTATATGTGTATTCGGGTTCGTGAGCTCTAGTATAAGAGACTGACTGCATCAATTCATCTACTTGGGGGAAGTGTTCTCTTGACACCTTTTGGAATGGACTGCTTCAGACTTCAGTGGAAAAGGAATTTGAGAAGAGTTATTTAAGTGTGGGATGAAACGTTGTTGTTCTTCTTTTGGATGATATAACCCCGAACGATAAATCACGATGATTATTCTTAAAAGGAGCAGCAAGTTCGATGATAATGGTGTGCTTCTTTGTGCACCTGGCTAAGGGAAGCTTGAAAGAAAGCTTTGAATCTGCTCAGCTAAAGGATTTTCGGTTTGGAGGGAAGCTGCCAAAGTCTCACTTTCAAATGGTTCAATTTCTCTCTTCGATTAAGGAGCCTCGAAAGCTTTGGTGGTGAATGTTTAAGAGATGATGACTTCTATCTTCTACAACGGGGCTGCTCGATATCCTTATCTCGGTACTCGTATCATCATCTTTTTAAACTATATCATCTACTCTATCTTTGTAAATATTTATCAAAAACATAATACAAAAATATAAAACCAGTAAAACCAAGTAGAAAATTTTAAAATCAACAAAAACCCATAAAAATCAGAAAATTTGAAAAAGACCAAAAATATTGTTTTTCTAAGACATGTCTTCGGGTATCGATAACATCTGCGGTCTTAGAAATGTCATTCAATAATGGCACGGGACCATAGATGAAGTTCGAGCAGTAGGTGTAAATATTCTTTTCTAAACATGTCTAAAAATATGGCTTGCAGTTACCTCAGATTGTAACCCGTGCTTAAACTATGGTTCGCTATTATTTCAGATAGAAACCCGCTCTTCATGAAAGGAAAGTGCTGCGCTAAACCAATTTTCAAAATATTTCGTGCACTTATCCTAAAACATATGAGGAAAGTATGTCGAAGGACTGCTGTTCCTACTCAAATATTTTTCCTTCAAAAATTCTTCAGAAAAATATTTGTTTTAACAAAATGGTGGTAAATGAGTTGCTTTAAAAACAATCAGATTCAGAGTTTTTATAAAATTTGCTAACTCAATCAATGACTTCAGCGCTTTTAAAATTTTCAGAAAATGAGTCATTGATTGAGGGGGAGAATGTGTTTCAAATTTATATCTTCTATCGGACTTATCTAATTATCCTAAATGCTTAACTGAAAAATGATGTTAACCTATGTTGAAGGACTAGGTGCCTAGGATATGATTGTTAGGATTAGATGATTATAGTTTGATGAACACATTATTCCCATGTCTTTACATGATCTGATTGATATGTTGAATTGACTTTTATTAGTCGATTGCTATTTGGGTGTTGTCGACCACCATATATCTGTTTGTGTGTCCACTAACTTATGCAGATATCATGGTTCATAAGAATGTTCCCGATCCGGATCCCACAATTAAAGATGATTGGATGCCGAAAGGAAAGGGTAACTATATCTTGGGTTGACAAATGAAGAAACAGAGCTTAATTTGACTTCTATGGAGAGTTGGCATGGAAAAATGCAATGTAAGAGGTCTTACTGCATCAGCAGATGGTTTTCTTATCAGCAAATGAAGAAACGGAGCTTAATTTGACCTCAGTTGGCATTAAAATGCAACGTAAGAAGTCTCACTGCATCAGCAGATGGTTTTTCTTCCAAGCCCTACTGCAACAACAGAAGTTTCTCAACCACCTAACGTATCTTTGTGCAGGATTAACTGTGGAAGATACCATTTTTAAACAATTTTTTTTATTAAAATATTGTTTTGAAAACGGAAAATATTGTTTTAAAAATTAATTGGACTTAATTTTGGAAATCAATCGGACTTCATTTTATCAAAACTTAAGTCACCCAATCAACGACTACGGTCATCGATTGAGGGGTAGAGTGATTTCAAATAAAATATTTTCAAACGATATTTCTTCATAAAAGTCCGTTTGTACAAAATTTGTGGTGATCTAAAGATTTAATGTTATTTCATTGTATGATTTTTCTTTTGAATCAAGGTCTTTCAAAATAAATTTTTTTCTGTTCTTGTTTGATTGTGATATTGTTTTATTTTACTTAAAGATCTCTTAAAACAATCATACCTAACACTAACAATCTTTAATGTCTTAATCTGTTCCTTTCTGTCATCTTTCTAAATTAAATCTTGCCACGTCTTTCCCTAAACTTTTCTAAATGATTTAAATCAGTTGGGATCACAAATCTCAATTGGTTTGAAATTTTTGATCGGGAGAGAGATCGTGATTTAAATCTCTTATCTGTATAAATGGAATTGGTTTTAGTCCTTTAAAGGCACTCCTGCATCCATGTGCCAAACGATTTCATATACACAATGCACATGTTGAGGAGGAGGATTTATCCAAAAAACAAGATGAGTATTTAAACCTGGCCACATATTCTCTCATGTTTTCCAAACCTGATTAAATCACTTGAGATCCAAAATCTCAAAGGGTTTGATATTTTTTGATCGAGGGAGAATTTGTGATTTATTAATGAAACTTGATATAAGACAATCGTTTTGATTCAAAGTGCAAGTTCTCTCTAATATGTGCCAAACTCTTTCGTATATCGATGCACATATGATAGCATCAAATTAGCCTGATATTTTATATATCAAATTCCCGTGTTTATGGCCTCATTTGCATTAATATGGTACTTAATTCTTTCATATTCGTTCATATTTGCATTTCAGGATAAATGAGGCGTTGGAGTGGAAAAGAAGTGATAAAAGGCCATATATATGTTCTGAAGATTGATTTACGAGGGCCTTTGGATTTTATGTGAAGATTACGCCGTAACTAGCTTATAAGGTTACGGCGTAAATATGAGCTTTGAAGGATACGGCCTAACCAATTCTTATGGTTACGTCGTAATTATTTTCTTGAAGGTTATGGCGTAACATGGCATTTAGTTACGCCGTAGAGATTATTTCGGAGGGATAAGTATGAGATGAAGAAGGATTACGGCGTAACTCGGATTATTAGTTACGCCGTAATTAATTACTTGGATGCAAAGTTTCGAGGTCCAGGGATTTGAAGCGGCAAGTTAATATTTACTTCGAGGACCAAGTATAAACATATCAAGAACGGCGAGGGGCTGAAACCGTAAGTATTATTAAGGCTTTTGGACTTAATTTGAATCAACACGCTACTTCAGGGACTAAAAGCGTCAACTAAGTGCAATGAAGTTTCAACATATATTGATGAACAAGAAAAGTACGAAGTTGCTAGTTCTCATAGTTACGACGTAACTATTATATAGTTACGGCGTAACTTTAGTTACGTCGTAACTAATATATTTAATTATGCCGTAACTATGTCGCGGCCTATAAATACAGCCCTAAATCTGCATTTTTTAGCATCACTCTTAACCCCTCTCCCAGGGGTAGATTAGGGCACCACTCCAGGGCATTTTCCAGCAGTCCGAAGCCAGTTTTGAAAGAAGAATTCACTCGCAATCATCATCATTATTAGCTCTACATCAAGTAATTTGTATCAAACATTATGTTCAATTCAATTTATGATTTATTCATTTTTGTTGGTATGATTTATTATATGTTTGGCTAAGCACCCTGGTGCTGGCCTCATTATGATTCCTTAATTGTTTTTTTTACGTCTATATTACTTCTGTACAATTATTTCTAAGTGTATGCATGCATAGTTTATTGGTAGCCACCCTTGGTTCGGTAGTTTTGAATGGAGGTAGACGCCAATTGCCTAGGAGATATGACCAACTGACCCTAGGTGAGCGGACTGAGACGGGAAGGGTAAGATATGACCAACTGACGACCCTTTCTACTTGTGCGATTTGACTAACTGATCACCTATCATTTGGATGAACTTAAGAATTAGCGGGTGAGTGTCTAAGTTCCTAACGGCCGGGCACTCACTATTATAAATCTAGCATGTAGAGGTACTTAATGACTCGGCTTAGGGGACCAGGAACAACAGGACTTATGACGGTGCGCCTGATTTCTCCTGTAGTGGCATCTTTGCTGATAGGTTAGGGCGAATTGACCAAATGCTGTCCTCTCGACTTTGACCCCACCTGAAGTAATTGGAAGTAAGTAGATGTAGACATAACTAGCTAGGATGAGTGACTAGGTTAGCACCATTCTCCTTCATTGATCACACCTTTTGCCTTTATCTGCTTTCTTTCATTAGTTAATTTTATCTTAAAAGCAATTAAATTGTGACATAGACTTAAGTTAATTTCCGATCACCGTAGCTCTTGGGACGACCTCGGTTTTACCGAATACTACACTACACACGACCGGGTACACTGCCCGTTGGTGCACTAGGGTAGACCATAGGTATTGCGAGACATTATAAATTTAAGACCTGGTCAGTAAAACCTGCATCAAGTTTTTGGCGCCGCTGTCGGGGAGCTATTTAGGATTTTAATTTAAGTTTTTCTTTTTCTTTTTCTCTTCTTTTATGCTTTTTGTTTGTTTGTGATATTTCAGGTTATGGAAGATTCTGATTTTGACATGCTCACTATGGAAGAATATATTGCGTTGACTAGAGATAACCAAAGATCGGGCGTGGTTTGCCCCGATTTGAATGATGACATCGAGTTTGAGATCAGCTGCCAGTTCATGAGGGAACTTAGACAAAAGCTTTTCGCGGGAACTAACGATTATGATGCCCACCTGCATGTGCGAAGAGTATTGGAGATCGTAGATCTTTTCCACACTCCAGGAGTTTCTCAAGATGCATTAATGCTTAGAGTGTTCCCAATTACACTCACTGGTGCAGCCAGAAGATGGATGAAGATGCTTCCTGCGGGGTCAATCAATAAGTGGAATCTTTTGAAGAAAGCATTCATTCGGAGATATTGTCCTCCTTCAAAGATTTCCAAGAAGATGGAAGAGATAAGGAGTTTCATACAAAAGATGGATGAAACGCTTGATGAAGCTTGGGAAAGATATAATGACCTTCTCTATAGATGCCCAACGCATGATATCAGCTACCATCAGATGGTCCTTATTTTATACAAAGGTTTAAACATCTCGTCCCGCCAAATGCTCGACTCTCAAGGACCTATTCCTACAATGCCACCTACACAGGCCCTTAGATCAATTGAAATGATGGCTGACCATTCACGAAATTGGTATGATGGAGCAACCACTTGGGTAACAAATAGCAAAGGCTTGGATGACATTGGTAACATCACCAAGCTGATTGATAGACTTGGATGTGATATGAAGATGGCTAAGGAAAGCATTCATGCTATACAAGAACACTATCTCCAAGAAGAATATGAGCAGGTCAGGTATGTTGAGTCATTGGAGGAAGCCGTCAATAAATTCTCGGATAATCTTAAAAGGATGCACGACTCGAATGATGAAATGATTAGGAAATTCAAGGAGGGCGCGGACTTGAGTTTAGAGAAGCTTGATGCTAATAGGAAAAGCTTGGAGGCTATACTTGATAAATTAAACCAAAAGGTCCTGGAAAGTAAAAAGAATGCGGTCAGAACTATCAAAGCAACAGTGGGAAAGATGAAAGAAGTCAACAAGGAGCCGGTTCCTCGTGATTTACCTTATATCAGACCCTATGTACCACCTATCCCATTTCCAGGACGTTTGAAGTCTGTGAGAAAAAAAGAAACAAGCGACGATCAATTGAAGAAAATGGAAGCAAAGAACTTATAGAGTGATGAAGAAACGCCACAAGCTAATGAGGAATCAACCACAACACAAAATGGTATTACTTCTAACTCATCTTTTATTCCTGACAATCTTGCTTGTTTTTTTATTCAGGATGCTGAGATTATGGATGAAATTGTGCAACCTATCACATCACCCAATGATGGATATGTAGCTTCGGCTACTGAACCTATTTTAGTTGATCTTGCAATGGAATTAGAGGACAAGATCTTGGACACTTCAGTGATTAACGAGAAGACATACGAGCCTATTAATCAGCCATGTCACGAGGTGAACCAATCATCAATGCCATAAACTAAAACGGGTAAGGTATGGAGGGAAATGACATCTCCTTTCAGGTATAATCATAATTTATCATTTCCCCATCCCGTAGCAATTTCACACCCTCATGGCGTTTATTGCTATTTTCACCCACACTTGATTTCAAGTGAGGGGATGAACACCCTTTTACGTAGTAAATAAGGGTGGAGTCAAGCTCGTGACTCGAACAAAAACAAGCGCTTCATGGGAGGCACCCCATGCCTATCTTTTCTTTTTCATTTTATTAGTGTAGATGGGGTTTTATGTTTTCTAAGCATTTTTGCAGGAAACGAGGAAGTAATTGCTGCTGCAGTTTGCTGATCTGACCAAAGTTACGACGTAACTCATCTTGGTGATTACGCCGTAACCAACCTTTTAGCAGCAGAATTCTTGACGCATTACCAATTACGGCGTAATACCATATCAGTGGTTACGCCGTAACCACTCGCTTTGCAGCTTATGTCAGGTTTTGTTAGTTACGGCGTAACTCCCTCATAAGAGTTACGACGTAACCTTCCTCTGCTTTAATTCTTTCATTTTAAAACACAGTAACCTTGTATTAGTAGTTTAAATGAACTTTGTGTTCCCTGTAAACCCTCACGAGACTTCACTCGTCCACTTGGGACACTAAGTGGTTTAAAAGGCTTGTTGCATATGCTAAATGCAACCGTGATTCCTACGAAAGTGAGTTAGGTTTTTCATTTTCTTTTTATACTTGTTGTTTTTCTAGTATGATGCGTTTGGTTGTCTTAAGTGAATTCAGGTTATTAAAGTTTGCTCATAAATCTCAAAGCGGGACACGTTTGTTCGTATGTCTTTGATCATGCAGAGCAAATCCAGGGGAGTTTTCTGTTCCAATTCTAACCCTTCTTATCTTTCATTTTTATGCTCAAGTATGACCCAAGTGGGGGAAGGGATTAGACATAGACACCCGCTTGATTTTACTTGCCCTTATTTTTCTAGTTTTTGATGAAAAGTGTTCCATTAATAAAATTTTGACATGTTTTTCATTACTTAACTGGATTAATCTAGACTGAGCACACCTACCCTATATTTTCATTGTGTGAGGATAAGCCTTTCCGTTTTCCCCTTATACATAAATCCACAAAAATGAGCATGCCGGTGGCTGTAGTAGACTTTAGAACTTGGCCTTGTATATCTTTTCGAGACCATTATCATGAGCATTACACTGAGGTAACTTGGTGTGATTGGTGCAGCTAGGATATAAGGCAATTTAGGATTAAACCCAAATAGCCCATATATGTATTGTGTATATTGACTTTTCACATCGATTAGTCAATCCCCTGTTAAACCCTTTTTGTTGCACTCACCATTAGTGTAGATACCCCTAGATACACCCTTCAAAGCCTTTCCTTTCATTTTGTTCACCCAATATAATTGTTTCGTTACACCCATCGCCTAGCCTACCCCGTAGTTTTCTTATGTCCATGGTCCGGGCGCTGTTGGTTAATTTTGGTTCCACTAGTGAAAGTTGCGGGTTTTGAATAAAGGGTTGTGGAAGAAAATCAGGTTTAGATGATAGTTGATCTCAAGTGGGGGGATACTTTTTATGTTCGTATCATTTATCCATGTATACCTTGTCTTGCATCGAAAAAAAAAGAAGCATGCAAGCAAGTGTTTTGTCTATAATTAGTGTTTTCACCTTGTTCAACTGGCGCAAATTTTTACAAATCCGTTTTGTCTTACGGATAAAATTAGAAACCCGAACATTTCTATCTCGCCTTTCACATTTTTAATCAATATTCGTACAATGGGGACATTGTACATTTCAAGTGGGGGGATGTGAGATAGAAATGGTCAATTTTTTGGATGAAAATGTGCTAAAATTACCTAAATTTTAAATTTTTTTATAGCACATTCTTTTTTCATTGATGATGAAGGCCGAGTCAATGCATCTTATTTGCCTAGTTTATGGAGATTATGAGGCACTACGCTACATTTTATATGCATTGACTCATGTATTGAAGACCCCTTGACTCTTGACCCTTGATTTTTGCTATGGGATTGAATGCGACTAGTGGTGGGGCGACTATGGACTTAGGAATCTATTTGTTTCGTGTCTTACACCCATTAAATGTTTCCCATGTCTTATCCTACCCTTAGTCATGAATCGAGTTTAGGTGAGGAAGCGAGCAATCATTGGTGTCTTAGCCATGGATTTGGTCATGTATCATTGATTTTGTCCCCTTCGCCATAGCTCGTTAGTAATGATAAAATAACCCCATAAGCCTGTGTGTGTCAGCCCATTGCCTTTTAGAATAGATGCATCTATAGACTCTAATGGTGGAGATTAGTATCTTTGCCAAGCCTATGATAGAATACTCGCCATGACTGAGCAGTTGAGTGATCACCCCAATATTAAACACGTGAATTATGAGAGAGAGTGTGATTTCAATTCCCTTTTCGTGAGGTGCTCGGTTTGGAATTTTCTAGCTTAGGTGATTTTTAAACTCATAACTTCCAATTAATCCTGGAAGATCTCTTTTTAAGAATTATTTAAAGGGTCTACTTGAGGACAAGTAGGATTCAAGTGGGGGGATATTTGATAACATCAAATTAGCCTGATCTTTTATATATCAAATTCTCATGTTTATGGCCTCATTTGCATTAATATGTGTTGGGATATGAAAGTGCTGAACAGTTAAAGTGCTGAAGATTAATCAAAGTACTGCTAAATGATAAAGTCAAAGTACTGCATACGAAGTCAAAGTACTGCAAGATCAAAGAACTGTTTTATTCGTTTATAGAAAGTCTTGTATTTCTAGAATATTCTATATTAGATTACTTGATGTACAAGGATACAATTTGTAAACCGACTAGGGTATCCTTGAGCCTATAAAAGGACCCCTAGATTGGCATAAGATGCACGTGATTTTATTAGAGTTTTAGAGAGAAGTTCGATATTATTAGAGTTGTTAAAGATCTGCATAATAAGTAGAGTTAGAGTTATTAATAAAATCGTTCTAAGTTAAAGTTATTCTTCTTAGCTTTGTTAAGTAAATTCCGCATACTTAATAGAGTTTTCTCAGTGTTTCTTTGTTAATAACTTAGGATTTATCCGAGGTTATTAAACCTTAACAAGCTATTTAATTTAGTTTGGTTAGAGTACATCGATCCAACAAGTGGTATAAGAGCTTGTGTAGAAACTCTGACTAAGAAGAAACCCTAAAACCTAAAGATGTCGACTGATTCTGTTCCACCACCTTCCATCACCTCAATGAGGATTCCTGTTATCAAGAAGGGCGAATATGACTTATGGTGTATGAAGATGAGGCAGTACATTGCCATTACAGACCATGCTCTATGGAATGTAATTGTCAATGGTAATGAAGTAGTTCCAGAACCTGTAGAGATTCTTGAACAACCCAAAGCACCTAAGGCAGTCTTACCAGCAGCTACCTTAAGAAATCAAGAGAAGGCTCTCAACATTCTCTTGTCTGCCATTCCAGATGGACATCTACTGAAATTCCATGATGCTAAAGATGCAAAGCAGCTCTGGGCTGCACTCAAGACAAGATTTGGAGGGAATGAAGCTTCTAAGAAGATGCACAGAAATCTGCTGAAGCAACAGTTTGAAACTTTCACTGTAGGTGAAAGAGAGAGTCTTGATGCTGCATATGATAGGTTTCAAAATCTCCTCAATATGTTGGAGTTATACCAGGCAGAAGTATCAGTTGAAGATGCTAATATGAAGTTTCTAAGGAGTTTGCCATCCACATGGCATGTGATTGCTACAATGATCAGAGGACAACCTGGTTTGGATGTCATGGACTTTGATGATCTCTACAACCATCTGAAGGTATATGAGCATGAGATGAATGGTCAAACAAGTTCTAAGTCTCACAGTATTGCTTTTCTATCATCTGAAAAGAGGGGCAGTACTTCCACCAAAAGTACTGCTTCTCCAACTCAAAGTACTGTGACTCAAAGTACTGTCCCGTATGCTGCTCCCACCTATGCTCAGCAAACCCCACCACCTACTACTATGCACTCAGATGAAGTTGTGTGCTCCTTCTTTGCACAGCAAGCTAGTTTACCTGTAGTTTATGAAGAAGATCTCTCCCAGATTGACGAGGATGCTTTAGAAGAGATTGATATCAGGTGGCAAGTTGCTTTGATCACTGCAAAGATCAAGAAGTACATGAAGAAAACAGGAAAGAGCATTGATTTCAAACCAAAACAGGGAATAACTTTTGACAAATCCAAAATTGAATGCTTCAATTGTCAAAAGACTGGACACTTTGCAAGGGAGTGCAGGTTTGCTAAGTATCAAGCAAACAGGATGACTGAGAAACCAAAGCTGGAGCTAAAAGAAATCCCCATTACTGAAACAAAGGCTTTGGTTGCTCAAGAAAATTTGTCAGAAGTTGACTGGAGTGAAGAGTTTGATGATGAACCAGTGACTTATTGTATGGTAGCAGTGGAAGAAGCAGTTGAAGATTCGGTAGAAGAATTGGACTGGAGCACTGTTTTTGATGAGGAAGTTGATCATGCTGCTTTGGAATCTGGAGATGGGTATGGAGGATTTGATTGGAGCTTGGAGAGTGAAGATGATTCTATTCTACTTGCAATGGTAGCTACTTCCCCAAGTTCAACCCCTATCTCTGAGGTATGCTCAAATTGTCATGATTTCTATCAAAAACTGCTAAATAGTTATGTGATTGAAAGAGATAATTGTATTAAGGCTAGGTCTGAGGTAGCTGGTTATCAAATAACCTTAGAGTCAATGGAAGCCAAAATTATAACACATGAAAATAATGAAATGGCTTGGGCTGAAAAATATGAACAACAGGATTACCAGTTAAAACTCAGTGAATGGAAACTAAACTGTAAAATTGCTGAAATTGAGAAACTCACTAAGGAGAGAGATGATCTGTTAGCAAAGTTTGATGCCTGGAAAGAATCTGGTCTGTCACATGTTACTTATGTTCAAAAACAGAGAAGAGCTTATATTAGAACTGGCTTAGGTTTTGGTATGGACTTTGATAACATAGAAGAAAACACATCTAGTGATCAGGATGACTTAGAAGATATAACCACTAGTGATGATGAACTCATTAATTATGTAGACACATCTAGTGATGAGGGTTCAGTTAGTGATTCACCTCCTGAGTATAAGAAAGACAAAGGTTATCATGCTGTTCCAGATCCAGTTGGTAGTCATCAACCCATAAGACCTGATGTTTCATGTTTTGGTGTAGACAGTCTAGAGTTTAGAAAGAAGCTTATTGGTCAATCTAGGTCTGAAACCCCAAAAGAAACTGTTGAAACAAATTTTCAAAGTCAAGCAGTACCTTCTACTCAAAGTACTGCTTCACAAGCAGTACCTTCAGGAAAACCTTTTCAAAACAGTACTGCTAAACCTTTTTGGGATAACTTTGGTCAAAACAGGTTTAATCATTCACCTAGAAAGCACAATAGTTTTGGTCATAGACATAGAAGAAGTCACTTTGGGAGTATGGGTGAAAAACTGTGTTTTGTGTGTTTTAGTCCTACTCATTTAATCAAGGATTGTGAACATCACTCAGAATACCTTAGAAAATTTCCAAAGAACAGGTCTGCTAACCAAAAACCTAGAGAGAACAAACCAGTCTGAAATAATTCAAATAGGGTTAATCACAGCAATTTCTCACCAGACCATAGGTACCCCCACCAGAGAAGACCTTTTTCTAAACCATCAGTACCTTCACAAGCAGTACCTTCTCAAAGTACTGCTCAGTCAAACCAAGGTACTGCGAATATCACTTGGAACAGAAATCCTAGGAGATCTCATTACTATCAACCTAGAAGGTATTACAATTCACATAGGGGATCTAGATCACAGGAACCAAGTGTTAAAACAGAATGGGTTAAGAGGGAAAGTATTGCTGAGGGACAAACAGTACTTTCAACAAAAAGTGAATCAGATGTTTTTATAATACAAGAAAAAGAGAATGAATTTGCAAAAGAGAGATCTGTTGAAAATCCAGAAAGTTTTGAAAATCCAAATGCTAAAAATCAAAAGATAATTCTGGATCATGTTTTGAAAAATAGTGGAAATTACATACTCAAAGAATTTGAGTTTGTAACTCCACAAGGGGAACACAAGTCAGTAATGGCTTGGGTTCCTAAAAGAAACTAACTCTCTAAATCTTTGTGCAGGGCAACCCAGAAGAGGAGCTTAAAGATCATTTGATTATAGATAGTAGTTGCTCTGGAAGTATGACAGGAGACAAGGATATTCTGTCTGATTTTAGATCTATTAGTGGAGGAAGAGTTGCATTTGGGAATGATCCTAATGGAGGAATAACTACTGGGAAAGGAACCATCAAAGCAGGACGTATAGATTTTGAGAATGTTAGATATGTGAAGGAGCTCAAGTTCAACTTATTATCAGTCTCTCAAATCTGTGATAAAAAGCATCCTGTGTTATTCACTGACACAAAATGTCTCATTCTTTCCTCTGAATTTAAGCCTGTTGATAATAACTTGGTAGTACTCAGAGTACCAAGAACCAATGATGTGTATAGTCTGGACATGAAGAGTCTTCACTCTTATGGAAGAGCCACCTTTTTAGTGGCAAAAGCAACAACTGAAGAAGCACATCAGTGGCATAGAAGATTGGGCCATGTAAATTTCAAGAATATCAACAAACTGGTCAAAGGCAATTTAGTTAGAGGTTTACCTTCAAAGACTTACAAGAATGATCACTCCTGTTTGGCGTGTAAGAAGGGAAAACAATACAAAGCTTCATGCAGGAAGCTTGAGGAGAGGACAATTAGAGAACCTTTGGAGCTGTTACATATGGATTTGTTTGGACCTGTTTCTGTGGCAAGTTTAAACAAGAAAAAGTACTGCTTAGTTGTTACAGATGATTGCAGTAGATTCAGTTGGGTATTTTTCTTGGGATTTAAAGATGATACTTTTGATGCTATTCAGACACTAATAATAGCACTTGAAAACCAATTGAGACTCAAGGTCAGAGGTATTAGATGTGACAATGGAACTGAATTCAAGAACAAGCTTATGGATGAATTTTGTGCTAACAAAGGAATCAAGAGGGAGTTTAGTATTGCAAGAACACCACAGCAGAATGGTGTTGCCGAGAGGAAGAATAGGACTTTGATTGAAGCAACCAGAACTATGCTTGCAGATTCACAACTACCTATTCAATTCTGGGCTGAAGCTATCAGTACTGCTTGCTATGTACTTAACAGAGTATCAGTCACCAAACCACAGATGAAGACACCCTATGAGTTGGTGATGGGCAACAAACCCAACATTCATTTTATGAAGCCTTTTGGATGCCCTCTCACTATTTTAAACACAATTGATAATCTGGGAAAGTTTGATGGCAAGTCAGAAGAAGGATATTTATTGGGTTATTGTACCAACAGTAAGGGATTTAGAGTGTACAACAGAGTCACTAAGAAGATTCAAGATTGTCTTCATGTTGAGTTTTTAGAAGATTAAGAGAATCAGAAAAGTAAAAGTCCTGATTGGATGTTTGATCTTGAAGTTTTAACTCCTTCTATGAATTATGTACCTGTCAGAGAAGAAAATCAACCTGTGTATAATGGAGAAGATTCACAGTATGTTGTTCATGGAGTTCACATTAGACCTGATGCTGTTCCTAATAAAGATCCAAAGCAAAGTACTGATGCACCAGCGCAAAGTACTGATATACCAAAATCTTCACTATCTGCTGAGGATCAAGATATTCAAGAGACACTTAATCAGATGCTTTTACAAGATGTAATGGCACATTCTTATTCTGATGAACAAAGAAGAGCTTATGAAAAAGCAAAGAAAAAGAATAAGACTGCAGAGTATTCTCATAGTACTTTGGATAGTACTTTCAAACAAAGTACTGCTGCACCAGTTGACAGTACTTTAGATGATTTGGATGATCCTACCATGCCTGGTTTAGAATAAACTGATGATGAGTTTGAAGATGAAGGTATTTTCTCAGATTCCAATGAAGATACTGATTTAACTAATTGGATGATACTTATGGACTTCCACAGTCTCTTATCTTAAGAATTCATAAGAATCATCCTACTGACCAAATCATTGGTCCTTCTACTTCTAGAGTGATGACAAGACACAAAGCTAAGAGTTTTACTAAACCTCATAATGCTTTACTTAGCTTTGTCTATAAACAGAACAGGCTGAATCATAAGGACCATCAAACATGTCTGTTTACTTGTTTTATTTCTCAAGAGGAACCCAAGAATATTGCTCAAGCATTGACTAAAGAAAGTTGGGTTGAAGCTATGCAAGAAGAACTGCTACAATTCAAACTTCAAGAAGTTTGGGTATTATGTGATCTTCCAGATGGGAAGAAAGTTATTGGAACCAGATGGGTTTTCAGAGTCAAGAGAGATAAAAGAGGTAATGTCATTAAGAACAAGGCAAGGTTAGTAGCTCAAGGCTACAGACAAGAAGAAGGAGTAGATTATGATGAAGTATTTGCTCCTGTAGCAAGGATTGAAGCTATTAGAATATTTCTTGCTTTTGCTTCATATATGGGATTTCAGGTTTACTAGATGGATGTCAAGAGTGCCTTTTTATATGGCACTATTACAGAGGAAGTGTATGTCAAACAGCCTCCTGGTTTTGAAGATCCTAAACATCCTGACAAAGTCTACAAGGTGGTTAAGGCTCTTTATGGCCTTCATCAGGCACCTAGAGCTTGGTATGAGAGGCTCTCCATATTCTTATTACAACATGGTTACAGGAGGGGAGCTATTAACAAGACTTTGTTTATCAAGAGAGACAAGAAGGATATCATGTTAGTTCAAGTCTATGTTGATGATATCATCTTTGGAGCTACCAAACAGTCTATGGTTAAGGAGTTTGAGCAGATGATGCATAAGGAATTTCAAATGAGTTCAATGGGTGAGTTAACATTCTTTTTGGGACTTCAAGTTAAGCAGTCCAAGGAAGGTATTTTTATTAGCCAAGATAAGTATGTATCTGACATACTTGAGAAGTTCAATTTTGATGACATAAAGTTTGTTACTACACCTATTAAATCAATTAACTCATTGGGCAAGGATGAAGATGGACACCCAGTTGAAGTCAAGTTATACAGATCAATGATTGGCTGTCTTATGTATCTTACTGCATCTAGGCCTGATATCATGTTTGCAGTTTGTTTATGTGCAAGATATCAAGTCTCACCAAAGATTTCCCATATGAATGCAGTGAAGAGAATTTTCTGTTATTTGAAACAACAACCTAAGTTAGGGTTGTGGTATCCCAGGGATTCACCTTTTCACTTGGAAGCTTTTTCAGATAGTGATTATGCAGGAGACAACTATGATAGAAGATCAACCACAGGTGGATGCCAATATCTTAGAAGAAGATTAGTTTCATGGCAGTGTAAAAAGCAAACAATTGCAGCAACATCATCTACTGAAGCTGAATATGTAACACCCCCGAAAATCTTAATGACAGCGGAAGACTAATTCGGGTGTTACTTGAATGGAGATCATAGTCAATAATTATAGAAAACGACTCGAAAGAGACGTTTTATTAATATAGTTATCATTCATCGAAAACTCATAGTTTGTTACAAAATATTGTAAATAGATCAAGTGTATTTCCCAAAAGAAAGATCATGAGTTTGAAAGAAATGATAACTTTTATGTTTTACACCACCAGATAAGCCTTGCCATGCCCCGTTCCGCACCTTGGTCATAATCTTCAATGATTACCTGAGATAACATGCTTAAAAAGGTCAACAAAAATGTTGAGTGAAGTCCATAGGTTTAAAATAAGTTGAACACAAGTATAAGATCATGATCATTGTAAACTAACAATATCATAAGAAAAATCACAGATTATTATGCGCTAAGCTCATGAAACCAAGACTCAACTGCATACACCGAATTACCAGTGTACGAAAAATATGCCCCAAAGGAGGTAATAGCCAATTACCTAAAGAAATTCGATATGGTGCGCCCCGGTTATTTCTCTATAACCGAAACGGGGTTCGTTAATCCCCATAGTACTATTCACGATATCTACGTTCACTCGCGGTGACTAATGGTTCATGATCAGGGGACTTGTGGCTAACAACTTAGGCAGTACCAATAATCAAAAGGATCAAGCATTTATGAAAAACCTTGTGTTCTAGTTTAGAGCATGTATCTCCCTCGCGGGGTTTGCAAAAATAAAGTAAAAGCGAGGCTATGAACTCACCTTGATGATAATGCACACGCACAAAAAGATCAAGCACAATGTAGCGGAGGTTCCAACTCGAAACCTAAAATGATGAGATGGCGAGTCTCAGTAAATGAGCATTTTGGTTCGCGACCAAAATAATAGAGCATTGAATATTCTTATTCAATAGTTCATTGGATTGTCCAATCCAATAGTGTGCGATCGTGATTAACGTTTTAAGTTAATTTATGTGCTACATTGCCTTAATTAATTATCCTCACTTACGCATAAGTGAAATGTTTTCCCCCATTGTGATCTTAATAGATTTGTTGAGTATTTTAACGTATTTAGATTCCCCGTATGTTTTATCGGATTTATATATATAATTATACTCTTATAAATATATATATATTCGTAATACATTAACGTTATCCGAAAATAAAATACTCATATGATCAAAATACTCGTTTTTACGAAATTATGATGGATTTATAAATTTTTCTAACTTTTTCCCGAATTTACACTTTTTACCCTTAAGTTATAAAAAGTACGAGTTTAGTACCTTAACTTTGATAAAATGACAATTTTTACCCGAAACATACTTTATATCAAAACTTTCAGAAATGACATGTTCAACCCTTGGAAAAACTGATTTTACATAAAAAGCCCTCCTAGTTTACTTTATACGCTTTAAAACTTTAACTTTTCCAAATGTACACTTTTCACCCTAAACTTTAATTATAACTAGTTTAGGCTAAATACACATTCGGTCCTTGTGGTTTTCAAGCGTGTTCATGCACGTATATATATACCCCTTTTACTTTCGAAAACATGCATATTGGTCCCTTAACTTTTCATGCATGTTTATATATATATGAACCTTTAACTTTTAAAACGTTACGCTTTTAACCCGAAATTCATTTGTTTTGCAAATTTGGTCCGAAATACTTTTGAAATAAACGAAAACTTTGTGTAACTAGTACAAACTTATTCCTAGCTTATTTCTTTAGCTTATTAGCTTATTTTTATCATATTGGGCCGGGTTAGATCATTAATGGACTCGGATTGGGCTTAATGGGCTCGGTGTTTGGGCTTTAGGCCCATTTGTCTTGGCGTATGAATTTTAAGGTGTACGATGGTTCCTATAGGTTTTGCTACACAATTTGTGACTTGTTCGACATGTTTAACCATTCTAGTGTGTAACTATTGAGTGAATGTACGTCGTGTTTAGGTGTTGGTGTGATCTAATGTAACATTTTCCATTTTTACACGCGTATAATCATAAGGTTTAACTAGTTAATAGGGGTAATCAACTATTCTAACGTGTAATATACATGCATAAGCTAAGAAGAGTGAGTTAAGATAACTTACTACACTCTTAAAGAGTGGTGGCGACGTGCGAGCAAGTTTAGACAACCAAGAGAACCCGTGTTCTCCTTATAACTTATTACCCGTATTCCTTTAGTTCACAAATCTCCCTAGCCTTTGCAACGTTTTCTTCCCTTTCTTTTCGTTACCATAGTGGACGATTTTTAAAGTGAGAGAGGTGTTTAAGTTTTGGGAGTTCATGTGAAGAGAGTGTGCTTGTCGTGTGTTTTTAAAGAAAACACAAGCATGGCTTTTACATTTTTTTATTTCCCTAGCTCTCCTAATCCCTATTTCATTAGTCACATGTTGAAATGTATTTGGTCTATCTTGCATGGTCTTCGGCTGAGAGTTGAGGCGTGCAATTTCCTAGTCGAGTCACTTGGAACATTGTATCCATTGGTTTATAGAGTCAAGGTTTAGTCAAAGGGTGGTTTGTTTAGTTTAGGTAATTTTATATTGGGTTAGGGTAGTCTAAGCAAAAGATTTGTCTCCTCTTTTCACCACCATACGCAAGGCATGAGACAACATGTTTCAAGTTTAGTTTGGTTGAATCTTTGGTTAGCTTGGATTTCGTTTCATGCTCGGTTACAAAGAAAGAAAACACAAAAATGGTAACTACAAGATTTCTAATATATGATCATGGGCTAGGGGTTGTGAACGAGGCCCAAGGCCAAGAAAATATGGATGAGTTGGGCTCCTATGTTTATTCGTGTACTCATGTTAGGCCCGAAATGGTTTTCAAGTGTGTTGGGCTTATCTCGTGGGCTCGTGAACTAAGGCTAAGCCCAAAGGGATAATGGGGTGGGCTTGATCCGGTCGTAAGGCCCATTAACAAGTTGGGTTTAAGTGGTGAAAAGTCCAATAAGTTTTGAGGCCCAATACGAATTTTATATATTTTTGTTATATTTAAATTCGAAATTTTTACAAGTTTTTACGTATTCATTACGTATTTTAGGATTATCAAGATAGTGGGGAAATTTATTTAGATCATAACGGTATCTTTTATGAACGCTCAAGCTGCGTTGATCATGCATATGCCAAATGATATGCAAATGTGATGTTTAGAAAATTTCATGACGAAATAGATCGTGTTTAATTCCTGATTAAAGCGTTAAGTACATTGAAATTTTCCGGGAGCTTACAGAATATGTAGCTGCTGCAAGTTGTTGTGGACAAGTTTTGTGGATGCAGAATCAACTCTTGGATTATGGGTTCAATTTTAAGAATACTCCTATCAATATTGATAATGAAAGTACTATCTGTATTGTGAAGAATCCAGTCTATCATTCCAAGACCAAGCACATTCAGATTAGGCATCACTTCATCAGAGATTGCTATGAGCACAGGCTCATTAATGTGGTTAAGGTTCACACGGATGATAATGTAGCTGACTTACTCACCAAAGGCTTTGATGTTTCAAGATTTAATCACTTGGTGGTAAGCATTGGCATGATTAACTACTGAGCTACATTTAAGGGGAGGACTATTTAGTATTAGTATAGTCATGTGCATTGTTTGAGGGGAGGATATTTATGTATACTTAGCTTATACAGAGGAATTTGGAAAAGTACTGTTTTTTATAAAAGTACTGCTTGGAAAGTACTGCACACGTGGAAAGTACTGTTTGTCTTATTAAAGTACTGTTCCAACGGTAATATTGAGGGGTAATTCTACTAACGGTAACTGTGTTATTATGGGCTGTGATTTTTCAAATCTCATCTATATATAACTACTCTCCGATTTTCCCTCTCATCTTGATATTCTCATATCTTTTCCATATTACTCTCACCATCTCTTTATTATTCGATTATATCTCTAATTGTGCTTACATACTCAACCATGGCGAATCGTCCTACTGTTTCAAAGCACAACATGGTGGCGAATTTAGACAAGACTGACGATAATGTGATTTTTCATGATATAATTGATTATCTTACTGGGTTGCCAATCAGTTATGCTCTTTTAGTGGAGCCAGATATAATTGAACCTTGGATTCAAGAATTTTGGGCTACTGCTAGGGATAATATGGAGAATGATGAATTTTATATTAGGGCTACAGTTGCTGGAAGAACTATGAAGATTACTGAAGCCTCTATTCGAGAAGACTTATTGTTTAATGATGACGAAGGGGCTATTCATTTTGATAAGCAGTTGATTTGGGAAACTTTTGGGCACCTTGGTTATGAAGGGTCTTTAACAGAACAAACCTTCAGGAAACAACTATTTTGTCCTCAATGGAAGTTTTTAGTGCATGTGTTGCTTCATTGTATTAGTGCTAAAAGTACTTCATGGGAGCAATTTGGATCAAACATTGCATCTGCTATGGTGGGATTGGCTACAGATCGTGTTTTCAAATTTTCAAGGCTTATTCTAGATGGCATGCTTTCTCACATCACTCATGGATCAAAATGGTTAATGTATCCTAGGTTTATACAAGTTTTCTTGAACAAACAACTTGCTGATGTACCAAAGCCTACAGACTTACTACCTGTTATTGTACAACAAGCAAAGATTTTTACCTTTATGGAAAGAAGAAGTGACTTATTCAGAGGTCCTGACACTCCTTTAACTACTTCTATGATGGAAGTTGTTCAAGCTGTTCGAGCTGATACTGAAGATGATGAACCAAGTCAAGGTACTGCACCTGCAAGTACTGCATCTGCAAGTACTGATTCTCAAAGTGTTGCATCTCAAGAGGGTACTGCATCTCAAGGTACTAATTCCCCAAGTACTGAAATTCAAGAAGATGTTGCAGGTTCACCTTCTCCATCTCCACAACAATCTGTTCCTGATTCTCAACCAGAGGAACATTCACCAATTCAAGGAGATGATTCACATACTATATCCCCTGAAGGTTTAACATTGGATAATTATGTTTTGACAAGAGAGTTAGTTAAGTTGAAAAAGACTACTGAGGCTCAAGCTAAACAGATTAAGAAATTGAAGCTCAAGTTTATAAGGCTCAAGAATTTTGTCTGGCCATTGGTTCAACATCATCGTATATGGGTCAAATCTAAAAAGAAAGAGCAGAGGCAGTCCAGGAAGACCAAACGCCAAAAGGTTCACAAACAATCTTCTGTCCAATTGGGGAGGAATTTAGAAGAAAGGAATTTGAAAGAAGATGTTGTTAAGGAAAATGAACCTGAAGGTACTGAAGAACATGAAAAGACTGAAGAACAAGTTATTCAAGAAACTGAGGAACAAGTTATTGATGTTCAAGTTCAAAGTACTGATGATCAAGGTACTGCTACTACTGGAACTTACAGACAAGAATTGGTTACACCAAGAGTATTAGACTGATAAGGTTTTAAAATGTACCTTTTTGAGGGGTCATTTAAGCCCTTATTTGATCACTTTTGTATCCGTTATTGCTTAATATCGTTCCTTTTCACTTTTTAGGTCTCTTGAAGGCAAACTGCTGTAATGGTACTTATTTGGACGAAAAGGCGCGGATATATGATGAAAATGGCCAAAGTCAAGAATCGAGACACTCAAGCCGCTAAATTACAAGGGGACGGCGTCACTGCTTATCTGCGACGCCGTCGGAGGATTTTTGTGACGAGACAGAAGCCAAAACTCCTATTTTCAAGTGACGACGTCAAGTTATAAAAGAGTAGTCCGTCGCTACTCAGACGGCCTAGATTCAATCCAGACGGCGTCAGAAGCTAAAGAGGACGGCGTCACAAGCATAAGGTGACGCCGTCGCAAGATTAACTTGGCCAAGACGAAACCCTAATGACGGCGACACGACGACGTCACAAATCATAAGGTGACGCCGTCGCACATGTAATCTTATATATAGAATCCGAATTTTTTAGTTTTAGGTAGTAGTCTTTTGGGTGAACTTTTGGAGTAAAACCTAAACCGAACCAAGGTCATATTTTAGGGTTTTAAACCCTATCTTACACCAAGATAAGTTGTTTACTTCATTAATTTAATTATGTCTTCAATTATTTGTGTGTATGCTTGCATGTTCTCCATGTCCAGCTAATTTACTTGTGTGTTTGCTTAGGGAATATGAAACTTAATTATTGAATATTGATTGGTTGTTTCTTATCTTAGCTGATTAATGATCTAGTAATGCGATAGGTCATTCGTTGTGTACTTAATGCTTGATTAATCTTTGTGAACCTTAGGTTATAGCACTTTGAGTTGTTGTAAGCTAAACTATCCAAAGAGGCCTTAGAGTTAGAGTTTATCATCCTTAGTAGGTTTTGTAGACGAGACCCTTTGGTAACTTCAAAGAGTTAGGGAGAAACGCATACCCTACAACTTTAGACACACAACACAATTAGGAATAAGGACGTGACAATTCAACCACCAATAGGAGATAATTAAGGAGTAGTAAAACCTAAGTAAACACATCTTTAAACTATCATACGAGCACACAATAATTAGACATAGACTACCACCACCTTAGTTTAGATAATTAGATAATAGTAGAATAATCGGTAGAAATACCAACCCTCCAAATCCAAACCCCGAGATTCGTAATTTTCCTTTTCTAAAAAACATAAAAAGATAAAAAAATAATCTTCCTCAACCCCAACCTTAGCGTAGTAACTTCTCACTAGCATTCCTATTCCCCTAGAGAACGATATCAATTCCCGTGGCTTACCCTAATACTACACTACAACGATTAGGTTCACTGCCTAGGGTGTTGAAAAACTTGCTCGACGAAAAGGAAGTTCCTTTGACCCCGAACGCGCTGTGTAAGCGTATCAAGTTTTTGGCGCCGCTGCCGGGGAATAGAAATAGCTAGTTAGTAGTCCACCTCATTTAGGTTTCTTTGCTTGATTCCTATCAAGTAAACTTTTTTCTCATTTTTAGCTTTCTTTTAGTCTATCCCCCTTCTTCGTGACCTTTGTTCGTAACCCCATCACTTTTCATCATGGAAGGTGATAACCCCCCTACCAACCCCCTTAGGCAACTTAAAACCCGCAGTTCCACCAAAACCCTTCTTGAACCATTTGCAGAACCCGAAAGAGAACTCAACAAGCGAAGAAAGGCTCTCCATGATTCGGAACCTCAAGGCACTTCCATCAACTTTGAGGAAGTCACTACTGACGAGGAGTCATCTCATTCCCCACAATCCCCTGAGACCATCAACGTTGACAATATGAGCCAACATGGTGAGGAAATTCTCGCCAATTCGGTGAATAGAACTGTCGATCCCCCTAAAGCAAAATCACTCAGGGAATACTCTTCCCTCTCTGCATCTGGATTCACTAGTGCCATTGTCTACCCTTCAGAACAAGTCAATGAGGTATTGCATGCCTCCGACATTTGGCTTATCCAAAATGCATGCCAATTCCATGGGACCCCCAGTGATGAGTGTCTAAATACTCATCATTTTTGTACAATATAAACTGAAAAATCATCTGAAAACACTCAGAAACGCATCAAAATGATAAAAATATCACAAATCAGTGTTTTATGTGTTTTAAATGCAAAAATATCAAAATCAGATGAAAAACGTATCAAATTTGCAAAATTGGCAGTTTTAGTCCCCCAAGTTTCAAAAGTTGTCAAAAACAGTCCCTGAGCACATAATTTCAAAAGTAAAATCACCAAAGGTCCTTTTTAAATCATAACTTGTCAAATTTAGTCCTTTGGTGAAAAATATCAAAAGTTTGAGAAAATTACAAGTTTGGTCCTCCAAGTTTCAAAATTGGCAAAAATGGCCCCTGGAAATTGGAAAATGGCAAGTCTAGTCCTTGTACTTTTTGAGATTGTCAGTTTTAGTCCTTGGAGAAACTTTTCAGAATTGGCAGCCTAGGTCCTTGAAGTTTCAGAATTTACACAATTGGTCCCTATGTTATTTAACCCATTAAACCTAATTTGGACCCTGCCTAATTGTGACCCCCTGTCAATTAGCCATTTTGACCCCCCTTCTATTATTACCCACCGGTCAAACTATGGTCAAAAATCCCACCCCGCGCCCAAAAAGTCTTCCCTCTCAACTCTTTCTCTGCAATCACCTGCTACACCATCCCCCCTCCTCTCCATATCACCCTCCTTGTCCCCTCCACATCAACACAAAACAAGAATCATTTAATGATTCCTCTACCCCTTCACTCAACCCTCCACCTGTTAAAATCCACTTTGGCGCCAAAATGATCAAACGGCCAATATCAACTCAAAGCATCCAACGGCCAAATTTATTGGTGGGAAAGGTTCTGTAGACAAGTGGAAACATCTTGGAGCTATAAAAGAGAAAAAGAGAAGCAAGAAAGAAGCCAAGTAGTATAGTGTAGTTTAGTTTTATGTCGTTTTAATAATTTCAAGTTGTCCAGTGTACTTTTAAGCTTTTAAGCTCTTGTTTGAGCATTATTAAGTGTATGTGAATCTTTATTGAAAACAAATTTCCAGTTTCCAGTTTAATTACAGTTTGTGCAATTTTCAAAAATCTCTATACATTTGAATGTTATTTTTGATTGTTGTTTTGGACTTATAAGCCTGTATCAGTCTTATCTAAGCTTTAATAAGTTTACTTTATGTTATCATTCACTCAGAAAGTCCCTTAATCAGATTTTACTCAAAGTTCTCCATTGGTCAACAAAAGTCAACTGGTGATTATTCTTGGTTTAGAAATGGAAAAGGGTGATGCAGAGGTTGATTTGGGTTGTATTAGAGTAGGTTAGAGTAGTTTTGGGTTTGGTTTTGAGCTGCACACCAGCTGGACAGTTGTGAGTAACTTTCTCATTTTTCACTTTCAAGTCAAAATTGCAGCTTATGCTTATCTGTATATCTGTGGTCACAATTGATTTTTATGTGTTCAACTAGTTGTAACTAGGTAATTTATACTTAGTTTGATCAATATCTTAAGTTGGTTCTGTAGCTATCTCAGTTTTAGTTGCAATTTAGTTATTAAAGTGGTGTTTGGATTTGTTGTTTGACCTGTGTTTAAGGTCTGTTTTAGAGTGGAATCCTGTTGGCTTATGCTTGTCCAGTTATATCATACTCATTTCAGTCATTACTTGAGCCTGCTTAAGTAGTAAAAGTCAAAATCACACCTTTAGTGTCTTAGCAGCCCCACTGTTAAGATTTTCACTAATCAAAAGTTAGTTTTGTGTTTAGAATTCATAAAGTAAGTTTGCAATAGCTTCATTTAATCTTATAACATCATTTTCAGTCCTTAAATCATGATCAAAACTCAAGTTAGTCAACTTTTCCATATTGCTTTAAAAGTCAAAGTCATGAAAAATCTGTTTTGAAGCCAACTGAAAGGATTTTTCCTTGATTCATTTTTAAGCCAAATTAAGTGAAATCTTGGGTTTTTGAAGTTCAACTGGTCTACTTTGTTATTAGCATTTTTATACATTTTTGTGAAATTTTTAGAAGCTTCAAACAAGCTTGTCTTTAGGGTCTTAAATGCCCTGTGCCAAAACTCAGCTTATGCTGAGTTTTTCTCAGTTCTTTGCAAGCTTGCACAGAGCTCAAAACTGCTTATCTAGGTCTTATTTTTGGTTTAGACATTCTCAGCCAGGTCTTCTCCAAGTTCCAAATCTTGGTTTCATGTTTCAGCTTATTATGTAGCTTATTTCTTAGCTTAAAGTAGGTACTCAGATTATGTTTTTAGCTTATTGCTTATTCATCCAAATCTGTGTAATCAGCTTATCAGAGGTTATAAGCAGTTGTTATCTGTTCCATTTATGTTCTTTTAGCTTATTTAAGTTCCTGTTTTGGTTTGGTGCTTATTGGTCTCCATTTGCTTATTGGAAGTGCTTATTTTTAAGCTCATTCCACATCAGTTCCTAATTCATCCACATAGCATCTTGTTTTTATATTTTTCCTTTATTCCTTATAATATTTTAGACTTTTCTTGAAATTTTCATATTTTTCCAAGCTTGTTTGCTATTTTTCTTAATTTAAACTAGTCTTTAAGTACTTTTAAATAGCATTTAATGCAAAAAATTAAGAAAAAGTTCCAAAAAAATAATTTTTCAATTTTAACAGTTTAAGATAAATATAAAAAGCCTAAAAAGTATTTTTCCATAATTTTCTTAGTTTAAAAAGTATTTTCTAGCATTTTAATTAGTTTTAAATTAATAATAAATACATAAAAAGTCTAAAAAATATATTTTCAGTTTTAAAATAAGTTTTAACATATTTTAGACTTTTCTAAGTTATAATTTCATTTTTCTAGGTTAATTTTGTATTTTCTTGTATTTTAGTGCATTTTAAATACTTAATAAATAGTTTTTAATTAATAATAATTAATTTAATAGTTATAAAAATAATTTTCTTTTTCCAATAATTTTCTTTTATCATTAGGATTGTAAAAATGTATTTTTCATATTTTTTAGGATTTATATTGTGAAAGTTTCACGTTTTTATTTGTGCTTTTACGTTATTTTTATTTAAACGTAAGTTTTAGGTTTTAAACGTTCATCACTTTAAATATAGTGATAGCGTTTATTTAATATCTTTTATCTTTTTAATTTTCTTAATTTGTATTTAAGTCGCTTTATTTTATAAACTTTTTCAGTAGTGTAATTATCCATCCAATTCCTTACTGATCACTATCATTAGTGATCATTCTATCGTCTGATCAAGTGTTTGCACACCATTGAGTCTCCGTGGGACTAAACGACCCGGGAATTCACTATACTCTCTGATCTTCATTGTATTTGTGTTTAATCAGTTTTAAGTCTGTTACGGTTAGCCATTCACAAGTGGCAGGCTTGTGTGATTAGACTTGACTGGTTCTGCACAGGTCACCCAGCGAAAACCCCAATCCACCACATCAAACAATTTTTAAAAATTGTTGATGCTATCTATGCTGATGGAGCATCCAAGGAGACATCTAGACTCAGGTTTTTCCCATTTTCTCTTCAGGGACAAGCTAAGGAGTGGCTCGATAAGCTTCCTCCCAATTCTATTTTCACATGGGAACAACTCACAGCCAAGTTCACCAAGAAGTTCTTCCCCCCTGGAAGAACTGCATTAATTAGGAGCAAAATTCTGCACTTCCATCAAACAAATGGAGAATCTATCATTAACTCCTGGCATCACTACAAAGACCTCATCCAACAAGCCCCACACCATGGCATCGATCTTTGGTTGCTTGTTCAAATCTTCTACGACAATATCTCCCATAAGGATCAAAAGAGCATTAACTTCCCCACTGGCAGGAGGATTTCCAATCTCACTGCGGAAGAAGGGTGGAACCGCATTGAGGAATACGTTCAGTACCAAGACAACCATTGGAATGAGCCAGTAAACGCAATAAGTATCTCTACTTTCTTGAATGAAGATTCATCATCTGTCAATGATCGGATTAGGAAAGCTCAAGAGAAGCTTGCATACCTCACAAAATCGCCAGAACCGAAAAGGTTATTTAACCCATACCTCATATGCGACATTTGTGGAGGGCCACACGAGAGTGATGAATGTGATGACATACGCCAAGAGAGCGTCCTCCTTTCTAGTCATGATATTTATGATGACCCTTCACTCCTCACATTCTATCAAAATGATGAATGCGACCCTTGGGGCAATCTTAAATGGAAGACTGAAAGGAAAGGGGGGTCCGAATACACCATCCGTGACGCCTTTGAAGAAGAACTCGGGCAGTTCACCATAGAAGGAACCACACTCTTAAAAGGCCTTGAGGGGTTTATTCAAGATCAACAAACTAAACTAGAGAGTCAATTCACTAATCTCCAAAAAATAATAATAAGTGAACCTGACCCATCCCATCACGATCCAACTTGCGCTATAACTACTCGATTAGGAGTCACCACCAAGGATCCCCCGCATCCTGATCAGAATCCCACCACCAGGGAACCTGTACTAGGAAATGAAGCAATTCCCGAGCCTTCTTCAACCCATCACGATCCTCTTCCATGAACACCAGCGCCTGCCCAACGACCCACTCTCGCACGGATTCCATATCCCTCTCGTTTGAAGAATCAAAAGGCAGAAGAAGAAAATGAGAGAATACTGTCTTATTTAAAACGAGCCTCCGTCAACATACCACTTCTTGACGTATTCTATCACATTCCTAAACATAGCAGATACTTCAAGAGGTTAATATCTAATCGAAAGAGACTTGAAGGGCTGATATCATTAGGAGAAGAATGCTCGGCTGTCATCCAGAGAGGCTTGCCCAAGAAAAAGGAAGATCCAGGCAGTTTCACCATCCCTTGTTCGATAGGGGCGCTCTCTATGAAAAATGCTTTAGCAGATCTTGGAGCTAGCATTAACCTGATGCCTCACTCTCTATTCCTCAAACTCGGATATTCAGGGCTGAAACCAACCAGGATGAGTATTCAATTAGCTGATCGATCAATCAAATATCCCATTGGGGTTTGTGAGAATGTTCTTGTTAGGGTAGGAGAATTTAAGTTTCCGGTTGACTTCGTGATTTTAGAGAAGGAAGAAGATAACTCCGTCCCAATAATCCTGGGAAGACCTTTCTTGGCTACAGCCCGTGCCATTATTGATGTTCATGATGGTAAACTCACTTTACGAGTGGGATCCGAGAGCTTAACCTTCGACATCAAGGATTCTATGAGTCACTCATCCCCCCACGATCACCCGATCTATTTTGTTGAGGAAGTTGATGAATTTGTTGATGACATAGATGGCTGCATTGATGAGTATCTATTAAATGAATTCATTAATGATGACAACAACAAAATGGATGACAACGAAGAGACTAAGATGGTTGGAGTTGTTTCCTTTTACCCACGTAAGGAGGAAATTGAACCTCTTGAGCTACAAAAGCCAGAAAACAAGCTAAAACCATCAATCAAGGAACCCCCTACCTTAGAACTAAAAGATCTCCCAAGCCATTTAGAATACGCCTTCCTTCAAGGAAAGGACCAACTTCCTGTCATCATAAGCTCGTCCCTAACCGTTGGGCAAAAAGAGAAGCTCTTGGAGGTTTTGAAAGAATACAGGGAAGTAATCGCATGGAGTGTGGCTGACATTAAGGGTATTGATTCTACATTCTGTACTCATAAAATCCTCATGGAAGATGACTACAAACCAACCGTTCAACCACAAAGGAGGGTCAACCCTAACATTAAGGAGGTAGTAAAGAAAGAAGTCATCAAGCTCCTCGATGTCGGCCTTATCTACCCCATTTCGGATAGCCCATGGGTCAGCCCAGTCCAGGTGGTTCCAAAGAAGGGGGGGATGATGGTTGTAAAGAATGAAAAGGGTGATTTAGTGCCACAAAGAACGGTTACTGGGTGGCGCGTGTGTATCGACTACAGAAAGCTAAATGATGCCACCCGGAAAGACCATTTCTCTCTGCCATTCATTGATCAAATGCTCGAAAGGTTGGCCGGGCATGAATACTACTGTTTCCTTGATGGTTTTTCAGGATATTTTCAAATTCCCATTGCCCCTGAAGATCAGGAAAAGACTACATTCACATGTCCATACGGGACGTTTGCCTACAAGCGAATGCCCTTCGGATTATGTAATGCACCCACCACCTTTCAGCGATGTATGATGGCCATATTCTATGAA